>CAJNYU010000007.1:151622-303108 GCA_905331475.1 Rotaria socialis
AACAATGTCGATATGTTTGGATACTATCAACAACATAGACATGATCGTTAACACAATTTCCAAGTAGTGAACCAATATATAGATCAGTGAGCCATAAACGAATTGTTTTGTTACGTGGTACCTGTATTGAACGAAAACATTCGGCTGTTGTTGTCTGAAATTGTGTTGGATAACCAGGACTTTTCAAAATACCATAATCACTTGTTATGTCCGTACCATTTTGACAAACATTGTATTCATTTGCCGGATCATCCATTGATAATGGTACACAATCAAATTCAACATGAAGGTAATCGTTGAACTGATCGTTACATTGTGGCAGTCTTTTTCGTGTTGCAAAGACATTACAGAAAACAGCATCTGTTGTGCATGTTATTGCACTCATTGCATCAGCAACACAATCTCCGGGTGTATAAGCACATGATCCAGCTATTCGTGCAACACCATATGAAGCACTTTTAACAATAACAACGTAATTTGCTGAACAACGAAGAGTCATCGTCGATGATGAACATGAATCTTGTGGCTTCATTGGCATAACAGTTTGCCCATTAGTGCATGAAAAATGTTGTAATATGTACAAAATAAAAACTATCAATCTAGACTTCATTTTGCAAAATAAAATTTGCTATACTCCTCTCTATAGTCAAGTTAGAGAACTAGCATATACAAGACAACAGTAATATAATTGATAAAAGTAAAAACAAAGTAACTGCTTTCTTCAGTTTTTTTTGCTTTAACTATATAGATAAGGGCTAGAAGAAAAAGATACTGCTATCTATGGAAGTTTAGTTTTTGCTCCTTTTTAAACAATTAGTAAACTAAGTTTCTTTTACTTCTTTTTTTTTCTCTCTATGCTCTTATTATCTACAAGATGTTTAATCAGCGTTAAATAAAAGATAAAATACCTTCTAGAAGTCTAAATAATGCATTTAGTTATTATTGTTTTTCTTACGTTTTGAGATAGATAATATCTGACATGAATAAAATAAAATAACTAACTAATATAACTAGATTTATAATCAATCTACTTAAATGATTAATAAATCAAATCATCATCCATTAAAAGACCTAATTAAATTTATTTCATTTTTTTATGTATGTACCAACGGCTTTTAGAGGCAAGAAAATCAGATTTAATATACACATATGAGACCATTTTTCTTCACAATGCATTGCTGTTCGACAGAATATCAGTATTTCGATTAATCATAGTTGTTGAGAGATACATTTTACTTTTCAGTATATTTATTTGATTCCATCTATAAACGGTTTGTGAAAGCATAGAAAACCATGGATTAGGTGCTTCTCGACTTCCATAGGTTTGCTAAGAATATTTTCTTATGTCATTCACAAAACGTTCGACAAAGCTTTGAAAAATATATTTCAATAGAAAAAAATCGCTTAAATAGTAATATATTATTGAGAAAATGAGATTTCATTTCACTTTTTGTTTTATTGTTGTCTGTTTATTAAAATACAATTCATTCTAAGAAAGCGTTTACAGTAAATTATATCTGTGCCTTTGTTATGCTTGTGGAATGTATTTTATACTGATTTCAATTTTGATAGAATATGTATGTAATTTTATTAGAAATAAGCAGAACCTTCGCATAGGCAAACTTATTCTAACAAGTTCATTTATTTTCTATTGAATATCTATCTAGAGGCAAAGTTTGATTCAAAAAATGCTACTTCTCTCTGAATATCTTTTATGACTCGTCGTTTTCGTCTTGCAGAACTAAATTATTGATAGGTATCATTGTTTCCATACAGGGAAATCGCTAGCAAAATGAGTTTCTCCTGGAATAACTTATGACGAATATTCCCAGTTGCTATTTTATTAGTCAACAATGCAAAAAAATTGACTGGCAAATTCAAATGAATTTATAGAATAGTTATCTGTAGAATCGTTTCACAATCATCATATGATATCGAGTGTAGAAATAGACGAGTTTATAAAACGTCAAATCTAGATGATTCACTTTCCACTGAATAGCAAAATCAATATTATTCAGATCTATTTTCTTTCTCCTCGTAGTTGAGTATGTTTTTTTTATTACGAACACAAAAGAAAAAACAAAGAAAACAAACAAACGTACATACATTAAAGAAAAGAAAAAGAAAAGAAAAAAATTTTTCAAGGTTGTTTTTTCCTTTTTTTAAATTAGTCTCTTTTTAAATGTGTATTAATATATACCGCACGTAATATAGACGTACATATACATATCAATGGGATGAAACAAACAAGAACCAACATACGCACATTAACAAGAAACTACTATGCAAATGTTTTATTTTTATTTTTAATTCATATATCAATAACGATGATAGTCCTTTGTTTTTATAAAATATAATCAAGTTCATATCGAGCATAATCATTGCGTGACTTTTCAATGCGCTTTTTCAATAATTCAGTTTCATCTATTGTTGGACGAATACTATCATCAACAATACGTGGATAGGCAGATATCAGAGAATCTTGTGCACCAATATATAATGTATTATATACTTTCCAGTAGACGTCACGTACTCGACGAGCTGGATGAAAGAGACCCTAAAGATTAGAAAAAGAAAAACGAGAGACAATGCATTATTTTGTTGATTCGAAAAGAAATTTTACCTGTAAACCATAGAAAAGTACTCGACCGGGTCCAAGACCAACTCGTAAACCTTCGATAGCAGAAATAAATGCTTGAATAACATGAGGACTGGTCTCAAATATATTTGGCCAAACATGATTTAATAGATGAGTTAAAGCATCTTCACAGCCAAAACCAAATACACCCAATGACATATGTCCAATAGCAGTCATTGCTGTTTGGCGATGAACTAAATCTCGATCCATCATTGCATCTTCAAGTAAGGGTGTTACTGCATATATATAATCTTTTGACATTTCACCGATATATTCAAACATAAAAGCTAACGCTTTCAAAACACCATTTTGAACATTCAATTCTGGTACACGATATTCATTCATCAAACCTATACAACAACAAAAAGATAATGATCAGAAAACAGAATTCAACGGAAAAACAAACAACTATACCTGGTAAAACAGTGAATGGTGAACATGTTTCAGATACAATAGCAATAGCAACAGTGGTGCAAACACGCAGTTGTCGTTCTTGTACTTTGAGATTGTTTAATAATGTAGCCAAGACATCATGTGGACCAATGGCTTTAGCTATATAACCAAATGTATTGATAGCAGCACGTCGAATCGATTTTTTATGTGCTTTAAGTAATTCAAGTAATTCGAAACAGATACGCATCCATTCACGTGCTGGTACATGTTCGGCACCTAGTTCAGCAATGCGACCAACAAGATCAATACAGTTTTCTTGAACTTTTTCGTGTCTAATTAAATAGGAAAAGAAAATGAAATTTGAATGAAGCTATTTTTCATTTGTAACGATAATATACAAAGAATTTTAATATTGAGCTTAGCAAAATTGATCTTTTTTTCTAAACAATGAATATTCTCTACTATGGAAAAATTGAGATTTGTTAGTACATATTATATAATAGGAATTGATAATAGATTGATAAATTGCAAGTAATAAATCCTACAGAGAAACATAGGATTAACATGAATAAAACAAACATATAGGTAGAACTTCTGCATTAGTAATATAATAGTCCAAAGAAAATTAGGTCACTATTGGATAGAATGCATCAAAAACATATTATGAATATATGTTTTTAGAATTTTCCATTCTATTTCTAAGAATATTTTATTCATTGCTTTTCGAGTATCATTGCAGGAGTTTATTGTCGAAAAGACTTATTTTTGTGTGATATTCTTATGAATACAAAATACAAGAAGGAAAAATATGCATTTCTAACTGTTACTTGTAACTAAAGTGAAAACTCTCTATTCAATCGATTGAAAGAGAAAAAAGAATTCTACTTCTATATTAGAAAAAGGAAATTATTTTACCTGTTTTTCAAAATCGGTGTCAATCTTGGTAATAAATCTTTAATCGGTGGTGTCATATTAGTCATACCAATGACATTAACAATGCCTAAAAGAATAGTTCAAAGAGAATTATTTACTTTTCTATTAAACTCAAAAAAGAAAAACTCATCTTACCTTTCAATGCTCCAAGAATACTTCCTAAAACTTCTGGATATTCTTCACCAAGATACTCATACAAAACAAGTCCCAATTGCCCCATTAATTTTTCTTCTGCACATAATTTCATAACATTAGCGATCTTCTGTATAAGATCAGCTGCTTGTTGACGTACTTTGGCTGCTTTATTATTTAAACGCCATAATATTGTTCCACATATTTGTGGTAAATATGCTTTACAACGTTTGCCCAATGAATTAACAACAGCACCAAAGCCATTTAACATAACTGTATCTTCTGTTGTCTGTTCTTGAAATGCGTACAGTATACCATCAATTAATTGTTCTTCTAAACGTGAGTCAATATCAGCTGAACCTAAATTGGTCATAATCTTTTCAATTGTTTCAATAACCATTTTACGATATTGTTCCGATTCATCTTTTAAATCATCAACAATACGATTAATAATTTCCGATGAACCAACTTTATTTGCCATTTCAACAGTTGTATCAACTAATTGTCGATAATTACGACGATCTAATGCCATACGTTGATTCCAAAAATATTTGAAAAATGATGGTAAAACTTCTTCTTTAATATATTTAGCTTCAACACCATCTGTTGCTGTACATTGTTTAACAACTTTAAGAACAATTTTTTTCATTTCTTCATCAGGTGATTGAAATTCACGAATTAATATAAGCATTACTTCACGTGTATAATAGCATGCATATTCAGCATCCATCAACGGAATTAAATAACCAATAGCTTTAAGAAATGCAGCAAGACCCTAAATGAAAAATTTCATCAAGGAATTTGTTCACAAATGATTCTCATAATTTTGCTACTGAATTACTATATATGATATTACTCAAATAGAGAAATCTATCGATGTGAACTTTCTTTATTCTAGTCATTGAATTGCTACAGTTTTCTTCAATCAACAACAAATGTTTGTAACATGGCTAGAAAGTGATGTATATTCCTGTATGACAAATAAGCTACAGATAATATATATATATAGAAATCGGAAATACTTTAAAGAAGGAGAACAATATTTGATATAACAGTTCACATTCATTCTTTCTTAGTATTCACAGTTTTTAACATTAATCATAGATTAAAGATAATTCATTTGAAAACATCTCAAATCGATTAAACAATTTTGACTAACTTTGATAGTGTCAATCTCAGAGAGATTATTTCTGTTTTTCCTCAAAATGCGATACACAACTTTGAGTATCAAAGTAGAAATTTGAACTCAGTCTCTGCATAACAGACATAAGCAATACATTAGAAAAGGCTCATTAAAAACCGTAGCAAATATCTACTTAACATACGATCAAAGATTGTATATGAATAATGTTTTGTTCTAATATGGGGACTGCTTATTTGATATTTTTTGAAGAGATCAAATAGAAGAATGATTAAGAGATGTATCTCAAAATTGAAAGAATCTCACTATTTACCAAACTGTTTTATAACATTTTCAACCCGCAGCATTTAGGCTTATAGAACCTTTTCGGTTCAATTAAATATGAGTAAGAGTAATCGTTTTGTTTTTGCCGATCTAGATTAGATCTAATTACAACGATTACTCATTTATTCTCAGCTATCTGCGTGTAAGTCAACTTACTTTGCCACGATGTTGTTTGATACCAGTCCATAATGGTTTCAATACAGTATCGAACGATTCAATGCCATATGGTGCAGCTGCTTCAGCTAATGCTGCAATGCCTAAGGCTGTGATGGTTCGTACTTTTTGTTGTTCATCAGTAAGACCTAGAATTGAAATAATACATTAACAATTCAAAACTTCGATTTTTCTTACCATGTTCAATAATATCAACTAATGATTTTAAATGTGGTAAAATAGCACAACCAAGTAAAATAGCAATTTGCTGTACAATTTTAATACCAGTATGTCGTGCTTGCCATGACTTTTTACTTTTACAGACAGCTTTCAAAAATGGTAATAAAGCTGGTATACCAAGAGCTGATGCAACAACAGCAAAAGCACGTGCTGTTGTATTACGTACATATTCATCTAAGTTGTCAATATCAGGTCTCATTGTTGATATCATTGTTGCGAGACCAGCAGCTTTAGCTAAATTTGAAATAATTTCACGTCCTTCAACACGTGCATAATAATCTTCATCAATTAATAGTGGTTCAATAACAACACAAATTTTGTGTACATATGGACGAACAAGATCATCAAGTTTATATAAAATTCGATCTATAACTTTAACAAGTAAATGACGTTCTTGATCTTCTAATGTTGGTGACATTAATAATGGTAAAATTTGATTGAATAATGGACCTGCACCAAATTCTCGTGCTTTATCAGTAATCTGTCTTAATGCTGCTTTACGCATAGGTGGTGTACCATTTTTAATTTTAAGTAACAATTTCATAATCTTTCTTTCTTTTTGTTCTTCAGGTGTTAAAGCTTCTTCATCAACTTCTTGTAATAATTTATCGAAATATTGTAAATCATCAGGTTTTAACAATGGTAAATTTCCTGACGGTTGATATTCTTGTAATTGACTTGATTGAGCCTGTTGGCCATGTGCTGATTCTTGGATATGAAATCCAGAAAATGTTGATTGTGGTGTTGGTGTTGCTGTTAATTTGCGTGCTGGTGTTCGTATGGGTATGTAGGAAGCTGGCGGCGGTAAAACTTTATAACCCGGTGGAAACATTGCATCGAGTTCTTCGTCGGATAGCGGACGGTTACGTTCATCAATTTCACGTTCCCAACGATAAGCTTGCATTTGTTCAGGTGTCATTGGTACTTGACTTGCTGTTGGTGTTGCCATACTAGCTGCACGCGCACCAACGGGTGTGGTCATAATTGGTGTCATGCCAGGTGTAAATCCACTTGATGTACGAGGGGTTGATGCAACACCGATTTCTTTAGCTACTGGTGTAAAACTAGCTCCATTTGTTGTTGCATTCGCAGGTGTTTCATCCCAACGTGAACGACGCTTATCAGTTGAAGGTGTAGGAGTCGATCGTATAATATAATCATCATCCATACCGCCACGATCAGTTTTTGGTGTTTCGGCCCAACCGGAATTTGTTGTTTCTATGAGAATTAAATAAGTAGAGAAATGCGTTTTGTTGAAGAAAAAATAAAACTAACCTCGTTCAGTACGTGGAGTCTAGATGAGAAGAAAAAGAAAATGTTGCATTTATTAATTCACAAATCATGTAACGAAATCAACTTACTTCGTCCCATCGATTGCGTTTGTTTGATGGAGTAGCTGAATGATGTGGTGTTTCAGCACCGGGTGTACGTGAGGCCATAGGTGTTTCATCAAACGATTGGCCAGCTGCAGGTGTAGCATCCCACATTCGATGAGCTGGTGTTATTGCCTTCAATATTACAAAAACAAAAAAGTCAATAAATTCAAAATATAAACATCACACAATAATTATCCTACCTCATCATAGGCAACTTTTTTTGCTTTTGGATCATTATCATCAGCTGGCGCTGCTTGGTCCCAGCGTTTTCGGCGTTTCTCACCAGATCCACTTGCACTTCCATTAGCTGATGCACCACCTTGTGCTTCAGCTGCTTTAGCCTTTTCAGCTATTTGATTTCGTGTATCAGCCTTAACGAGAAAGAAATCATATTAATTTCTAAAATATTAATTGACATTAATTTTTTACCTTGGCATTTTTTATGGCAATTTCACCCATGATTTCTGCATAACTACGTCCTTTCGATTGTGCATCTGGTGTTTTGCCACCTGAAAAAAAAAGTATAGAAGAAAAATTAATAATCAGTATTGTGACAAAAACAGAAACTAAATCATTTTTATAGGATATAGAAAGAAGAAAAACGACCCACCATGATTGATAAATACTAACTCGTTTTTTTGACATTGGTGTAAATATCAAGAAATACTTTATAGAATAAAAAAAAAAGAAAGGAAATGTTTCTTTATAATATATTTATCTTCTTATATGATAGTAGTATCTGTACCATGCTCGAGCTCATTTCAAGCAGCATGATTGTCAACGTTGCGATCGAACAGCACGTTGATAATCGTTTAAAGTCTAAAATATAAGCTAAGATTCTTATTAATTCAATAGGCTTTTACTATTGATTCACACCTTTTTCTTATGGGAAAATAGTGGATTATGCAGATGATGTTTATCCATGAAGCCAGACGCCTATAAAAAGGAACTCGATATCAGAATAGCCTCGGATAATATTCGAAAACAACTGATTTGTATTTCTTACGCTGAAACAATTCAAATAGGATGAAAAAGAAAACCTATATATTTACCATCAGCAAAATAATCTAATCGTTCTGGTGAGATCCTTCCGGGTGCCATACGTCGTTTTTTCTGATATTCATTTTCTCGGTCAGCAATTGTTGGTCGACGATTTTCAGCTAATGGATCATGGTTCTAAGCAAGCAGACAAATAACTCAATGGATTGTTTCAAAAAGAAAACGTTCCTATGGTGCTTACTCGATCAATATTTGGAATATTTTGTAAAATTTCAGCTGATGGTCCAAATTGCTTCGATTTCGGATTTGACACTGATGGTTGATAATCTACGTCTTCTTCCTAGAAATATTTTTACAAATTTAAAATAGTTTATTTTACTGGTATCAGTACACGAATGTTGCAAGAAACTATTATTTAGAATGTTGATAGTTTCGAGTATATGTTTCGACAACAAGAAAATATATCCAAAAGTCATTACGAATAATCAAAAATTCTCATACGCATTTCAACATTCATCTATACTCAACTTCCTATCATTTTCTATTTCACTACATGTATCTTTTGAAGATCGAGATTGAAGCTATGTGTATCGTATAGAAGTCAGATAATCTATTTCTCATTCAATATTTTCCACTCCAATCAAAATAGAAATTACGAACATGATCGTACAGAAGGGAATAGTTCAAAACTTACCTCATCATCATCTCCTGGTAAATAATTTAAATAACCAGTTCGAGCATTTTCTTCATACACATCTGTATCAAGAATTTCTTGAGCAAATCGAGTACCACGGGCTTCATCGTCTTCACGTCGACGATCTTCGCGTATAGCTTTCGATTGCGCTTCGATTGCTAGAATGAAAATGAATAGAAATCTTTGCAAATTTAAATATTAAAAAGATTACCATCATGTTTGGAACTCATGGTGTAAGTTCAACACTAACCAAGAGTAAAAATGATCCAGTGTTAGAAGTTTATTGCGTAAATATGTTGACGAAAAGAAAAGAACAACAATTGTTTACTTTTATTGTTAATGTTTTGATTATCTAGTTGAATAATTATGCATAAACTCAAAGATTTTATGGAAGAATCGAAATTTTCTTGAAATATTTACTAAAAAAAATTATTTATTTATTAATTAATTATCATAGTTATGCATTTAACTTCGATTTTCATTGGTTATTCAATTCAAGCAATAGAATCATCGCGAACGAAAATATATGAACTGAAAGGTTTAAAGAAAGAAAAGACAATTTTTGTTGTGATTTCTTATTATCAACCAGTTCAGAAACACTTGGAAATAATTTGATTTCATAAATTCATTCTATACTATCTAGATTATCATAAATTTTGTGTTTTCGTTTTATTTTGCTTTTTACACCTAATTCATATGTTTTCACCATTTGTTGACGGTATGCATCCACATCAACATTTTCCACTTATGCAATTGCCTGATCGGCAACAAATGCAAATATCAAATGGGTAAGGATAATGTGTATATTAAAATATTTCACTTTTATTAAGAAATCTATTTCACTATCTTGTGTTCCTTTGTTTTTCAAATCAAACTACTTGACGTTGTTTTTAGTCACTACATATATATATATATATATCCGTCAAACACTTGAAAAAATATAGTGCTCACGTGTTCTCCTGTATACAATATACATTATCTACTTTTATTTTATAATTAATCGTGAATAACAAAGATTCCTACAATAAATAGCTTTGACAATCATTTGTCAAGTAGCTGTCATTACTAATACAATTCATATATTAAAAATATTTTATATATTTACGAACGATATGTATCTTTCTATGTAGATGTTTTTCTATTGTTTATGTTACGCATAACCTTTCTATTCATTACTAACATTCTCTCCATGACATTTTTCTTTCTCAACAATGCGTTGAAAATATGAAAAAAAAAACGTATTAGTTTAAATGGAATTACTTCAGTCAATCTGTTGTCGTTGCTCATCACTTTTATAGTAATTGTTTGACGTTATTTGAAGTCTTTTTTCTCTTCTCTTTGTTCTGATTAATTTTTACAAGGATATTAAAAGAATATTATTGTAATGCCTGACCCGAAATCAATAGGCGATAAATCATCAGGGTCGTTCATCTATTTGCTATTCTCGCGTACTCTTTCTTCTCGTCATTCTCGCTCTACTTGACCCTTGGCGATCGTGTCCGGCAAAATTTCAAACCTATCTATATGCTCCGATTAATTGAGTTTTTCTTTCTCTCTGTTCTGTTCTCGGACGAAAAGAAAAAGAAAAAAGTAGAGAAGAGGGCATATATTCTTGATTTGCTAAGAACAGAACAATCTCTTTTCTTTTTCTCTCACATTCTCCCAATAGATTTTTTTCTCTTGACGAACGAAACAAGAAATAATTATATAGATTGATGTAGCCGCGGCTAACACGTGAAACATAGAAAGAGAAACAGCGAGAAAGAGAGCGCAGCGATTAGAAAAGAGAATAAGAGAGAGAGAAAAAAAAAACGAAGGGGACCTTTCGTCGTCGCATTCCACATACACATAACCATGCCCTTTATGCTAGATGCCGTTTTTCTCCTTCGATTTTTTTTGTTTCTATTAAAACGAACAGTACGATAAGTTTGTTTTTCAAATACGAACACATCTGGATCTGCGCGTTCTCTAGTGCTTTTCCTCCCTTGCCGCTCCTATAATACACATGTATAACACGCGCCACATCATCATCATCATCATTGCCACATGCGCATATGTGTTGGAAGGAGAAGAATAAGAGAAAGTAATGGGTGTGGTCTACTCTAGTTTTTCTATGTATAAACATATTATTGAGTGATAATGATGATGATGGCCGAATTGTTAATAAATATAATTTTCGATAAAAAATATCCTTCGATTACAGATCGAATAAGTATTCATGTAATAAATAACAATTATATCTTTAAAAATGACTTCTGCACTATATTATCAAACGATGATAGTGCCACAACAACAGCAACAACAATCACCACCACAGCAAGTACAACAAATGCAAATGTAGTGAGTAAAACGAAAATATCCATTGCATATGGTTTTCTTCTGCTTAGTTTTTCGTTTCTAAGATGTCATCTATAAAATTGAATTGTTTCATACACATGTTTACATACATGAATTTCTTTTTTTAGTTATCATCCACAACAAGCTCAACTATCGCACATGATGCCACAACCACAGCAAGTTCATCATTTGATTCAACAATCATCAGCAGTGTCATCACAAAACCGTGATCACCATCAACACTCTCATACGCCTAAAGAAATGAATAAACCAAAAGGTCGAATGAGTGCATACACATTTTTTGTACAAAAATGCCGAGATGAACACAGAAAAGCGTATCCAAATGAGAATGCAAATTTTAGTGAATTCTCAAAAAAATGTGCTGAAAAATGGAAGGTAAGATTTCAACGAAAACTTTCGGCTAGTCAGTTTTATAGAAAAAAAGGAAAGTAAGTGTTCAACTTGGGCGACATAAGACGAGAAATTAAGTTATTGACTAGAAAACGGACATTTATATAAAATCTATCAGAGTAAATTGGTAATAGAATTAATAAAAAAAACGTTCCGTACAGCTTCCCTGTTTCGATCGATTCTATTATGATTGCTTTTTATGATCAAGGACAAACAACAAAAACTTATATAGGATTAAGTGAATGATTGTGCGAACAGATGCGTTAGAGAAGAAAAGAGAACGAAAAAGTTATTGTTTTTATGCATTATTTTTAATAGACTATGACTGATACTGAAAAGTCCAAATTTGCTGCACAAGCTGAAATAGATAAACAGCGATTTGAACGTGAAATGGCTGTTTATCAACCCGGTGAAAAACGAAAAAAGAAGAAAAAAGATCCATTGGCACCAAAACGACCATTGTAAAATAATATTTTTTGATAAATAAGAGAAAAGAAAATAATACTTGATTTTTTGTATAGATCGGCATTTTTTCATTATTGTAAAGAAGAACGTCCTAAATTAAAAGCAGTAAATCCAAGTTTATCTGTTGGTGAAATTGCCAAAGAATTAGGTGATCGATGGAATCGTACGGCACCTGATGGTAAATCAAGTTATGAAGAATCTGCGCAGCGAGATAAGGAGAGATATGAAAAAGTCAGTTATGATTAATTGTTGCGTTATTTATTTATTCTCTAGTTTTTATTAGGAAATGAATGATTTTAGATTAGCTAATAAAAAGGCTGCTAAATCAAATTCATCATCTCAGGCATTAACACAACAAAAAACACATCACTCCGATCAACAAGTCAGAATACATCAAGATGTATATTCAAATTTAGAAAAAAAAAACATATCTCATTATCTATTTAATTTTGCTTGGTATAGTCACAACAACAACAACAACAACAACAACAACAACAACAACAGCAACAACAGCAGCAGCAGCAGCAACAACAGCAGCAGCAGCAGCAGCAGCAACAACAACAACAGTACTCTTCTGTACCATACCAATTACCGCCATTTAATCCGATGCAATCTTTTCAACCACAAGTAATTAATAGAATTGATTGATTTAATTTATTTGCTATTTTCTCTGCAGGCTTTTGCTCAAATGAACAATTTCCAAGATAATGGGTTGGCAGCTTCGCTTTTTCCTCATTATAATGGCTACTCGTTACAAATGCCACATAACAATGTAGGATATTAGTGAGCATTAGAAGTAGTATGCACACATACGCGCACACTCTGATATTCCCCCTTTCTCTTGAATATAAATTATGAAAAATCCGGTCACCAACTGTTATTTATTGCCTTTCACATGTATATTAAAATATATACATGTCTAATAAATCTCTCTTGCTATTTTAGTCTGATTGTTTATGTGTTACTTTTTCTTCAAAAAATCTGATAAAATAGAGTGTGCATGTATATAGAAATATAACAATGATATGATTGATAAATAATTGGTACATCGATTACATGAGCAGCATTTTTTGTTCTTCCGGTTTTTTCTTCTTCTGTTTTATTTTTATTTAAAAAAGAATTGTTGTCAATTAATTTTTTGTTCGTTCCTATTCATTTTATGTACACATAAAAGAAGAGAAAAAAAATTAATAATTACAGAAAAGACAACTTTTTTCTTTCTCGAATACTCATTAAATATATGTGCTAACAAATCTACTTATTGGTAAGTATGCAATTTCTTGATGTATTGCTTAGCTTCTTGAGTCTATTACTATTGTATCTGATGTATATTATACACGTGTGTGCGCGCGTGCTTACTTCTTCTCATACTTGCAGCTTTTAGTTTTTTTTCGTATTTTATTGATAAAAATGAAAATTGTTCTTGTGTTCAGGTTCAAATGCAACAATTTCAAGCATTACAACAACAACAATTACAGCACCTCCAACATCAGGTAATAAATGGCAAATTAATTTTTTATTTCATTTTATTTTTCATGTTTTAATTATTAGACCTATCAAACATTAACAACAGCTAATGCAAATTCAGCGAGTAATAATAACAATACTAATAATCATAATAATGGTGAACAACACGATGATGATGATGATGATGATGATGACAATGATGAATCTGACAATGACGATTAACAGAAATCATTTTTTGTTATTTCACATGACAATCGAGAGTAATAATAAACACTAACGAGAAAAAAGTATTGCGCTATTTGTTTGTTTTTTTTTGATTCTAAAAGTTGTCTTAATTCATAGTTTCGTCTTCCTTGTTGTTCATTTTCGATGGTGTTTATATGAGTTGATCATCAATTTCATTGTCTTTTTCTTCATTTTTGCTTTGTTTTTTGTATTTGTTCGTACTGTGACTGTTTGATGTATATGAAAAAAAAAGCGAAAAACCATTCACACACTTAGCTTGTATGTATTGTCCTATTTTTTCTCGTTGTCTTTTTTGCATTATGACAAACAACATGATGCTTTCGTTGTTCATATTCTTGTCTGCTTTTTTACAAGATAATGTCAGACATACATGCTATTGTTTTCTCTCTTGTTTTTTTTTTTGATTATCTTATGAGTAAAAATTGAAAAGAATGGTATCATGCCATTGGTTCAAACTACTATCATATATTAGTTGTCCTATCTTTAGATTTAAACATAGATATGACTAATCAGAATAGTGCGAGTGTTGTAATCAATGCAGCAACATACCCACGAATAATAATTCAACCTGATTGGTCTAGCAATTTAAAACAGAATATGTTACCTGGGGATGTTTGGTTTGAATTTAAAGCAGGTACTGCTGATGTATCACGTATAACACAAAATATCCATGGCGTCTGCTCAATCAAAGCCTTGCCAGATCAAGATGCTAAAGCTTATAAAACAGTAGTAAGCGATAGTTTTGAATCAGTCGATATAGATAGAAAACAACAACAATTACGCATTAAAATGCGTGATACAGATTTTAGTCATACATTCTACGGTAGATCAATGTTTATTTTTATACTTCGTTTTTAAATTATCAATAGTATGAAATTTAGGACCAATAAAATCATTTTCTACGACGAGTAAACAGAACGATGATGAAGTTAATACTCAATTACATCCCTCAATTCCTATATCTGAACTTCCTAAAACTGTAGCACAACAAGCAAATGTCTCGGTTCATCCTTATTGGTTTGATATTAGTTCAGGTGGTGTTGGTTTAACAGCATTAAGTAATGGAAAAATTACTATTTGGGATATCGAGAACGGTAATTCAATATTGAAATTTAAGCAAATTATGTTGATTTTGTTTTAAGGTGAAGTACGACGCCAATTAAAAGGTCACGTTGAAGATGTTTATGTAAGTCGATTTTTTCCATCAGGTAAAATAACTTTGTTTCTTTATAATATAGCTATATACTGAATCATAACTGTTTTTTTCCTCTTTAGATTTTGCTGTTGTATCTGGTGGAGCTGATATGCGTGTTAGAATTTGGTCACTTGATAATGACAATAAGGACATACGTGATACAACATTAAGCGGACATCGTTCACGCATAAATGATGTTCTTGCTCTTGATCAACAACGAGTATTAAGTGCATCCAATGACGGTTCTATTATTTTATGGAATGTAAATAAAAATGACAAGATAAATAAAATAGTTCAATTAGATAATGATAGTATTAATATTGTCAGTTCAATTGAATCCTCCTTATTGGCTTGTGGTTGTAATGGTGGTTCAATTCGTTTTTATAGTTTAAATTCTAAAGAAATGATCAATCAAGTTGAAATTGGTTCACCTGTTAGTGGACTTTGTTTTATAGCAGAATCAAATCAACTTATTTATGGTACGGAAAAATCAGTAATTGGTATTTATGATATACGTCAATTAAATGGTATACCCATTCATGCGTGGAAAGAGCAAAGAGGAAGAATAACATCTATTGTTCCAAGTAGAGACCACGGAGGTATATTAGTAACAACAACTGATGGCAGTTGTTTTGAATATAATAAAGAAGAATTCAAATCAATAATGGATGTGTCAAATATTCATGTTTGTGATTTTACAGGTGCAGATGATTCCGTCCTAAATGCTAAAGTATTTAACAATAGAATTTACTCAATATGTCGTGATGGTCTTATACGTATCTATGAGAATCTAGAATAAATAGATTTTCATGTAATCTTTTTTAATGCTCTAAGATCTTTGCCACATGAGATTATTGTACAAGGTTTCTTGTTTTTTTTTCTAGACTTGTGTTTTCATGATTGTTGTTACGAATGATCAGTATTTAATACTCACGCAATATGTTTACTTGTATTGTTCTGTTGTATTTTTATAACTAATTAAACCAGCAAAATAAAAGTCAATATCAGCTGTTAATTATTTGCAACAGGATCAAAGTGAAAGTCAAATATATATCAAAATTAAAATTTTAATAAGTCTCTTAAAAAAATAAATAAAATCGTCTTTTGTTAAGTTAAAACTTAATCGAATATAGATTATATGTCTTTGCCCGAAAAACTTCCGCTGACGATATCCGGCTAACAGAATCGGAAGCGGAACAGAACATTTCCTTAGAATTTGAACATAAAAGATTTAGCAGAAAACAAAATTCATATGTTCGCAAATGATATGTCATTCATATTCTTTTATATTGCAATCTATGTAGAGTCTTTTGATTGCGAATATAATCCATAGATACATTTATTTATTTATTTATTTATATATTATTGTTTTAAAGCTCAATTATTGATAACAACAAGAAAAAAAACCAGAAAAATAAATAAATTAGATCATGAAATAAGTCAGTTCATATTGTATTACCATATGAAGAAGAAGAAAAAAGAAGAAGAGAAAAAAAAGAATTAATTTACATAGGTTTTCCGCCACTTTTAACTAATAAATGTGGTTGTTTATAATGTTGACGATATTTATCAGCTGTATTAGGCATCGAAATTGAACGACAAATTTGAACGGCAGCAATTGATGGTGCTTCTAAACAATCGGTTATTGATGCAACTGGTATAACATCTGAATCAATCGACGAAACTTTATCATGTTGATTGCAGATTGAACGTATTTGTTTTAATGTATGACGACGAGTATTTGACACAACTTGTGAAACAGCAGTCGTAGCAAATGATGATGAACGTTGAATAACATATCTGAATAAAGATGATCGTTGCGCTGCTACTGTTGGACCTGTCGAACGAAATGAACTACTAGCTGTATTATTCGATGTTGTAGAATGCGATGTTAACCATGAACGAGTCACTGGTGGCGGCCGATATTCACGATTGAGACGTGTTGAATCTGTCGTCAAAACTTTTTCACCACTATCATAAGATGATTGAGCAAATAGAGCTGCAACACCAGTACGAGTTAATGTTACTCGGCGAATGTTTGTAGCATCAATATCTTCTAAAGAATTTGGTAATGTTGGTAGTTTATCATTCGACATGTTTGATTTAATTCAAATAAAGACAGTTATTATTTGAAAACATTCAGTCAACAGCTTCAGTCGATGCGTATACGTCTGTTATGTCGCGTAATTCTTCCTTTCTATACTATTTAGAAATCTATAAATGTATAGCCACACTAGTGTTTCTGACTGGCCATTGTCATTAATTTATTTGTTCATAGTTCTTTATTCTGTTTATTTACTTTCTTTCGTCATCGGCGACACGTCTTGTTTCGAAAAAAATATGTCGATTTATACTTGAATAAATATAACTGACAAGATAAAATATATCTTTTTTCTTCAATGAAAATTCATAAAAGATCAATTAAATTAATTATATCATTAGTTTTATTATCGATGAATCAATGATGACAATATGAATAGAAACATTTAGAAAAATATTTTCTATTAAGTGTACTGAGAATTTCAGCGTTTTGGCGATTACAAGACAGAGACACAAGGCAATACAAGCTATTTTTTCTTATCCTTCATGTTGTATTAATGAGATATTTGCAATAGTATATTTCAGACGTCATAGAAGAAAGCCTAGAAATTTTCTGCTGTACCAGATGATGCAAATTTAATGTTAGCAGCAACTGGTGCATTTGAGTTAGTAGGTAAGTTGAAATTTGAGTTGGTCTATTCTTTGTTTTTGTAATGCTTCTCTGAGGTTTAGTCAAAATTGAAATTGAAATCTTTTGAGTTATAGATATTTACAGATCTCTTTTTTTCTCGTTTGGCAATAGATTCAATCATTAGTGTAGTGATAATAATCAAAGAATATATCAATGAAATATTTTACGGAAAATCTTCTACGCATCCGTCTAGTAGTTGCTTATGTTTTTAAGCAGTCAAAGCTTTTACAAAAATTGACATGAAACTTTTGCTTTGAAGTAATTCGATTTGGGCGTTTGACCAAAGTACATTGAATAATGCACAAACTTTTTATTTAATGCATTGCCAAGAGAAAAAAGGTCGAGATTAAATTGTTGTGCTAAGTAAGATAAAAATCAAAGCTCATTTTAATCAAATGACAAAGTATACATAACAAAAACAATTTGTTTATTTAGATTAAGATTATTATCTATTTATTATTCATTCATTTATTAAATCTCTTGTTGATTCAAATAAAAAAAAACACATTTTAAAAAATCTGTTTGTAAATGTCAAGATGTTGCTATTCAATATGATCAAAGAATGTAAAGCGATGAACTTTGTATTATTTACTTTTTCTTATGTACTTTCAATAGATGCAAAAAAAAAGAGAGTTTGTTGTATGTTGTCCTTTGGCAAAAGGTCGATAACTATAAAGCCTAGAAGAAAAAGAATATTCTCTATTCATACTGATTATCAAAAATATTTCTTATTTCTTTGATGAACCAAGACGCATGTATAAACGATCAAATTTATTTATTATATATACTCGATATAACAAACAAACGGAAAATAAATTACGTATTAATATGAGACAACAAGTTGAGTATTAGTCTCAGTTAAATGTACACAACATTAGTTACATAGTATATCTGCAAATTATGTAATGCTGACATTGCAGAGTACCATAACTATAAAATAATTATGATACAATCGGATGACCATGATATTTAAAATGTTGTTTAATATAATGCAGGTTATTTTTAGTATCAGAACATTCAGTTGACTATTTTCTTTTTCGATATTAAATAGAATATGACTATCTGGAATCCAGAACAAATAAGAAAACAAAATCCGAAGGAAAAAAATGACTCTCGTCTAAGTTATTAGGCGATTTAAATGCATATAGCAATCATCGTTAGATTTTATTATTCGAGTCTGAAAATGTATGCAGTAACTTTCATATAATACGGTGGCGTTGTCAAAGATCAACAAATGTAACTTGAAGAAATCTAAAAAATTCTGTTTTTCTTTTCAATCAATTTAAAAATTGACTCAAGGATATATAATGCAACTAATAGAAACGAAACTTTGTCTGTTAACATTGCTTTTGAGAATATTCTGAAGAGTGGTTACTTATATTGATTTTCGATTATTATTTAAATATGCTATATATGCGCCTTTGCTTTTTCTATTGTAAAATTTCATGATTTTACTCGGTCTATTCAATGAATTAAATCAAAATCTACTTTTTTCTTTCTTTCAATAAGAAATACTGATAATTAAAAACTAAACGGCTTCTAACGCCCCCACACTTAGGATATGAATATTATTGGTCTATGACAGTTTGTCGTCGCACTCACTCTCTCCGTTTGTCTGTCTTTTTTCTTTTTTCGTGTAAATCTCTCTTATTCTTTCTTTCGTTAACATATTATTCTTTTTGTTGAGTATAGTTAAGTGTTCTACACATAAATTTTGTCTTGTTTCATTTTCTTTCAAATTCTTACATTTTGAGTGAAGTAATATTGAATATCATTCTGCTATATGAATAAAGATTCTTATTTTTCCGTGCCAATTATTTTCTGATATAGAAAAAATCTGTTTCGTGTTTATTTATATTACTACGCTTGTTATTTGATGTTTCCTTTCATCGATTTACTGTTTGATGAGGAAGAAAACAGGAAGACTAGCCGATCATAAGATTACGTACGGAGGGACTGATGAACGTAATCGTATGCCTAATAAATAAACGGCAATTTGATGACCTCATCCTCATTCTCTTCTGTATTCTTACCAGCGATTTCCTCATTATAATGCCTGTACAGCTAGACAATCGTATATATAGTTACTAAAAGATCCCGACGATTGAGCAACTCTGAACACAAAAATTCTTTCCGACACTATATCTCTGTGGTGACCGACAAAGGGGAGAGAAACAGAGAAAGAAAATTCCTTATTTTTAGTTAAGATTTATTTTATCATTATACGCGTTCGGTTGAACAGATAGATGGATGAATGAATGAATGATGGAAAACAGACATTTGCTGTATTATTCTTCCAATTCAAGCTTATCCTTTTTTGACACTTATTTGGTTCGATTGATAAGCGGTTATTAGTCATTTTTCAGAACTATCTTGACATAGATTTACATTTGATCGATATTGATTATAGTAATAACCTTGTTATCATGTTTCCATACCTGTTAATTTCTACACGGAGTGTCATCGAATTTCTTTTTCTGCTTTTTTGTTGTTCACATATACAAGGTTTTACATCGCTTAAAAAGAAAAAATACATATATATATCTATTTTGTGATTTTAAATAGATTTGATTAATACATAAATAAAAACTACATTAGCAGTTGTCGTCAATAAATTATGCGACGACATCATCATCGTCGAAGAATCATGTGACAACTTGTATTCATACATATCTTTATTTGTAATATTACGTTTCTCATCAAGGTGCTATTTACATAAAATATACAATACATACATATCTATCTGCCTATCTATTTATCTTTGCTGTGAAACAGAAAAAAAACATGGGTGAAAGGTAAAATTATTGATTATCATTATTCTTCTTCTCGTATGAGAAGAAGAAAAACGAAAAAGGAATATCATTATGAATGCCAGTTTATTGCGTATTTTTTTTACTTTCTACCTTATTAGATTTGAGTGGGTTCAAATCATCGAACCAAAATCCAAGGACAGTATGTATGCCAATCTTGTTACTGGTGAATGCGTTTGGGAAGCACCACCCGATGCAAAAATGTAAGTTTTAATTAACGAAACAAAAGAAAGTTTTTTAATCATACGATCTTTCAACCAAAAAAAAAGAAGGACAATTGAGATTATGTTCTTTTTTAAGGCTCAAAGATGATAAGAGACCTTTCATATGTCACTTTTTATTTCATTTACGAATCAAAGAATGAATAAAAGAAAGGTCAACTCAATGTAGAACGAAAGAGAGACAACGACGAATTCAATCGCACAAATGAATGAACATGTGTATACACAACACATAAAGACACGTTATTATGTACTACTAGTGCGACAATAATATTTTTTTAGTACTTGTACGGATGTTTTGCTTTCGTGTCAAGATATACTTCATAAGTAGTCAATAAGAAAAAAGAACTAAATCCTTTTGTCTATCCGTCTATTTGAATTATTTGTTTAAGGAAATAGAATCGACAAAGAACAAGATATCAATTTACACAGATGAACATTAATATCGTAGTGCTTTTCATTAGATAGACAGCAGTATTTAACAAGTTAATATAATCAGTTTCTTCACAGTATTGTTCCTTATTTACAATTTTCATGAACTGGAAATGTATACATAATCTTGATTTTTTTTTCTTGTTTTCAAAAAAGGAATCAATATCGATTACATGTCTGGATATTAGAAAAAAAACAAGACAACCATAGAATATACACAAATTTTTTCGAAATGATCTTAATATATTTGTTTTTATCTTAAATTATTCTAGTAAACCTACAGACGACAATCAATGGTGGGAATTATTCGATGCAAGTACGAAACGTAATTATTATTATAATGCAAAAAATCAACGAACTGTTTGGCAACGACCATCAGGTGCTGATATTATTCCCTTAGCTAAACTGCAGGTACTGAAATAGGATTGCATAATTGATTTGTCGCTGTTTTTACATATTGGTATAAGATGAACAAAAAAGAAACATGTGCTGGATATTAATCATCGTTGACTTTCATCATGAAAGATATTGTTCTATCTAGAATATAGATGATGATGTAAATCTTTCTTCTCTTCTCCTCTTATACTGATATAATCATGGTCAACTCTATTCGATATACGCGTATATATTCATTTCTTTTCTTTTCTTTATGTATAGATGATAAAAGAAAATACAGAGTCTAGAGATGAGCAAACAACCATCATTCCATCAACATCTTTTGTCAATCATACGGTTCAACAATTAACTACAATAAATAATACACAATCTCTAATCAATACTAAATGGAAACAAATATCTTTGCAAGGTCTTGATACAACACCGCCGGAAGCAAAGTTAAAAATTGCTACTCCGCCATTTCATTCATCGACACAACGAGTAAATCTTTTTTACCTACATACAAAAAAAAAGAAACTGTCTGAGTGTTTTTTTCAATGTTCTATTTAAGTCTATTCATCGTACAGCAGCTATTATTTATCCACATACAATGCTCTCATCATTGACAACAAATGATTTAACATTTTCAATGAATGTCAATAATGACAAACCAACGTATGATAATATAATTGGTTCAATTCATAATTCATGTTACAAAAAATCCAGCCAACATTTTAAAAACGATTCCTATGATAACTATCCAAGTATTTCTAGTAAGCAGCAAAATCCCTCAGGTACATATCATTGTTTCTTTTTTTATATTTGCATTTCATTTCATGTATATTACATGAGCGTTTTGTCCCTTTTTTTTTGAAGAACAATCATTACATGCAAAACGTTCTCAAAGTATTCACTCAAAAACTCCATTTACATTTCAAATAGCAAAAAATGAAAACAATTATTATCATACAAATGTAAAAAAGAATCAATTCTCACAGAATCATCAAAAATCATCGCATATACTTCGTCATATTAGTACACCATCGTTAGAATTATTTCATAATAATCAAACGAATTCAGTAAATTTCATTCGATCAACAGTTCAATGTAATAATACGAGAAAGAAACAACCACGTACTAATCCGAATTATGTTAATATACAAATAACAACAAATGATGGTTCATTACGCAGTACATATATTCGTATTAACGATGTGCAAAACTGTCAAACAAACGCAAAAGTTTCATCATCATCATCATCATCGAGTAGTAATACGTCTGAACAAAACCCAATGCAATATAATTCGCAATCTTATTTCAATGAATCAACTGAATGTTTTCCTAGCGATGAAACAATTGGTACTAATCAAATGAATAATGAAGAAAGAAATGAAATAATCAGAAATCATTTGTCTTTATCATTATCATTATCATCATCATCATCATCATCATCATCATCACCAATCGATTGTAATGAGAATCAAATCAATAATGATGTTACATTAACTAGTAAAACAGGCCTTATGATGAAACAATTAAAAACATGTACTGATGGTAAAAACTTAATACTTATTGTGATAATCCCACAAGAGAAACAAATATTAACGAAAAAGTATATTTTATTTTTAGAATTTGTTTTCCATTCGACAATGGATCCTATGAGTCTTAATCTTCAACAAATTAAAACAATTAATAATGGTAAATTGCTAGTACATGATCTCATGCGTTTTGAAATCTGCCTTATTAATTTAAGTCTTATAATTGAGTGAGCGTATTCGGACGAATAATTCATTTTTATTTAATCGAATTTTCATCGGAAGAAATGGCTTCTTTCCCAAGGATTGTTTTGAATCGTATATAAAAAATATTCTAATAATAATAATAATAATAATAATAATAATTGATTTCTGCTTTTCTAGTTAATAATGAAAATAAAAATGATGCCACTATCAAATATGGTTCGAATTCAAATACATCAACACTTTCATCACCGATTCTACCGATTTATTATGATAGTTATTCAAATTCACCTTCACTGGCCTCTCATTGTAGATAACATTTAAAATATTAATCATTCACATAGTATTATTCTTTTTTGCTTTTTTTTGATGATAATAGCAATGAATCGATCGCATGATACGGGCAGTATTGATTCATCATCAAGTTTCACACAATCAGGATCAATTCATGTCAATGGATCATGTAAAAATAAAAAGAATATTCAGACATCTGTTGAAAAACAAGTAATTGTCGATGAGTGAAGAAACTGAAATAAAATTTTATTTCTTAATGTTTTTTCTTACAATAGCGAATTCCATCAGTATCATCAACAAAATCTTCGAGAACAATGAACGAAATAGATTCTATTACACCTCTTCATGATATGTTAAATCTAAATAAACATAAACGAGGTTTATTTAGTAAACGCTTGACACAAAACAATTTATTATCATGGTCAAAAGAAAGTATTAAAAAACCATTATTGTCGACAACCGATAAAATACTTAAAAAAGAAGCATCAAATATATTTAAAATCATACAAATCTATATGGGAGATAGAAAATCTAAGCAAACAGCATCGTTAAATATATGTTTAGAATTAACAACCAAAGGTTGGAGTTTACCATCAATACGTGATGAACTTTATTTACAATTAATTAAACAAACAACTTGCAATAATAATGCTGACAGTTTACAACGAGGATGGGAACTAATGGGTAAAACAACAAAGAAAAATATCTTAATGTTTTTTTTAGTCTATTGAATTTTATTCCTTTAGCGATTTGTCTTTCATTTTTTCCACCATCAAGTAAATTTCAAATGTTACTTGAACATTACATATTAATACAAACTAATGGAGATGCTAATACATTTGAAGTGCCAATATCAATCTACGCTAAAGTTTGTCAAAAACGTCTAGAAAAAATTCTTCAAACTGGTCCAAAACGAGGCTTAAAAAAGCCAACTTTTGAAGAAATCGAACTGTCGAAGGTAAATTAGAAATCGAATATACAAAGTGATTATAATGAGAACACTAGTTAGTGACGAATTCATGAAATGCAACGAATCGTTCACAAGTTAATCTTGCGATTGAATATAGGATGGAGAGCAAAGTTATTCAGCCAAGCTTAATTTTGTTTCCGTTGCCTCAAGCGTTACCGTACCTAAATATATAGCATTATTTTGTGCTTGAATGAATAAAAGATCAAATAATTATCTTCATTATATATGACGTCCTCGGTTTCTCTGAGAATTTTTTGTGATTCAGTTAAAGTCATAATACGGATGCCGCTAACATTCTATTACCAGTCCCAATACTATTTTTGGGTCTTCAATCAGATTGGTGTGTCTCAGTAGAAAAATATCTGAAAAAACTCGTTCCGGTTTCATTTTGTCGAGAGAATTATTGATGCTGTGATTCGTTAAAATCTAAATAAAAATTATATTTAATATGTTGTAGATGCTAAAATGCCAGAATGTTAATAGTTTTCAAGAGATTTTATGTCTGAAAATCTAACAATTATTTATAATTTAATTAACTTTATTCTTGTTTAAAAGCAATTAAAAAAAAAACAAATTTCGTTGAAAAATTTTACAACAACTTATTTTTATAAATCTAATAAAATCATTGTAGCAGTGATTGGTAGAATAGAAGTTAAGAAAATTTTCAAAAATTCTCTAAGAATTTCAATATAGAATGATGAGAATTTATCTAAGATTTGATATTCTCTAGTGACGTATTTTTATGTTAAGTCAAAGAGTGGAATTTCTTAAAAAAGAATCTTTAAAAACAATTAATCGACTCGTACCTTTTCTGTTTATTATGTTACATTCATAATGAGAAGAAACTATTGTCCGCAAAAGTCTTAACACATAAAACTTCATGTCATCATGTAATATTCTCATTATTGTTCTAGAAATGAAGAGCATTACCAAGATTCCGAAGAAAAATTTTAGGATTTCGTAATATTTTCCGTGTCAATATTTTCTTAATAATATGAAATTTGAATCTTTAAAAGCATCTCTTTATCTTTAGCATACAATTCATTTTCCTTCAATGTTTGGTACTAGTCTTGAAGAAGTAATGGCCATGCAACGAACACGTTACCCTGAAAAACGTCTACCATGGATTCAAACAACTTTATCTGAAGAAGTATTAAAATTAAAAGGTGCACAAATAGAAGGCATATTTCGGTAAGTGTTTGTTTTAATTTATTATGAAGTTGTTGTGGAAAAACAAAGTATTCTTTCTTTTTCTAGAGTACCAGGTGACTTAGATAGTGTTAATGCATTAAAAGTCAAATGCGATCAATGGCAATTTCCACATCTTGAAGATGCTCATTTACCAGCATCATTGTTAAAACTTTGGTATCGTGAATTAGCTGAACCATTAATTCCTACGATGTTCTATGAACAATGCATATTAAACTGTGATAAAGCAGAAGCATGTATACGTCTTGTTAATTCGTTACCTGATATAAATCGAATTGTTTTAACATATCTTATTCGTTTTCTTCAAGTGAGTACTATTTTCTTGATAAAACAGTGCAAAATTCCATTTTTTTCTCTTTCCTAATAGATATTTTCTACATCGGATAATGTTATCTATACAAAAATGGATGTGAATAATTTATCGATGGTATTTGCGCCGAATATTCTGCGATGTAATTCAGATGATGCAAAAGTTATATTTGAAAATGCACGAAAAGAAATGTTATTTATTAAAATTCTTATATTGCACTTGGATACTGATTCAATGGAAGGTGTCATTTAATTGTTTTTCATCTTCGTATAAACAAACTTCTCTTTTGTTTGTTCGTTTGTTTTTCTATTTCTCTTCGATTTACTATTTTTTTTGTGTTCATTGAATCTCAAACACACACATACTTGTACATGACTACTTCTGTTTTTATTCTCTTTTATTCAGGAACTTATATTCATATTTGCGTTCATGTATGTAAACGGAACAGTTTTTTACAGCGTTTAATGCAGATTAAAAAAAAAAGATTCAATAAAAAGAAAAAGCTCATACTAGTCATTGAATCGATTTTTTTTTTGATAAACAATATCATTTAAGTGAATAAAATCATACTTATGTTGGATATAATTTAATAATTGAAATCGAACAGGGCCCTTTTTAGCGTCAAAATAAATTCAATAAAGAGAATATCGCAAGATTTAATAAAAACGCTTCAATGTGTTTACATATGTTCACTTGCGAGCAAATAATTCAATTGAGAATAATAATTCATAATCTAATTTTTTTTTATAAAGAAGGAAATAAGATTTAGACGAAGAAGCTACGAACGAAGCACATACGTAGTTACGTCGATATTCAATTAATCTATGCGTGAAATTATATATCGATATAAATTTGGAGGTAATTTGGTTTTTTAGCTAATAAGTAATAGATTATTTCAATAATCTTATGCACGATCTATTCTTCAAAGTAGTTCATAGCTAATTATTATTATCGAGCAACGAAGCCAGAAAAAAAGGCTGGTTAAGTATATGTGCAAATAATATCATATCCTAGACAAAAATAAAATCATTCTAAATTTTTTATCAATATATATATATATTAATTTGGCTAGTTAGTTCTTGAATATTTCATTAGTATTGTATTTTTCTTTTGTTGCCGTTAATTCTCATAAGAACATTATTTTCTGTTTTATTTTATAATTGAGAACATCTTGTCTTGTATACATTTAAAATATCTATGCACACTATAAAGCGAATATAATCCATGGGGAAATCTAGGACGTTAATGCCTGGTACTATTATCGAAATTAATTTGTCACTATAGAATTACAAATTTTAAAGGAAATAATTCATTGATTATTTATTTTTAAACACAATTTAAATTATCAATATTTGTTTTTGTAGTTATTTTTATTTCAAAACAATTTTGTATTTCTTACGTAAAGCAATCTAAGGATTCTATTTGGCGTTTATGCAATAAGATAACTATAATGGATAGAATAACACTATTAAATATAATAACTATGTAGGTCGTATTTTCTTTTTAGCTTATCTTGTTTTGCAATAACGATAACTGTACTAATAAATCCAAGTGGATGATTTTAGCAGTCTGCATTAATTATCGAAACCATAAGTCATAATATAACGATCGCAAAATCGGCAAATCTTCTAGTATAATCATGCATCGAGCCAATTAATCATCCATTATTAAATATGCAGACCTAGAAAAAAAACTGCATTCCAGACTCATAAGCAAACAGCTAAAATATGACAATAACTAATCAATATCTCGATTATTTTTTATAATACGAAGAATGCATAATTATTTCTCGTATGGTGCCCTATGTAATTGAGGTTCACCAAGTTTATATTGCATTGGTATAAGAAAAAATATTAGAGAGCATTAATCGTTCTATCATAATCGGTTTTATGCATTCATTTGACAATAATGCTTTTCTATATCAATATAAAATCAGATTGGTTTCTTTTTCTCTTCGGTACAAGAAAAAAAAGCAGTAAAATCTCCATTGATTCATGATAATATCGAGTATTTCAAGTAACCTTACTAATTTAAACATAATTATCTGTTCTATAATGATAAATATAAAAATTTTAAATACGAAAAGAGAAAGAAACCAATCTTAAAATAATCGAAATTAACTAATTTATGTCAAAAAAAAAAAGATTGTGAACAAAGAAGAAACACAACGCATACATAATTATAGTTAAGACTAGTCAGCATCAAATAATATAGTAGTAAACAAAAGTTTTTTGTATTTTAATACGAAATAATGATATGTATATTTATATATATATATATATATATATGAATGTTTTTGTCTTAGAAACATTCTTCTTTTTTTTTCGTTGATGCATACATACATATATATATTTATACATATTACATAGACAAATAAAGATCTTTTCTAGTTTAATATACAAAAAGCAAACAAGAAAAAAAAAGAAACACTCGATTTAATAACTTTTCATGTTATATGTGTTAAATATTAATAATAAAGCGAAACAGATCGACTAGCAAGACGAACAAAAAGAGGGAAAAACTGTCACATGCACACATCTGCCAACATATACAAACAATAGAGAAAAAAGATATGAAAAACATACATGGAATAGAGAATTATTGTGTAATTTTGTGTCAATCATTTTATTTGTTATTTCTTTTTTTTCACTGTGTACACATCGAACCTGACTAGAGAGAAGTCAAAAGAGAAAAAAAGTCACTGAGGTCTTTTTTCTTCTTCATAGAAGCAATGAACAAAGGCTATAGAGAACAAAAATATAAATAGAACGTTTCAATTGTTTTATGTTTTCTAATTTTTGAGCATTATTTTAATATAATCCACAACCACGAAGATTTAATGTAATAATGACCTATTTATAGAAATGGAAAATCATTCAAATAAAATTCGAAAAAATTTGATAGAAGAAATAAATAAATATTTACATCGGTAACAGCATCAAATACGAATTGCACATTTTGAGTATCTGTTGCGCACGTATGATGACAATAAACTTCTTTTTGTGTTGATTTATTTTTGGCAACAAATTGTGCTTGAATGTATTCTGCAGCTGGATCATATTCATTTGGTCCAGTATATTCTCGAAAACATAATGTTAATGGTGAACGTTTAATTTTTTCTTCGAATAAATCTTTTTTGTTTAAAAATAATATTATACCAGTATAAACAAACCTAACAAAAGCAGAAGATTTCTTCGTCTAATTATATATGATGTCGAAACAAAAAGAAAAACAAACCATTTATTATTACAAATACTATCGAATAAACGTAATGATTCATGCATACGATTAGTTGATTCGTCTTCATAAAGTACTTGATCATATTCAGATAATGCCACACAAAATATTATAGCAGTTACATCTTCGAAACAATGTATCCTGAAAAAAGTCAAGAGAATTTAGATTTATCTATACACAAGAAAAATAAACAATGTAACAAACCATTTTTTTCTTTCTGATCTTTGTCCACCAACATCAAACAATCGAAAGTTTAAATTTTTAAATGAAAAATTAATTTCTACTATTCCAGTTGTTTTAACACGTGTTCGCAATATATCTTGTTCATTAGGTAGAAAATCTGGTGAACCAATTCGATATAATTGATCAAGGAAATATTGCGCTGAATCATTTAGTTGATATTCATTACTACGTAAAAAGCATTGTTGAACACCGGCATCCGCCCACAAACGTTCCATTGATGATAATAATTCACTATTGAATGGTTCTGTATCCTTCATACGTTGTATGACTTCAAGTACACGATGAGCATCAGCTTCCCTTTCAGCTGATGCGAATTGAATATTGAGCATATTCATTGCTCGTATTATAGCTCCTAATGATTGAATTGTGTTCGAATATACAACTGGACGATACTGTTCAAATTCTTCTTTAGTATAACCATGCTGATGAATAATACGCATTTGTTTGACAATTGTTGATTTGCCCGATTCACCAGCACCTATAAAGAAATTCAAAAAATTCCTTTTTACTTCGCTTTTTTTTTATATATACCGAGTAATAAAAGTTTAACATCTTTTGCTGCGCGTTCGGCATCTTCTTTTATCAATCGATCAAGTGCTTTGCTGTACTATAAATAGATAGAAACAACATTATTTACCAAACTATTTTATAAATCATTTAAATAAAAATAGTTAGAAAAGCATTGAAATATTATTAAAAAATCAAAATCTATTTTGTTAATCAAATAAAGGCATTATATTTTTTTAAATAATTCTTACTCTTAAATAAATTCTGAAATCAAACAATACAATAAAAAAAAAGAAATCTCTTGACATCTTGATGCAATTGCTTACTTCTTTTTGTCGCTTCTCATCTTGACTTGTTGCGCAGCCCATTTTAAATATTTATTCTTGATTCAATATAAATAAAATATGAAAATATTCATTTACACGTTTCTAATCGATAGTTTTTTTTTCTTCTTATTCTATTCTATAGACTAACCGTCCAAACCAAAAGCAATGGTGAGACGCCATTTTTTCTTTTCTTCAACGATTCAGCATTATTAATAAATGTATAGATACTTTAGAATAATGCACTTTCAACAATTTTTTTTAGAAAATAAAAAGTTTCTCGTGCGATTACAAAAAATTGCTTTAAAATTTAAAGTAAAATTTATCTATATGTCAATTGTTATCTTTTATAACCAATAAAGTTGATCCAAAATTTTTATGCTATGTATTTGTTTGTTTTTTTTTGAAGATTTTATTTGGTTTTAAAAAAAATGACTTCAACAATTCAAAATCTACTCGTGAACATCAAAGAAGAACGGAAAAAAATAAAAAATGATGAAGGTAGTTTTTATTACTTATAAATAGTTCAAAGATAATATTAAGATTAAAATAGACGATGATTTTATACTTGTTCAAAAAAGTAATAGTGAATGGCCAAAATTATTTGATACGTATTTTTCATCAACAACGACTCGCCTTGCTCAAACGTCAACTGGTATAACAAGTGATGATGACCTAGTTTTTTATGTTACACGAAAGACGGCAGATAATGTGCAAAATTATGCATCAGTAAGTTTTTGAGATGAATTTTAATTGAAGAATAAAAATTTTCTTCTGCATTTTAGAGGTATTCAGTAGAAGCTTTTCGTCATCATGATACAAAACGTCAACCAAAATTAGTAAGAAATAATCAATGCCAATTAAAATAATCATAGTAGTTTAGGGAGCACCAGAATATGATTGGGAAGAAACAACTAATCTTAATCTTGTTCTTCATCAATTTGAATATACAGTCACAACAGCTGTTTGTGTTAAACCAACTAATCAACATTTACAAATTATCAAACGTCTATCAACTGTAATGACAACTATTTATATTGAATATAGCAAAAATCATCCTGATATTTTCTTTTCTTTTGATTTAGAGAGTATATGCAAGTCCATCGTGTCGTGGTATGGAAAATAAAGGGATAGAAGAAATAATATCTTATCCAAATATTTATTTTACTGTTGATAACTTTGAAGATGTAAGATTATTAAAAAATCTGATTGAAATAATAGTTACATATTTTATTGTAGGTATTTTGTGAAATGTTTACCAACGAAGGTCAGATTGTTTGCGTGGAGTTAATAGCCAAAAACCCTGCTCTGAATGATGCAAAAGTTTTATTTCTTGGTTCTATTAAATATGAAGCTTTAAAACAAGTTTATGAAACTCGAGTAAACATATCAATGATAAATAAAACAAGATATAAAATTCCAAGAGTTTTCTAGGCGACAACAAGTACTCGTGTTGCTCAACGAGTGTCATTAGGAATGTATACGAAACGAAAAATGGAATTTGTTAGAATGCGTGGACCGAACGTAAGTGTTTTTGTCATAGTTTTCTTGAAAGTGAAACATAGGGATATATTCTTAGTGATGATGCTTATCCATGTAAGAAGACAACTCTTCGATTGTTCTAAACAAATATGAGACTTGAGATCGAATCGAGTCTAGTGATCATAGAGTAAATATTAAATTTCAAATTTTAAAATTCATAACGAATATGAGATGCATACAAAAATAAAACAATTTCAGAAACATAGATGTTGATCAAAATATTGATCATATCATTTTTCGCGCTGATCATGAGTTGATTCCTTTGTTTTAACAACATTTTTTAAATTTCATTGCTATTTATTGGTTCGATATTTCCTTGGTACACCTATTCATCGGTTTGACATGTCTCGCACAAGGAACGTCTCCTAGGTCGAAATGATTGAAAATTCGAGGAAATTCTTCGATTCGATATCGGAAGTATACCGTAGTCTTTACTGTGTGATCTAGATAAAATTCTGATTGTCGATTTTTTCCCCATTGTAAATAATAGATAGATTCAAAAAATGATTTCAATATAATTTTATGAGAATTTTGGTATATTAATGCAAATCATCATCGACTGTCAGTCGATTAGTCATTCAAATCTAAGATCAAATATTTATGAGCACATTGTCAAACGTGACAATCATTCATAATAGTCGAAAAGAAAAGAATTGGCACAACTTTCAAATATTAGTTGATAGACATTTACTTTTTCTTTTACACCAATCAAAAATCAAATAGTATGAAATGAACGAGAGAGATAAAACAACGGAATAGTACGTTTCTTTTCAACATCATTTTCTTTTTATGAATAATGACTTTAATCAGAAATAGTATTTTGTTTCACAACAGATAGACACATCTGTCAGTTAATTATAAAATAATTGGTAGGAACATGAAGGATACATTTAAAAATCAAAAATAAAATGGCTAATAAAAAATAAAATATTTCGAAATAAAAAAGAATATTATAGGGCAAAGGTCATGCACAAATGGCTGTTAGTCGATTTCGACCGGCACAATCTAATATAGCAATATCTGAATCGAATTCCACAACATCAACTGCAAGTATTAATGATGCTGATAATGTGTGCAAAACAAAAGGAGCTATGATGTCAGATAATAGAAGAGTATATTTTCTTTATTTCATAGTGGAGTCAACGTCACATGACTGAGAATGGTTCAGCGAGTGAACCGAGTCTACCAACATTCAAACAGCAAAATACAGTTATGCCAGAAGTTGAATCAACTGATATTCAACAAGGTTATTGAGAACATTATTCTTAATATTTCTTTAAAACTATTATTATTATTATTAAAGAACTATCTCATGATGCAGGTGGTTTTCTCGGTCGTACATTAAATCAAGCGATGGGCTGGATGCGTAAATCAAATCCACGTCTTAATCAAACAATAAATAGTCTTCCATTGCAAACTTGTCTTACATATATATCATTACCTTGCAATCTGATTGTTAAAGATATTCTTGAATCAAATTCTATGCCTATTCTTACTGTTCAATGATTTAAATGAATAATTCCAAAAATGGTGCATGATTACGTCAAACAAGCTCTTCCATATGTTTTTTAATATTCGTGTAATTTTTTCTACGTACTGTATAGATTTTTGTGAAATATTTCCGCAATGTTCATTTTATGTTTCATAAGGTTTCATATTTTGTTTTAATTAAATTGAAAACAATTAGTGATTTTTCAATATATCAATTTTTATTTTTTCTTAAATTTAATTTTTCTATTTTGTTAGTCGTGAGATAATCGATCTGTATGCTGATCATCAAAAATGTTTATTAATCTTTGAAATGCTGGGTTAATTAAACAGGATTTATCTATTATTATCGAACGCAATAAAGATTAGATTGATTATATAAAAGACATACACTGCATACAATCGATGATAATACGATGAATTCGAAAATTTCTAAGCCCCGAATGACATTGAATGGGAAAATACCCGCGCATTACTTATGACCAGCTTATAAAAATATAAATATTTATTAGTTTATGTTATCTTTATTTATTAGCATGGTTTAACTATGTAAATATATTGATGAAATAGGTTTATTTTAATTTATTCGCCTGAGATCAAAGAGAAATTGAATATATGTCGGTGTTCTTGAATGGATTGTTTATTTACCTAATACAATTTTTCATGTTTCGGTTTCCATTGAGAAAACTTATACATCATTTATTAAAACGACGAAGTTTAGTTCTACATAATTCGATGAAGTTGTAAGCTGTTTACATAATCTATTAGAATTCAAACGGCATTTTGTCAAATATGAGAAAACCAATTGCATTCTTTTAATGTCCCAATTATTAATTAGTATGATGGATGCAATTTTAAATAGATATTCAAATTAATGCACATACAAAAAGAATTTCGGAATGTACTTAGTCTTGATATGAGAGATCATTTAATGTTCTTTTTTTTAAAAACAAAGTGCATTTCGGGGCTTTAAAAATATTTATTATGATATATTAAACATATGTAGTGCTTTTATGCTCTTGGTAAACATTAAAATTATTGTTTTTTCACTCTTCTCTCAACGAACAGTTTTGTCTCAGTAAACAAAACAGCTTTATAGTACTGACATTTGGCTATTGCAATGGACAAAAGACTAAGGTTGGCTAAATTGAAATTGATAAATCTGAACTCTATGCGAATACAGAATACAAGCAGTCATGATGAATTTTGCAGAAAAAATAATGATATGATCAGAAGCGCAAACTTATTATGTAAGTTTAATCTATTTATTTATCACATATTGTTATTAGATTATTTTCTCGGAAAAAAAAGAAAACATGCCTTTTGATATCAGTTATTCAAATGAAGTCTCTAATTGATAATCACTCCTGTGTGAAGATGAAACACACATGGAGTTTGTTTTTCTTTAGCTGATTTCATATCCGTCTTGTCTTCTACCAATAGTATCACGTAAATATTTTCTTGGCATCCCTGTTCTTTTAATATAAGCACAAGCTTTTGCTATTTCTGTTATTCCGCTGACGACAGTTCTCTGCCATCAAAGCTGCTTCTTCCTGATTGGCTCGAGTATTAGTAGTCAAGCACACGTGCTTATTTCGTTGTACATAAAACCATCATTTTCTTCTAAACAAAAAAAGAAATTGTAGAACAGAAACTACTTGAACACAAACTAATCACATTGTCGAAAAATGAATTTCATTACTTTTAAGTTATTGTTCTATGTTATAAGTTTTTTTCTATTTAGAAGGCAACTGGATCATTATGAAATAATAGTATGTTCGGTTATTGTCTTCGTAGAAATTAATTTTTCAACAATCGGTATTTAATATTAGAATACTATTCAATTCTTATAGAACAAAAGCACGTCATATACTCCCGATTATTAATCAATTGAGATATTCTACTCACCATATTACAATTGTTTTCTTGATTCATTTATTGCTCGATATCGACAACGATTTTGCCATAAATTAGCATTTCGAGATGGGAACGATAATCATGTGCTCGACTAAAGCTGTGAAAGATCGATGTTGACAATTTAATAAGAAAATATTATTTAACCAATCTTGCTGTTGTACTACTTCATGTTATATTCCATATCAGCTTTTTTTTATTGTCTCGGTAGGTTATCATTTCCCACAGATTGTGGTTCCATGAATCGGTCCCTAAATCAAGTCCACATTTGTGAACAATTAAAAATTAAGTCAATTCTGGTAACCAAATAGGGACTTTAATTTAGGGACTCTTTTCTAAAGAATATGGCTGTGAGGTGTAAGGCATGCCTATACTTGAGCACACCACTCAATAAACACATCCTACTGGAAAACATATCTTTTCAAAAAAAATACAATCTGATCATCAGGTCCTCTCAAGATCCCTTTAACTAAAAAGTGTTTCTCTTCAAACGATAGTCTCGTGAGCAGAATCTACTTTTTAAAAAGAAACATTTATCATTTTAAAGTGATCTTGGGAGGCTCTGGTGACCAGATTATATCTTTTTAAAAGAAACATTTATCAGTTAAAGTGATTTTGAGAACACCGATAAAGTGATCTTGAGAGGATGTGATTGCCAGATTCTATTTGTTAACAATGAATTTACTAGATAGAATGATCATTAGAGAATCTAGCGATCAGATTCTATTTTTAAAAAAGAAACATTTACTAGCTAGAGCGAGTTTCAGAGGATCTGGTGACCAGATTGTATTTTTTTTGAAAAGACATGTTTTCCAGTAGGATGTGCTTATTGAGTGGTGTGCTCAAGTATAGACATGTCTTACATCTCACAGCCATATTCTTTAGAAAAGAGTCGCTAAATTAAAGTCCCTATTTGGTTACCAGAATTGACTTAATTTTTAATTGTTCACAAATGTGGACTTGATTTAGGGACCGATTCATGGAACCACAATTTGTGGGAAATGATAGCCACTCATTGTCTCTTCTTATTCTATTAATCTAATATTGATTTCTCGTTGGATTATTGATAATCTAGAAACTTTATATTTAGTATCACGTAGTTGCGTGCAGAATATCAACGAATAAGTATAGATTGTTTTGGATGTATTCTATCGAAGCGCTTTTTTTTCTATAATTTTTGCTCTATTTTAGACTAACAATATTTATTTGAAAGGCATTTCAGAAACTAACAATTACTAAAAATATTCATCAACTTATATAAGTTGTCGGTGCCATTTTAATTTACCTAATTTCGATGCAATTGTTGATTTTTAGAACAATCTGTATGTCAATGCAGCAACACATGAAATAGGAAAAATCTGATGTCATGTAATAGGCTCATTCATAGTTTTCACTTTCATTGAATTGCTTCTGTTACGAATCATCTGTCTTTCAAGGTCTTTCTTTTTAATATATTGAAGTAGTGTCACTCTTCACGAAAATGAAGAACTGATTGTCTCAGTTCATTTTCTCGTGTGCTAATATCATCGATCCCTTATTTCAAAAGATAGACAACAAAAGAGAGAATTTTCTTTAAAACTAGCCTATTAGATACATAATAGTAGGCAACATATAAGTAAATTTTGAAAAAAAAGAACAATTATTAACAAGAATTTTTTTTTAGATAATGGATTCTAGACAACTCGATAATATTAGTATCAATAAACAATCTTTTGAATCCTATGATAATTTTCAAATTCATGAATTGATGTTACGCGACCGTCCACGTGTTACAGCTTATTATGATGCTATTATGAATAATAAACATCTCTTTGAAAATAAGGTACTTTTATAAGATATAGTCTATAATGGAAAAGTTTTCTTTATAAAAAAAAATGACACCAGGTTGTTCTTGATGTCGGTTGTGGATCAGCAATATTAAGCATGTTTGCTGCTAAAGCCGGTGCTAAACTTGTGTATGCCGTTGATGCTTGCCCGAAAATATGTAACCTAGCTGTAGAATTAATTAAACGTAACCATTTACAAGAAACAATTCAAGTAATTAATAAGCCAATTGAAGATATTGACAAATTTGATGAAGACATCAATATTATTATTAGTGAATGGATGGGTAAGATTTTAAAAAAAAGCAACATTTTATATTTGAAATCTACTCTCAAGTATATGTATGTAAAACACACAGCGAATTTCGTATACGAACTTTTTCCGAATAAACATCAAGTTAATTTATTTAGGTTTTTATTTGTTTCATGAAAGTACGCTTGAATCAGTTATTTATGCTCGTGATCATTTTCTTAATTTACCCTCTCGAAATGATGATATAACACCTGATCAAAATGAATCAATTGTCATTTTCCCTTCACATGCTTATTTGGTTTGTTTATTACTATTATTATTATTATTATTATTATTATCATATTATTTTCTATTGATATCTCTATGTGTTTAGTATTGTGCTCCATTTGTTGACCAACATATACGTATTGAAGCTAGCACAATGTGGAAAGATTATTTTGATCTTAATATGTCGCCAATTCTACCATATTTGAAAAATTCTAATCTTAGAGAATGTTACATTGAAACAATTGAACCATTTCAAATTGTTCATGATGCTCAATTGATACAATCAATTGATCTTCGAACAATACGAATAGATGATCTGCAAACGATGCGTTCAGTTTGTGAATTTGATATGGATAATCCCTGTATTATATCAGGTTTTTGTTTTTGGTTCGATTGTTATTTTTCTTCAAACAATAATTCATCTATATTACGATCAATTCGTTTAACAACAAGTCCATATTCACCAAAAACTCATTGGAAACAAACACTTATTTTTCTACCAGAAGATATTTATCCATTAAAAGGTGATACTGTACCGGTGGATATTAAATTAAAAAAGTCCTTAGACAATCGGCAGCAATATAATTTATCAGTAGTTATTAAAAAAATTAAAGTAGGATTATTGAATAGTAATGCTATTGAAGATGAAAATTCAAACAATGAATCAAATGTAAAAAGAAGACAACGACGACGTTCATCAACAATTTCATCAGATAAACGAACTGTTAATGTGAATACATTGTTCTATGCGCAACGTGATAGTACAAGTAGTAATAGTGATGATGATATCAATTCAAATGAGCATTCTATTCCATGTTCATGTGTTCGTGATAGATGCAAATTAATTAAAATAATTTTTGAAAAATACCATGAAGAAAATACTGTTCAATGAAACGTCCATTCTCTTCTTTTGTTTTACTTTCTTATGATTTAATTTTATAAAAAAAATAGAATTAACTTCTACTGTGTGATGTGTTGAATGAATCTCGAGCGTGTTTGTGTGTGTGTGTGTTTTGTAATTTAGAAAGACAATAATACTCTCATAAAGACTCTCCTATTTATTTTTAGATCATGAATAAAAATATACAAAAGAATTCTCAGAACAAGCCTTCAAAGTCATCACGAAAATCTTCTTCGAATTCGCGCCGATCCACGAAATCTACTGATATACCTTCTCAAGTTCCACATCGGTCAGAAACTCATTCTCAAAAATCGTCGATTGATTTAGGTCATGATCTATTAACTGAAATTATCGAAGATCTAACGTCAGATATCGATGATACACGACCAACATCAACATCGTCTATTCTTTCAAAAAATTCGCAAACTAAAAATAATGAAGCAATCTCAACATCATCGAAAAAACTATCTTTATCAATTAATGCTTTACGAAATCCAACATGTGTACCGGGAAAAAAGTCATTTCGGTCATCAAAAAAAGGAGTAAAATCTAGTCAACAGCAAGAAAAATCTAATTCACCAAGTTGTTTCAATAGTTTTGATGAAACATATGATTTAAATGTTGCTAGAAAATCCATTGGTGAACAACGACGAGATCGTCTGACTAAACATATGAAAGAGTTTTATCAAGATTTTTTTGAATTCGATAAAAATTCAAATATGAATTCTACTCATGATAATCTGAATAATAATGATAAACGAAAACAATATTCAACAGCATTATGGTAAAACAAGAAAATAAAGAATTTTTCGTTTTTTTTTCAAATTCTATACTGTTTCTTTTTTCAGGTATGAATTAAAAGCATATTTTAATGGTGCAAATTCATTAGATGAAAATGGTATTAAAAATGAACAATATTCTATTGATCGTCAACGAAAGAAGTTTCTCGATGAATTTTACACTTTTTTTAGTCACTTTGGTTTTGAACAATCATATCATAATGATATTCCGACAATCCAACGTCGTCATATGTGTGAACATCATTTAAACCATTGTCATAATGTTGAAAAACGCATGCAAAGTTTATTTTTAAAATGGGATTATATATTATCGTTATTTCCATCTTATGCAGCACTTGAACAATATGATAAACGTTTCAATCCACGTACGCAAGAAGGAAGAATTTTTTATGAAAAATTATATATTTTTCAAGCATGGCTTAATTTACATTCAGAAATCAATCATTTAATTAATATTCTTGGTCGAATAATGTCATCTATAAAATGTCACGCGTGGCCAAACAGTACATGTTCATCGCCAGGAAAATCTAATGATAACCTATCACGTCCAACAACACCATTGTCAACATCTAGTCATGACCAAAAAGATCCTATTGTCGGATCTCCACCTAATCCATCGCCTTTTTTAACCACGCCCGAAATTAGGATCAGACGTCAGAATACATTTACATCAATGTCGAGCGTTGATAGCATTCATCAATCGCCATTATCATCAGGTTCATCATTAATGAATTTTTACTATCGGTAAAATAAAACAATAACAAATAAAGAGTTTCTATAGAAATAAAGCAAATACTATAATTGATTTAGAAATTTTCATCTGAAAGATTTTTGCGATGAGAAAATTAAAAGATTTTCCGAAAAAAATGAGTTCAGTGACAGTAAAATTTCTTATTAGAATACAATGTATGATTGAATAAGTCTGTTTTTAATTTTACTTCGACTGTAAAAAAAATAAATAATCGTTCAGTACAAGAGAGGCTATTTTAAACTCAAACAAAATTAGATTTCATTAAAAGTTATTTAACAGTTCACTGACTTGAAGGTAATCATACCTTATCACAACATATTCCTCAAGAAAAGAAAAAGGACATCAATTCTAATATGTCATTGCAAGCGCACAGCATGAGCGACAGACGTACATCGTACACTCCGTCTTCGTTTAACATTGTAGAGCATGATAATAATAAAATAATTATCATTTTCGATTATTAAGTCTTTGGGAAGCTCTATCAATAATAAACACAGCATTTCAAATAGATTTTAGTATCTGTTAAGAGAAGAGAAGCTGTTTAAATTAAGTGTAGTCATTCTTGTAAATTTATAAAAATCATTCATAACTCTTCACGTCAGTTGATGACATAGCAAGTATGATTAACTCAAATTTCTATTTAGATATATTGATGATCAAGTAACACATGCTCGAATTGAATTAATTGCGAGCATATTTCGTTCTAAACATGGTCCTTTATTGCAACGTTTACGTTATACATATCGAAAAGAACATCGATCAAGTTTTTCAACGTTTGATGATCTGTTTAAAAACTCACCATTCTTCCCAAAAAAATTCATACCAAATGATTACTTATCAGATGCGAAACCTGATAAATTAATCGACGAATTCTTCCTTCTTAATAAACAATTACGAGAACAAAAAAATCCAAAACTTGGTAAACAATTTGCCTTCTTAGATTTATTCATAGGGCTGCTTAAAAAAAAGGATTTATATTTAAGCGTTTCGTATACTACAAAGCACTCAATTAAAATTCATATACATAGTTTTCCATAGCCAATCAAATTCTCTATCCAATGTATTCGAGAAATAAATCTCATCAAAAGATTTATAATAAGGAGGTTTCATAAAAACTCGAGTAAAATGATTTTCAGGTTTAAGAAATGTGTATAAAAATTAGTTTGAGAGGATTACCTTACAGAATTTCCACGCGTGGGCAAAATGAAGGAATCATCTCATTATCTATGAAGTTCTCGTACTTATTGAAGGAGTGTTAAAGTCGGCTAATACACGCAAGTCTATTTGTATTTGCTCTTCGCTCTACCTATATCACCTTGCGTTGCAGAGAAATTCGTACTTCTTACAGTGATACTATTCTAAAAACCATTATATTCTATCTTATAGAAAACTTTCATACAGCTAATTGTGATTCTAAAAAATTCTATTAGAGAACGCATTTGATAGCGAATGCTTTGTAGTATTGTAGAGAAGAAGAAAACAATCAATCTTATAGTTTTGAATAGTCCTATGTATTAATATTCATATCTAACTTTACTTTTTATTACAATAGCAAACAAGCCAATAAAGAAAACCACAGGAATTTATTCCGATAAAGTAAATAATATTCTTAATCGTTTCGATCAAAATCCAACATTAACATCAAGTACATTTCCACCAGCGCCGGCACCAACATTGGTTCTAAAACTTTTATGTTATGATCGAAGTATACTGAAACGACAACCATATTATCTGGACTATCTTGATCCAACATTATATCCACATTTACCTGGATCAACATTATTTCCTGACCCATGTTTATTTCTTGATCATTCGCCTTTGAATTCCTATTCACAATTGCCAACAGAAGAAAATATTTTAATTGCAAAGATCTTGAGCATATGTCATCGTCTTTATGATAAACATGTTTGGGTTGATAGTGGAAGATTTTCAGATATGTGTGATATATTTCATTTACCATCACTTTACCCACATTATGTTTTTCTTGTGCAAATTCCATTGGATTTAATGATTGCATGGCAAAAACATCATCATGATAAAAGAATGGAACAAACATCAACTACAGGTAATTAAAAGTTCGATGCGAATAATAGCAGATCTATATTATGCAAAACCGAGTTAAAACAAGCAGTAGTTTAACGACACCAATGAGAACAAAGACATGTGCCATGAAAAGGGATAGTCCAAAATTTTATAAAATATTTTTCAATTCAAAGATGTTAATAATTCAATCATTCTATTCTGATCTTTTCTTTTCTTTTGTCTTATTAGAACATTTCAAAGCATATTTTATCTCATTTCAATTAACAACAAAGAAAACTATATAATTTTGAGTCACTAACATGAACAGTTGTCAGGAACAAAAAGTTAAAGATTAATATTTAAAATTTTAATATTTCATCGAACTGAAAACATATTTGGTTAGCAATTTTCTAGATGTTAAAATAGTTATAAGTCGTATGACAAAAACTAAGGTCAGTATATACAAAAATAATGACATTCATTGAAATGCATTTTAGAGTAATTGATATAGAATTTTCTTTTTGATCTCGTATGAATATTTATTTAACTATAATGTAGATAAGCTGTTATGATATATTCGTTGAGTGATAAAAATCAACTAATTCTATTCGATTCATATCATCGGTGGGATATTCTTCGATGATCCATTAGGAATGAAGACTTGGCAAAGTAGGAAAAACTAACATTATCAAATTTGGGAATTCTTTACAGAAAAAAAAAGAAGAAGAATCTTAATTTTTTTCGCTTATCTTCAATAGTAATAAAGCATTCACTTAACTAGAGTATTTTAATAAATTTCTGTAATCTAATGTTGTTTCCGCTCTTATAGGTGCTCTTCTTTTATTAATTGATGAATGTAGCATTCTTATACATGGTTCAACATTAGTACGTCAATATGTTAAATTAATGATAACAGATACTTTTGGTATGAATTTTTCTTTCCTCTTAGCAATAATTTTTTTCATGTTATTTTACAATTTAGAAAAAGCAGAATTAAAATTAATTGAAGATGATCTAATTCAATTTGATAAAAATATAACCGATACAATCTATGAAATTCTTAACTACATTGAAAGCTATGTAGAATTAGCATTGAATTTAAGTCTATTTCATAATTGTATTATACTATTGAAGGATCAATGGAAATCATTAAAAAAATATTCAACTATGATGAACATTGAAGAAACGCTGGGTGAAATTTTTTTAAATATTTATGCAAAAATAATTGCACATTTTCATGAACATATCGATATATTTCATTCATCAGTATTGTCGTCGCCAGAAACAATTAAAATAGAACATATTAAAAAGAAGATTCATAGAAAATATCAAAAGAAATTAACTATGACTATTCTTCGTGAAGCTAAAGCAATATACGATGACTGTGCATTAACAATTAATATTTATTTACAAAAACCTGTGTGTAAACGATTTTTGCTTATTCTTAAAACAGCTGGATTTGAAAGAATTAAATTTGGTAAGAAAATTTTAACTGTTATTCTTTTTTAAAGAGATTTATCAATTGATTAGCAATAACGTAGCATTCCAATTACTTGTATTATGTTTGTATTAATTGGATATTTCAAATCTTATTTGGTCTGCATTAATACCTTAGAAATAATTTTTTATTTGTTAAAAAATATTTTTAAATCGAAGTAAAAATATATATTCCACTCTTTTTGATTTTCACGTCATGAAAAAAAGATCATCGCGAGTACAGAAACCTGTTTTGTGTGAAAAAAATAAAATAAAAGTATTTGACCTGCCATTATGATTAAATACAACAGAATCACTTACTGTGAGCACTATTATTCACTATGAAGAAACTATCAGTAGGAGACACCTTGTCTTTTGCAAACGATGATCTTTTTCTTATTTACAGTAATTTGTTTGAATTAGTGTTCTAATCAGAGCTAAAGCAACACACATTGCCACGATTTGATATTATTATTTATTAACACAGAACTGATGAAGTACTGTTCTCAAGCGAGCATTGCTTCTGTGATTGACAATATCTACGGCTAATCCATTTCTTTTCTCGATATGTTCTACAAACTTTTATTATAAAAGAATATACATAACATCCTATGGATATACTTACTCCGAGCGATGCTCCTGTAGATTGTATCAGAAGTTTGTGTCTAAGATAATTCCTTTGGAAAAGATAATTCAAAGATCTAACGTTTATCTATTTCTTCAGTATATTGTGAAATGTATCATCATAGACAAAAACGTTTTTCATTCGGTCTAGATTGACAAAAGAACCTTATCTAAAGAATAAGATAGTAATTGAAGATTATATTTATTTTGTTTCGCTTTTACAGCTTCAGAAAATTATCACAACAGCGGTAGCAACCAAACTGACAAGCGTGCTACTCCAGTATCTAAATGTCTTCTCTTCGCTCCAGCAAAATATTTTAAAGACAAATCAACTAAACTACAAATCGTGCGAATACTATCTTCTTCATTTCGAATTAATACAAGTAATAATTTATCTACGGAATTAAATGATGATCTATCAACAACACAACAACAACTACAGTCTCCAACGTTATCTCAACTACCATCGATTCCAGCATCTGAAATTTCTCCACCACTAGTTTATATTCTTTGTGTACCGGTTTCAATTGAACTCGAATCTGAGTGGCGCGGTGTCACACATCTACTACCTGAAAATAAGAATTTAACATCTATATTACCTCTACATTCTAATTGGAAAACGACAACGATTTTTCTTCTTACTCAACAAACGAATAATCTTGAAAACTTTCAAGAATCATTTAAAGAATGTTTATCAAAAATAAATGTTCAACAAAGCGATTTATATAATTTTGATTCTAGGCCAGGGCAATTGTTACAAAGACGTTCATGTTTCGAAAAAGTTGATAATGCTATGAGAAATTTAGCTCATTCAATTCTAAACTTAAGTAATTGTATTGCCAGCAACGTGGAAACTTTCGAAAAAATAATCGAAAAACTCGATACAAAAGATTATGTTGTAAGTAGCATATTAATAATTTTATCTTCTTAAATCTAAAGTCGATGTACATGTAGTTCAGATTATTTACTAATGCATAGGGGTGTCGCGTTCGCGTTCCGTTCCTGAGAACAGAAGCGCTAACCGAGTTCCCGTTTCTAAGAACGAGAACACGTTCCCATTCGTAGGAACGGAACGCTAGGAACGGGGAACTCTGACACCCCTACTAATGCCTGACAAATCAGACGCGAAGTATATAACAAAAAACAAAATAATAAACGTCTGAGTGTTAATATAGTAGTTTCTTTTCCGAGATTTCTAGGATTTTGTATGTCCTTTCCGGAAAAGAAAGATAAACCTTGAAGTCTTTCCGGTTTGCTTTGTGTAAGAGTTAGGAATAGTTCCTTTTTTTATCAGACGATGATCAAATCTTGCCAGTTTATTAATTCTAAGGAGACTCAACTTCAAGGAATTCCATTCGGATTTCATTTACAGTTTTCTTCTTCATTTTTAGCAAATTTTCTATTTATAAATCTCTAGAGTTTTAATCTATTAAGAAATGAATCCAAAGCATTGCAAGCATAATGAAATATACAATTCGTTTTATTCGATTTATTAAATTTGAAAACAATAAGAAGTTAAATAAGTGAAATCATTTTTATTCTGTTTTTGGTAATGTTATTTCACAGAAATTCTTTTTTTCTATTGAAAGTTAGACGTCAAATTACTGTAAGATTATCTTCTTTTTCCTTTTGATTGAAATAAGGCAAGAATTTTTCTGTCGCTTTTTTGTACGGCTCTATTTATTTTAATCAAGCAAATAAAAGAACGATTTCTAGTAGAAATGATTTGTTGCTTTTACTCTCAAGTATCTTTTTTTTCTTTTTTTTTTTACTGGCAGCATTTTCAAAATGTATGCGTCAGCATTCCGAGAGCACGGTTTCCGTAAAAAGAATACATGAGTGACGTCAAGTCCGATGTTTCAATCGCAGATGTTCATAAGCTTTTCTTTTTTTTTTTGTAATTTGAGTACGGATCTTCTTTTTCCGCTTTTCTCATTTCTTATCTCCATTGCTTATTTAGCATAGTGAAGAACGTGCATTTGCATTCGGTATGGATGTTATTCGTGAAACGAGTTTCTATGCAACACAATGCGAACATAATACGCTAAAAATCCAATCTGAGAATCAATTATCATTTGCAAATATTTGGTTGAATTTTGCTCGTAAAAAGAATTCCACACGAACATCAAAATATCCCATAACGATTCCGATGTGGTTATTGCCTGGAATGCATTTTCTTCGCCATGCGTGCTCATTACATTTTGCAAACCATGTTGATAATGATTTATTTTCAGAATTTTATTATAATATGGTAAAAACGATTAAATATTTAAACAATTCAAATAATTATACTCCAAATCAAGATAATAGATTCTCAAAAACATTTCAACACTCATCAGTAACTAAACATGGCTATGATAAGAGAAAGAAAAAGAAATTACAATTAAATAGAATTGAACAAATTGATCATTTAGAGAAACGTATTGATAAACGACGTCTTGATGAAGGTCTTATTGGAAAAATTATACCTATTTGTAAATCGTCGACTTTATCAAAGAAAACGGAAGATGATTTAGCATACTTAAAAATACGCAATTTTCATAAGCTAAATCTTCTGTCACGCGGACAATATGCAACAAGTAAGATTTCTTTTTTTCAAGCTATTGAAAAATTATTTACTTTTTCGCGCATTGCCAGATTCGAACTGTATAGTTGTTCAAATGTTACTTGTTTCGAGTTTAAGAGAACGAATATCTTAGTTTTCATTTTATGATGATTCGATTTTTGAATAAATTTCGGCGACTTTCTCTTCCGGAGAGAGACGCTCTAGCCACTGAGCTAAACGCGCATACCTAGCTGTGAATAAAAGCAACATCAATAAAAGTTTATTTTTTCGATTCCTTACATTGTACCGATTCTATTCACTAATGTTTAGAAATGAGGTTTTTAATAAAGAGAAATCAAAAAAGCCTTTTTTCTACGTTCCTATATGAGTACGTTAACTTATCTGAGATATTTCGAAATCTTGAACAAATCTTGAAAATTAATTTTTGATTTGTTGATAATGATTCATTAGTTCCAATGAGTGAATTGTCTTAATTGATCTAATATATTTATTATGACGGATACAATATAAATAGGATTAGTCACAAATTTTTTTATATAATTTAAAAAACAAGCTTGGTACTTATAGTGTCTACGATTATATGTTGCCGCGTCATTTTCTATAGCCTCTATTAGCTTCTAGTTGCATTTTGACCTTTATTAATTTTCACTGCCTAAGAAAATGTTATATATAGATAATATTTACCATCTACGAATGAAGATTTTTTTTAAGAGCTTGATACATCATATTCATATTTGATGTAAACCAATGCATAGAGATTAATAAAATTAGATAAATCTTTAAAAGATTATTTTCTAGTAATTGTCTGTATTTTACGATAGAATTATTTTCTTCAGTTTTTACTATGAAAAAAGGGTTGAATATACAAAATTTCAGGTTAAAATTATGTATTTATGTTTCTCATAGATACATATATTCAATACAACAGTAGTTATTCAAAACTTTTAAGGATTACGATTCAATGCAAAGAAAAATAGATGCAACTAACCTGTTTATATTCAATCAAAAATACGTTGTTTTTGCTCATTGAATAATTGTCTGACAATTCATTTTCTACATAATTTCATTTCAAAATCTTAATTAATAATACCATCGATATGTCTCATATTATAATATTGATACATTTACAGAAAATTTTGATTTTCTTCTATTTTAGCTTACAAATGTACAGTAAATAGAAGCGATAAACAAGAAATTCTCTGTTATAAGCAATATAAAATTCAACATAATAACGCCCAAGCAATTGCAAAAGTTCTCGAACAACTTATACCACTTATGCATATTGACCATGAAAATCTAATTAAATATCATGGCATTGCACTTGAACATGATCATATTTTATTTTTTATGGAATACTGTAGTCACGGTACCATAGCACAACTTCTACTTGGCACATCGTCATTGTCAATATCGCAGACAGATATGCATCGTCCGTCGGCATCATACATCGATATGCACCGTCTATCAATATCTCATGCCGATACACGTCGTACATCATCTGTACTAAGTTCAATAATAGATACATCATTTATTGATAAAGATATTGTTCCAGCATCAGCTGGATTTTCTTTTTTTAAAGAACCTCTTGTTCAACGTTATCTACGCCAATTATTATCTGCTTTATCTCGTTTACATGAAAAAGAAATAATTCATCGAGATATACGTAATGTTAATATATTTCTAACAGATTCAACGAAGCAATCAATTAAATTAGGTGATATCAATTTTGTTTATGATTTTAAATTTATGAAAAAACAGCCTTTATTACTTGACATGGAAGCTGTGATTAGTAAACGTGAATCAATTGTTTTTTATGCCCCAGAAACGATAACACAAAATGAAACAACGATTAAATCGGATATTTGGTCTTTAGGTTGTACATTAATTCATATGTTAACTGGTCGTATACCATGGAATAATCCAACGACAACATCAAGTGTTTATTATTTTAGAGTTTTGAATTGGATTGCTGATGGCGTTCGTCCACCAATTCCAACTGATTTAAAACTATCAAATCACTGTATTCATTTTCTTGAACAATGCTTCCAACACGATCCTACTCGACGACCATCATCACAAGAACTACTTGAACATCCCTTCGTGAAACTAGAGTAAATAGACGTTACATGGTATTTTCATGTGTTATTATTATTATTATTATTTGTTTTTCGAGACGAGTTCTTTTTTTTTATTTTTCTTTCTTTTTTGTATAATTAGGTTGAGAGTAATAAATATTTTTTATGCGTTTTTCTTTTTCATTTCGTTGTGCAAATAGACATTTGTTTTTTCTTGCGTGAATGAAAAAAACAAGACGATGAAATATTGACTATTGCCTCATTATATTATATTGCATTCGATCTTTTAGATAATGCATAAGTTTTATGCAAATGTTGAGGCCGAAATATTGGATTTTATTCAGCATTGTCATAGTAAGTACAGAAAAATAACTTGTATAGAACTGAAAGAGAAAGTATTTTAGTTAAACTAAATAAATTTCATAGAAGTAATAGTTTCAGGTTGAATTTATTTTCTAAAATTAATCAGTTTCTTTTCTATGAGGCTTTTGTATTTAAAAAAATTAACTTGGAAAAATTTAAAAAAGAAACATTGTACATCTCTGTGAGCTCAGTTGGAAGAATTGAAAATTATAAAACTTATTGAAAAGAAAGTATATTACATAATCTATTCAAGTATACAAGTTTTGCATACTGTCGTAAGCAAACTATTTTTAGTATAAAGAATAGGAGTATTCTCATCATGTTCTTCTGAAGAGATTGAGTTTTTCAATAGATCTGTAATGTTTAATTTTGTTTTTTCTTCTTACAAACTCAATTTTTTACGATAGACATATTTTTCTTTTATCGTTTGAATGCGTTCTGAAAAAAATATTTTTTTCGTGCATTAGAATTTGACATTTGTTCACAGGAATAATTCAGTAAAGGAAACCATACATGAAAACGAATATCAAATTATTGTAGAAATATTATGTTTTCCATAGGATCTTCGCATAATAGAAATATAGGCATAAATAATATTTCAATATTTCGAATTCTTAAAGAAAAATTTATAGATTGCTCCTTCTCATAAGTAATTATAAAAGAAAAATTTATTTCGTCATTTTGATAAACAACACATCGATTTATATTGGCAAATATATTGATGAACCGAAATTCAGATAAATAATTTTTACTATCACTGGTCAAAATTCTATTTCTGAAAGATTCAAAAATCCTTTATCGAAGAAAATAATATTTTTTCACAATCAAAAAATATTTATGTAATCACTACTAATTTGAATCAATTAATTTATGGTAGCTGATAAGATTGATACCTATGTATTTTTGACATTTTAGACTTGGCAAATACTATGAATATATCGCCAATTCAGTCTTCCATTCCATGTTTAACAAGTGCTTCGTTTGACACATTTTCACTTGCCATAGAACATTTAAATATATTTACTAATTTTCTTTCGTCCTACACCTCAGATATGTCCATCGAATATGATCAAATAATATCTATTGTTTCCCATTGTTCTGATCTTGTCAATTATGTAAATAATTATCAATATTTATTTGTTGAATATGCCATTGATGATTATCTTTATCTTGATGAACAATTTGATTTAATCTACGAAAAAACTCTTGAAATACTTCGTCACATTCATAATTTAACAACGATCAATGCCGAAATTTATTTTCTGGAACAAAAACTTCAATTTTATCTTCCATCAGATTATTTAAATCATATTACATCTTCATTATCAAATCGAATTGCTGCGACACTTATTGATCAAACTTCTCAGTTATTTCTATCATCGTATAGTTCATTATCAAATAATCACGATGAAGATGGTGATAATGAATGTACAATAGCATCTAGTTTACTATTTAGCACATCGCCTATATCAATAAATATTGATAGTAACAATGCAGCAAATAATTCGACTGATAATACTGCTGATTATTCTGACTCATTATTACAATTAGATAAAATAAATATTCGTACAACAGCAATAAAACAGTCTCGATTTGTACCATTGTTTCAATTTGATTTCAATGATTTTGATCAAATTGAAAATGATTTAAGTAAGAAATCATTTCAGATTAAAGAAATCACTTTGATTTTCTTTGTTTTTTTTTTGCAAAGAAAATTTCGATAGTAAAACTATTTGGATGAAAATTGAACGAGAATTTTTTATGAATATTATTTCAATATTGTCAAATCAAAAGTTATCTATTCAAACAATAAATCCTTGGTCAAGTGAGGTATTTTGGACATTAACAATGTATTTAAAATATGCAGATATATCTTTTAAATCTGAATTTTTCTTAATTACACAATGGTGTTTATGTTTGCTAACAATTCAAGCTTACAATCGAGATTGGGATTTACGTAAGTTATGCATGTATTATGCTATGTGCTATTGAAAGGGTAGGAGAGTCTCTGCTACGACCATAAAAGACTATGAAACTAATGTAAGTGTTTTTGCCCGACTATCCTCATAGTGAATTATTTAATATAGAAAACTAAAAGTTTGTTTTATCTTTTAGTTTTAAGTAAAACTGTAGTTAATACAATCATGGCAAACCGTTGGGCAATAGTATCGGTATCTGAACATATTCATTTAAGTATTGTTGGTCATTGTCTCAATCAAATGTTTCTTCGTCTCATACGAATTACATCAGTTCTACAATTTATGAAAATTCTTTGTGAACAATCATCATATTTAAATGTAAGAAAAAAAAATAAACAAGATTTTGTTTAAAATAGGAAAAGTTCAAATTAATTTACTTTAGACTTTTCTTTCAAATATAACTTCTTCCAGTATATATCATTTAACGAAACAAATCGAAGGAACATTCCATTTATTAATTATATGGCTAAATCAACATGCAACTGCGTTCATCAATGGTAATGCACTGGAACGAACATTAGTCATTTGTAAAAGTGATCAAATTGTTTGTATTTCAATCGTTTGATTTTTCTTTTAAAATTTGAGATATTTTCTTTTATACTTAGCAATTATCAATAACTGTTAACAATTTATTAGAAGTATTGCAACAAGTAGAAAATTGTGACAAAACAATAAATCTAGTTAATCATTTAAATTCCTCGTGTGAAGTATGTGCTAATTACAAGAACTGTATTGAATATCTTGATTTTTTTCTTCTTAGATAATTGTAAATGAAACAATGTCAAAATTATATCAACGTATTCAAATAAATACAACGAAATATTTTGATAGTCAATTACCATTAACAACAAATGAATTATGTACAAGTAAGAATTTTATTCAAAAAACGATATTAAATTAGAAAACAGTAAGGAAAATTATTCTGTTTTTATCTTTTAGTTAGTCAAGATAGATCATATATGATTATTGCATGCGATAAAATTCTTAAACCAGTTTTAAGTCAATGTGAATGTCTAAATATCGATAAAAAACTTGATATTTATGAACGAATATTTTCATCGTTCATCCAAGCGTGGACATCGATATTACGTGATAGAAAATATTGTTTCTCGTAAGAATGTGTCTTTTCAGTTTGTTGAAAATTAAAATTTTATGTTTCTTCTCTTTTTTTAAGCGATGAAATAACAAGTTTCCTACAAAAAGACTATGAATATTTACAAACATTTCTTTCAATGAATATATCCGACGACAATATAGTTCAATTTTTAAATAGATCATCGTCGATTCAAGAAATTTCATTTATTATTGAAGTATTACGGAAAGGAGAAAAACATGGATCAGAATCATCTAGTATGAAAATAATAATATTTGTGGGAATAAAGTTAAATAGATGAGATTCTATTATTACTTGGAGTTATTCGTACAAAGAAGAAAAAATATAGAATCGAATAGATTACTTAAATTTTCCGGATTATCGACATAGGAATATATTAGTTATTCATGCATAAAAACTTTTTTTCCGTTCGCGCCGAAGTTAAAGTTTGTTTTGAAACTCTTTTCGGATCGTAATTGATCATTCTCTATGATAATAACATTTAAAATCTATCTAATATCAAATTGCATCTTGTAAAAAGTTCGTCTATAAATTATTAATTTCAAACGACATATTTTTACTTTTAATAAATAGCTACATTGTTTTTCTAGTCTAACATCGTTTTCTAGGCAGCTTATTTTCTATTAATTATGCTAAGGCTTTTTAAAGACTCATTAATGCACGCATGATAAATTTATCTTTCTTGCGTATCTTTTACTTTTGACGATAGTTGTCGATCATATACAAGCGATACATTATTTTTCACTCGTTATTCATTTCTACATTTAATTTCATCATAAAATATTTCTGCTTGTCCTATAAGTTATTATTGTATTTGATAGTTTCTTATGACGCGTGACTTAGGTTTTACCTCAATACTTGAGTTTATGTTTTTCTAAGTGAATACCGAAATATGCATACTTATGTTATTGAAGACAGATACAATTGAAAAAGAGCTTGATTGACAGGCGTCACCATTGGTTTAGCTTTACATGTATATAAGCAACTTGGAAAAAGAAGAGAAACTATTCTATGATACATAATAATTTTTAAAGGGAAAATAATCTGCAAGTTTTAAAAAAATAGCTTTCGTTCAAAAAATATTCTATAAATGATATACAGCATCAAATCTTAATGATAGTTCATTTGATTCTATAGATAGACTAATGAATTATGAGGCAACTGAACTTTTCTAAATAAGCTAAAATTATATCAAAGGAATCGACTTCTAGAAAGATTTGTGAAACACGATCTGAAAGGAGTGTTGAAGTATATAGGGTAGAAATTTGGACCCCCCCCCCACAGACAGTGACAGAGAAATTAATTAATTAGTTAGCTGGTTAATTAATTAATTAATTTCTCTCTCACTGTCTGTGATGGTGCCTGGATTCTCTGTCACGCTCTGTGATGACTTCTGAGGTCTCTATCACGATCTGTGCTGGTGCCTGGATTCTCTGTAACGGCCCGTGATGCCCTGTGAAACCTCTCTGTCACAGTCCGTGATGGCTTCTGAAGTCTGTTTAACGGTCTGCGATGGTGGTCTCAAGAGACTCCACACATCATAATACAGACCATGACAGAGAAGTTCCACAGATTGTGGTAGACGGGTTCCACAAACGGACCTTTATTGTGTTTCACATTTTAATCCCACAGGAATTGCGCTAACAGCTTTTTATCAACAGAAAGATTTTCTGTTTGCCCGATGAATTAATTAGTTTTTATTTCCATAGTCTCTAATATTCCAAATCATGACAAATGGTTTAGTTCCAGAAAATCATCTTCATCATTATTTCAATGTGTTCAATATTTATGTTGCTGTCAACGACGTAACCGTGTAATGACAGGTTATTCATAGAGAATAAAAAAAAACTTTTTTTCTAAATATACTCTTCACATCCTACTCGTATTATGTCAGGTTAATTTGATTTTTTTCCATTCAACTTTTATCTGTGCTATATTTGTTTTAAATAATAAAAAATAAATATATATTCTGTAAAATGCGTGCAAACACATTATTAATGATAATGAAAGAATAATAAGAAGCCATGAGAAAATTTTTAAACAGATTCAAATTCTTTTTGCCATTGAGTATATTTATCTTTGAAGGCACGTGCTGATGGCTTTGTTGTTGATAATACTTTTTCAACATCAGCTGTTGTTATTGAATCAAGTTGTATACATTGTCCTAGTTCTAAATCTAGAATCAAAATAGATATTATGTGAAAATCAACTTGTTGTCTCTTATATTTCTACTTAGTTGTTTACCTTCATTAAGATTTTCTAATATATCGAATATTTTTCGTACTGGATTCATTGCTGCTTCTTTACATACTAATTTTATATCTGCACCCGAATAACCATCTGTGCACTAAAACATGAAAGAAACATATTTTTGAAAGAGAATAAAGAAAGAGATAAAGACACGAACATTGCCCAAACGAGCATAATCAAGATCAGAAAATAGCACTAGACCATTAGTCTCGCGAATGACAGTTGGCGGTAAAAATTGCTGGAACATCACTTGACGTGCTTCTTTTGTTGGCAAATCAACCAAAACCCGCTTTTCTAAACGTCTTAACATTGCATGATCAAGTTCCCTAGAAAGCGGAAACCATTCTTCTTTAATTTTATCTAATAATAAAGTCTTTTATATAAAGATAAAAAGAAATTCATACCAAGGTAAATTTGATGCAGCAAGAAGAAAAACAAGGTCATCAGATTTAGCTAATCCATCAAGTTGAACAAGCAATTCAGTTTTCATTCGTCGACTACCTTCATGTTCACTGAAGTAGATTAAAAGAAGAAAAAGCAATTTATTCGAATGATTTAATTATTCTGTTTGATCGCTCAAGAAAAACGAAATGCTTTTTTTGGTTTTATTAATTTCTCACTTACGATCCAGCATTACCACCTCCACGTTGACTCATTATTGCATCAAGTTCATCCAAGAATATTGTGGATGGTGCATGAAACCGTGCTAATTCAAATAGAACGCGCACTAGTTTTTCAGAATCACCACGCCATTTGCTAACTATCGTTGATGCTGATATATTAAAAAACGTCGTTTTACATTCAGTGGCTACAGCTTTAGCTAATAGAGTTTTTCCAGTGCCCGGTGGACCATATAGAAGTAAGGCTTTCCATGGTGATAAAATTCCAGTAAACAATTGAGGGTACTAATTTAAACACAAACAAAAATAAACTAATGATTTCCCGACTTTATTTTTCTCTGTCGTACTCGTATCGGATAGACAACTGCTTCTTTTATTGTGCGTTTAGCAGCATCAAGTCCTATAATAGAATCCCAACGTACACTTGGATCATGAAGATAGATGTCCTAAAAAAAATGTTTTTTTCTTTTCTTGTTTTGATACTTTGATTACTTTCATCATTTGAAAAATAAAAAAAAATCTCTTGAGAATTTTCACTCGGAAAGAAACTTGTGTTCATATCATCATACACAATTAAGTCAATGACAGAAGTCTATTTATTATATTGACTAGAATCGTTTGCACGGAAATCTTTTATGACAGTTGGAGGTCTTTTTGCTTTTTCTGCTTTTTTGTTTAAATATAATACGTGTTTTTGATAAGCGGTTGATTGTCAACGTTTTTACTGTCATAAATTACTTTCTTTCTTCGTGTCAAATTTTCTTTTTGAGTTTTGAAGCCGTAGAAATAGAAAATACTCGTGAAAAGAAAATATTTAATAATTGATATTAAGAAAAAGAAATGAACGATGAAAACGGAATCAATTAAATTGATTCAAAACATTGAACAAGAGTTCAAACATAGCGCTTTTCACATAAAAAATGAAACGAATATAATTTGATTCGCCTATTAGATTCAAGTTTATTTACATATGACGTCATCGTTCACAAAGAAAACAGCAATATGTATATATGTAAGAAACATGAATGAAAATTTATGAATTTAAGTGACCTCAATAACAGAAAACAATTATAGCACATTTATACAAGCTACGCTTGTGTACAGAAAGAATTCTTTGTATTATATACATCACTGTTTGATAAAGTTATAAATCGATTTAAATTACACTTTTGGTAAGTTCAAAGTAAAGAAGGATAACTAAGATTCTTAATGTAGCTGATGAGAATCTATTTCTTTATCATCGATAATATCAGCTACGTGTGATCATCACACCATAGATCAGAGAATGTTCACATGTGGAATTAAAAAGTTTCATGACTACGTTTAACTTTTCATGTGAGTCATCGAATTCAAATTGATACAGATGCTCAGTTTAATCAAAGACATATTAACACGTGAACTCTATTGTCCACTTCACAACTGCTATGATCTTAATCCTAGTCTTGGGGCGTTTTTTTCCTTTCAATAGTATAACACCAAAACAAAATTTGAGTCTCGACTCAAGTGAAATCGAATCGAGTTTACATGCTTCTTACTTCCTTGAACAACTATCGACCTTTACCTAGTGATTGATACAACAAGCACGTAAGGTCAACATTCAATAGTGACCGTTATGGGTCATTTTTCGCGTGACCTGATCCTTTTCAAGGTGAAACTTTACCTTTGTGAGAATCCTTTCGGTCAATATGAAAACTTTACTGCAAGCAAGATGCACTTACATTCTGTCAATTGTATTAGAAGAGAAGAAACATCAATAGGGTTCTCTAAACATTTAAACCTATCCTTATAGATGACGAGTCATCTTTCTTAGGGTAAAGTCAGAATATCTTTTATTACACTAGTTCAAGTTTTCTGTCAGTTTAACATAAACTTTGAAGGATTATCTAATGACCATTTGACATCTTGCACGTATCTGTCAACGATTATATTACTATGCAGACATCGTTTAGAAAAATTTCACACAAGTAAACTTTCAAGTGTTTTATTTTTGTTGCCTTTCATATAATATTCATCTATCAAAAAAGAAAAACAAAACATATGATGATGAGTCATTAACTAAAAGAGTTTTCTTTTTTGTTTTGTTTTCATCTTCTATGATATTTGAATGGAACCACAAAATATTCTATGCCGTTCATTGTCTTGATTCTCTGACATTTGTTTCCGCGTAGTTCATTTTTGACCTTCTCATTTGTGTTCTTCTCATCTCTTCTTTTCTTTTTGTTTCTCTATATAGACTCTCTGGAGAGGCGAATAAATGAGAATAAAACTTGGTTGTAAAGCTCAAGAGAGAGCATTCTTATTTAATTCAATAATTATTCTATATTCTCTTTTGTGTTTTTTGACTTGTCATCTATATAATTTTCTTTTTCCATGCACACTAACAATATAACGATAAAAATAGATCAAATCTAGCGTCATCCTTCGATGCACGCATATAAATGACATGAATAAAAAAAAAGAGAAGGAAAAGAAATAGAACAGGTTTTGCCTAAAGGTGCAAACAACTGCTGGCAAAAAAATAATAGAAAGAAACGCATCTCCGTTTACATTCTCATTCGAACGCAGCAGGTGAGAAAGGAAAAAAAGAGAGAGAAAGAAAGGGAAGAAAGAAAAGGAAGAACTGACAAATACGATCGCCCGGTGGGATGTAAGAGGGCAACGAAGAGAAAAAAAAAGAAATAATCAAGAGGGAGAAAGAGAGAGAGAGAAAGAGAAAAAGAGAAAGAAGAAAAATAGACTTCGTCCAAATAAGATTCACATTCATTCATTCTGTTCTCTATTCTTTTGCTTCTCTTCAGTCCGTCGAAAGCGCTCACATTACAACCAACTCGACGCGGCATGTTTGCCCACTAGTTATCTTCTTCTTTTACTTCAACGAAAGCAACAACAGACGCGACCAGAATACAAGTATCAGGAAAAAAGAAAAAAAACAGAAAGAAGAGAAGTAAGCAACAAGCGTGGAATAGCTGAGGAGATTTTTTTCATCATTCCTGTCAAGACATATGTATATCGCTCAATTTCTTAGCATTTGTCAGATTAAACTAAAGAATAGAATTTACTAAAAAAAAGAAACCACGAAAAGGCATAAATTCTTAATTGAAATAAATGAAAAAATATTTTTTTAATTACAATATTTTTATTATTATTTTATTTTAGTTATATAATGACGAGCAAGCGTGATGTTTTTGTTAAAACAATAGCAACACGTCGCAGTGTCTATTCTCAAGATCGTCTGGAACAAATTCTAAGTGAATCGATTCAAGCCAAAGAAAAAGAGCCGGGTGATCGTACAGCCAAAGATTATCGACGTATAAAACGTTTCGATATTGTTGATGTACAAGGAAAACAACGACTCGTTGCTGCACGCACAGATAATGATGATAAAGAAATCAGATTTTTTGTGTCGATTGAAGAAATGTATGATATTATTGATTACACGCATAAAAAAATGAATCATGGTGGCCGTGATCGTTTATGGCCAATATTATCGAAACAATATGCAAATATTCCACGCGAAGTTATTCAAACTTATTTAAAAATGTGTGATTATTGTTGTAAACGGCGTAAACGTATTAATACCGATAGTACAAATGAAAATACAGCTAATATTATACACAATGATACGAATCATTTAATGGATACAAGTTTAACGAACATTATTCATGATATACCAGCAATGCAACAAAAAAATATTATTAAACATGAACAACAACAACAACAACAACAACAAATAGTAACATCATCGCCACCTATTGTTTTACATAATCATACGAATGCTAGTCTTCATCAACAACAGCCGATCGAAAATATTTTTGATGGAAGTAAGTATACACAATGTTCTGATTAGTTAAGATTTATGTCAGTCCTTATACGTATGATAAAAAAGGGCAATTTATTTAAAATTGATATACTGACTGTACATTTTGAAATCCTTAATCTTAGTCTGTTTATCATAAAATCTGTCTGTGCAAAAAATAAGAAAGCATTTCTGGGAAACAATGAAAACTAAAATCTAATTTCCTCTGTGCAGTTAACTTAAGTCTAGACAAGCGATAGTGTTGACTACTACTGTCTACTATTCTTATTTTTTCTTCTTCTAGCAAATACACATGTAATGAATCGTTTATGTGAATATGATTTGATTGATTTGCAAAATGCTCATGATGGTGATCATGGTTTTGTTCTCGTGTATCAAGATTATTTAACAAAATTTACTCAATTACGTCCATTGAAAAGTAAATCCCCTGCTGAATTAGGCACAACATTAATGGATATATTCTGCATATTTGGTCCACCACTTGTTTTACAATCCAGTGCTGATCTTCATGTTGAAAATTCCGCGATACAACAAACACTCGAAGCTGTTTGGCCCGGTAATTAGTTTTGATAAATAAGAAAAGTTTAAATGTATCGATTAACATTGTTCCACTTTAAGGTATTCGTCTTTATCAAGATGATTCGTCTCAATGGCGTGAAACTGCTAAAATACGTAATGAACAAATTCGTTCAATGATTGCAGCATGGATGTTTGTCAATAACAATCCACGTTGGTCATATGGCTTAAAATTTGTTCAATTAACATTAAATTCCAATATAAATAATGAATTAAAACGATCACCTTATGAAGCATTATTTAAAATGTTACCAGTTTTAAGACCAGCAACAGTTACACTATCATCTTCAACAACAGATACATCATTACAGCAACAGCAACAACAAACACAGCAACATCATCATCATTCCCAATTACTCCATCCATCAGCTGCAGTTGTACCACCATCATCACATTCCCCATCGGGTAGCGCTAATGACGGTGATTTCGTTACACCTAATGTGAATATTCTTCCTTCATCAATATCATCATCGGATCGAATAAAAGCGGAAATGTAAAAAGAAGTCGTTAAACAAAAATCTCTTTGTACAAAAACATAAAACCAAAATTTTCTTTTTCTTTTTGTTGTTGATGTTCATTTCTTCTTTGTTGTTATTTTTCTTTTTTCTGTCTCAAGGAGTCTCTCGCTCTCTATATCTATCGAACTTGATATGAAGAATGATGATGAGAAACTTTAAAAAAAATTCATAAAAAATACTTAAAAAAAAAACTTTTATCCATTACAAAAAAACCTGTTTTTCTCTTCCATATGAAAATTTTCGTCTTTATATATTTTTCTCCTTGATCCTTAAAAAAAGATTTCATTACTTGCGCAATCTCTATCTCTATTTCTCGTTTTGGTTTTTTTTATACGCAGCGGTGTTTCTCTCTTTCTTTCCATCTGGTCAGGTGTTTTGTGTCTATGTACAACTTAACCGTTCTTTTTTTGTTATATTATTATTTTTCTTTTGTTTCGTGCTTGTAATCATACTAGAGGAGACAAAAAGTGATGAGAAATATGTCTATATGACAAAGAGTACGAGAGAAATGTGATGAAATATAAGACAAAAGGTGGCAAAGAAAGTTTTTAAAAATAAAAATAAAAAAGTAAAAAATAAAATAAATTTATATCTCTTATTTACCCGACTGACAACTTCAGCTAATTCACGCCATTCAGAATTATAACCAGTAAATCCACCTAGAGGTTTCAATAAACGATCCTAAATAAGAGGACATCAAATTGAACGGTGATCGATACAAGATTTATTTACAGTTGGATCAGCATTGTCTTCGACGGGTACACGAAGCGCATCATTTATAATCGCACGACAATCGATTATCGTATTAGGAAACTAAAAACAAAAAAAGTAAAGAATTGCTCATTGTTTACAAAAAACCGTAATCAATTGAAAGGTAGACATAATCTATTTGTTTCTATCAAACTTTTAAGCTATGAAATAATACAATGGAAGGAAATCAGCAAATTTATTTGTTAATAGATTTTTTTTTATTGAATATCTAAGAGGAATTCTAATCGTTATTATTGATAGCAGTCGCACAATCTAATTGAAATTCTATGAATGTTAATTTTTGTTCTGCTTCAGATTTTGTAAAGATTGATACTTGAGTCCTTTTTTAACGGTTAGGCTCATTACTTTTTAATATGCTAATATCAAATAATCTTGCTTTCAAAAATTCCATGAACAATTTTTTGACGGGTCTTTCTTTTTCTTTTTTATAAGTAGATTTTTTCATTACTTCAAACATCAATGGGAATTTTATAAATGTCACGAATGACATGCAGCATATGATAAGGAAAGTTAACCATATTGACTTTTTCACTTTTATCAAAGAATTTACTTTCGAACACTATCAAAGAAGTAAAAAGTGGTAAGCATAAGTGAAGTATGACATATATCAGATTTCTCGTTCACGCAAAAATCTAAAGAATTTATTTCATATGATCGAAAATAAAATTATATGTTATTCATTTCTTTTAAATAACTCAGTCGTACGAAAATTTTTTTCAAAACTTTGTAATTGTTATTCATATAATGGATGAAAAAATTTTCTCTTAAGTACGCAATAATTATCAACTTCTATAATGAAAGTGAGGAAGTACTCAGTTTTGATTGAATTTCCGGACTTGGAAATAGTGACGAAGTCATTCAAGTATGTTTTTCTTTTGAAATCATTGTGACATTGTTGAACCGTAACTAAGGTAGATAATATTTGGAAATTTATATTTTACTTTCTTCTTATTTCCATTTTGTTGTTGTTGTTGTTGTTGTTGCTGCTGCTGCTGTTGTTCAGTTGTTGATGTTGTTGTTTTTACAGAAGAGACTTTCATAAACGAAAGACTCATTTCTTCTAATGAATTTGTCGAATGATTCTGATTATTATTTCCTAGCTGTTGCTAAAAAAAGTAATTTATCAATATCAGTTTTATGATCATTTTTTGTGTTAAATTTATGAACTCACGGTTGAAGTTTGTAAACTTGAGGATGTTGTTAAATGGGCATTGATTTTCTCGGAATTAGATCGATTCAGTTTACGGGTGAAAGCAATCTTCCGTAGTGCATCACCTGCTGATGGTGGACGGGTAAATTGACTAGTAGAAGATGTTGCTGTTGTTGTTGCTGCTGTATTTGCTGTAGTGTCATTTCCATTATTGCCAACACGCGGTAATGATGGAATATTACTACGACGAGCACTCGCTTGGGCACTAATGAAAACAAAGTTTATCAATGGAAAAAACCTAGGTTCTACAACTGACCTGGCTAGTTTAGCAGAGATTTTACTCAAAAATGGAGCTAAAAAGCCAAAAATAATTATATAAATCATATTTCGTCGAAATGAATCACAAACAAATAAAACGCAAATAGAATAATGATTTGAATAAGAAGCAAAATAAATGTATCTAATATTGGAGGCTCAGGTACTGTTTCATATCTTTCTTCCTTTGTTTTTTTTCGGAATGAAAAAAAAAACACGTTTAAATTCTTAACTCTTTGATAATGAGATTTTTGCTTAGATTTGAACATTAACATATACCTCTATGTTCAAAAAAATCATTTACACTTCGAATAGAGTTCTACTCAGTCTTGTCGCACTGTTAGTATAATGAAATGAGTAAATCTATAGTTGTCTATCGAAATTTCGATTCAATTAGACTGAATTAATTTGGCTGATTTTAGATAGAAAGAGTCTAGGAATTTAAGTCGATCATTAAATCGAATATTTCTTCTCGTCTTTGCAATACTCATGCACTATGAAATCAAATACAGATTCTGAACATATTCTATCCGTACAGATACTGATTCGATAAGTAAACGATGAAGTTTTATTTAAAAAAATCAATTAAAATAAAAACTATTTGATTCTTGGAATAAGTACTATTTTATCGTTGATATGTAAAAATTCCTATTTAGCAAAGTTCTAATTCAATATTGAATTTTTATCTAATACGAGTCTACTATATAAAGCAATTACTCTAGCTAAAATATGATTCTTGTAGAACACCATAATAGTTCTAGATTCGGCCAAATCTATCGTAGCTTTGCTTACGAACAAAAGGAAATATTGGTTTCTTTAGTGATACTAATTGCTTGTCGATGCCTTGAGGGAATTCAATCATAATGCCATTTCGAGTTCGTACTTCACGAACACCGTTTGTTCGTTTCGGTTGTATTATGAAAGCAAATAGAATTAACTTACCCGTCGATACATTTTTTTTTGTCAATTTCGGATATTTATTAAATTTAATATAAAAATAAGACCTAATGAAAAACAACAATAGACAAATAGAAAAACATAAAAATATTGTTTTTTTTTAAACTAACTCGTATTCTTGAAGAATTGTGTCAAGATCAATGTTATCACAAACATCATATTTAGTAACATCAAGATTTGTTTCATGTTCAAGTTGACGAGCAGATTCAACATATCTGAAATTAATTAAAATTTGATAGAATGATTCTATTGAAGAAAAAAAAAACTACAATACCCTTCTTCAGCAAGCCATTGAAGTACAAGAATAATTAAATTCTTTTTTCGGTTTTCAACTCGCAAATCATCCTGAATTAAAAAAAACATACAATAACATTGTTTGTTTTTCTTTGAAAGAAAAAACTCATGAAAGTCTTACAGCTTCGCGAGCCGCATGTGTTGTACGAATTGTTTGGTAATTAAGTGTAGCTTCGGCCATTGAAAACGATTTCGTGCGGTTACATCGAAAGTATGAATCAACAGCTGATGCAAATATATATTAGTCCATAAAAGGCAAATTAAAGAGTAACGTTACTTAGTAACCGACATTTTCCAGTTTTCTCCTGCACAATAGATGTCGTTATGCAGATTCGTTGAGGAAAATAGCACTTCATAATAATAGAAATCATAGAAATTGAATTGATTGATTTATATTGTCTTCTCCACGTACATGTATTTTTTAATTTCAATAAATGATCACATATTTATGAGTCATAAAATTAATTTCGAAGTCGAAATTCAAGAATGCATTTGAAATGAAAGTCTCTTTTTAGGCATCTCATATTTGCAGCACATGAAATATATGACTGACCGATTAAAATCTTTCATCATGTTCTATTGTTCTGACTAATTAATATCAAAGAGTTTAAGGAAATCTAGCATGTTATATTTTTCAGTGAAGTAAAATGGGTTTTCCGCTGTATTGTCACATTACGACTGTCGTGTAGCGTCATCCTTATTATTAAAATTAATTGTCTTGAAAATGAAATATATAGATGAATACACCTTCAGATTCAATAAATTTCAATTCTGATTTTTTTTTATGCTAATTTCACTTAAACCAGATGTCATTGGCCATAATGTATTTAACAGTATGGTTAGGGAATCCTCTGTTGTTGATTTTTAACATAATTAAAATAAAATCAGATACTATTTCAGATCGATCAAAATGCGTGGTGATTTAACGGTAAGAAATAAAAATGTGATTAATTTCTTAATTATTTTCGTATTTCTATCTACTTACTAGACAGCACTCAATCCAATTCCATTATATAAACAAGGTGGCGGCGAAGAAAAAGGTGAAATGGCTAGGCTAGTAAGTATCCAAAAACAAATTGTGAAATAGGATTTAATTGAATGTTTATCTCTTCAGTCAGCTTTTGCTGGAGCTCTGGCTGTTGGTGATTTAGTCAAAAGTACACTTGGTCCTAAAGGAATGGTAAATAAACTCAATGTAATTTATTCCGAGTAGAAAACAATGGATGTTCTCCTTAGGATAAAATCCTTCAATGTAATATGAGTGGTGGACCTGATGCTGGTAAATTATTAGTAACAAATGATGGAGCAACAATTCTATCAAAAATTGGTGTTGATAACCCGGTGGCAAAGGTTCTTGTTGGTATGTTTTCATATTTATCAAAATTATTGGTTGACCATATTTCTATAGATATTTCAAAAGTTCAAGATGATGAAATTGGTGATGGTACAACATCAGTTGTTGTTTTAGCTAGTGAACTTCTACGAGTATATTTTTTATTTTTCTTTGTTTTGTATTATCTTAGTTTAAAATTTATAATAATAATAATAATATTAGGAAACAGAAAATTTGATTTCACAAAAAATTCATCCTCAAATAATTATTTCTGGATGGCGTAAAGCAACACAAGAAGCAGTAAGAAGTTTAGAAACTATTACCAAAAATAATAGGTTTGCGACAAAAGCGTTTTGGACGATTTCATAAACATATATGTATATTGGTTTAGTTTAAACGTGGAACAATTTAAAAATGATCTTATGAATATTGCTCGCACTACACTCAGTTCGAAAATTCTACAAGGAAAAAAAGATTATTTTGCTAAGTTATGCGTTGATGCTGTGCTTAAATTACACGTAAATTCATTTTTTCTATTTAATCCTAAGTTAAAAATGTTATGTTCAGGGTAAAACTGATTTGCAAAGTATTCAAATAATTAAACGTTTAGGAAATAATATGAGTGATTCATATCTTGAAGAAGGTAAATTATCAAAATACAAATAGTAAGAAATAAAACTCTATTTTAAAGGTTTCCTTTTGGAAAAACGTATTGGTATAAATATGCCAAAACGTATTGAAAATGCACGTATACTTATTGCTAATACACCAATGGATACAGATAAAATCAAAATATTTGGTTCACGCGTACGTGTTGACTCAGTAGCTAAAGTTGCCGAATTAGAATTGGCTGAAAAAGAAAAAATGAAAGATAAAGTTGATAAAATACTTAAACATGACTGTAATGTATTTATAAATCGGTAAGAAGATCAAATACATCAGTGATTGTTAGTTTGATGATTTTTCGGTTTTTAGTCAATTAATTTATGATTATCCAGATCAATTATTTGCTGAAAAAGGTGTTATGGCAATTGAACATGCTGACTTCGAAGGTGTTGAACGTTTAGCACAAGTACTTGGTAAATGAAAACAAGCAAAAAGACATATTTTCCAATTCTCTTTTACTAAAAATGAATTGATTTATTTAGGTGGGGAAATTGTTTCAACATTCGATACACCCGATAAAGCACGATTAGGCAAATGTAAATTGATTGAAGAAATAATGATTGGAGAAGATAAAGTTATTAAATTTTCCGGTTTGACTTTTTCAGTTGAATAAGAATGATTTATTTACTTGTTCACTCTATGTAGGTGTTGGGCAAGGTGAAGCTTGCACAATTGTATTACGTGGAGCTACACAACAAATACTTGATGAAGCTGAACGATCGATCCATGATGTTCTCTGTGTTTTATCACAAATGGTTAAAGAACCACGTATTTGTTATGGAGGAGGTTTGTTAAAATTTTGATTTTACTTTATAAACAAAACGATAGGAAATTAACTATTGGTTAGGTGCTGCTGAAATGCTAATGGCCAATGCTGTTTCTCAACTGGCCGAAAAAACACCTGGCAAAGAGTCCATTGCCATTGAATCATTTTCACGTGCACTTCGTCAAGTACTTGAATACAATTTGTATTTGCTTTTTGTAATCAATTTTCTTTTTATAGTTACCAACAATTATCGCTGATAATGCTGGTTACGATAGTTCAGAATTAGTATCTAATCTTCGTGCTGCTCATGCATCCAATAAGTCAACATTTGGTCTTGGTATGGACTTCTAATTGATTATTTTTTTGATGAGAAAATATTTCTCTTTTTTGTTCAGATATGGAAAATGGCACTATAGCCGATATGGCTCAACTTGGTATTCTTGAGTCATTTCATCTTAAAAAACAAGTCGTTATTAGTGCTGCAGAAGCCGCTGAAATGGTATTACGTATTGATAATATTATTCGTGCACCACCAAGACCTCGCCAACGGGATATGCGTAATCATTGAGAGTTCAATATCTAGAAGAAGTTTCTTTCGAGCATTATGAACGTTATTTGTTAATTCTCTCATCTAGTATCATTCCATAGTAAATGTTTTTCTTTTAATTTTTTCAGAGAACATCTATGTATGTGTGTGTGTATAGTTGTTACTTTTTAACTTCAGTTAACTTTTTATAATCGCGAATAAAAACATCCTAGAAAGAAAGAAAATTATCTTCAAAATACTGTTTGATTTCATAAATTGTATGCAATTATTATTATTAGGCAAAGTATGCCTTCTTAATATAAAAATGAAACAAATATTTAATTCTAAAACTCGATGAAACTCTTTCGAAAAAAAATTAGATCATTGTAATTAAATTACATGTGAAGTATCTTATATCAGAATTGAATATTATCTGATCAACATTAATGATTTGTTTTTATTTTTTATTATGTTAACAACGAAGTTACGTTTAATATAGAAATTCTGTCATGAACATTTTGATCATTTGAAGATTTTACTTTGACGTTCATCGTCTCATATGATTTTTAGGATGTGTTGCCACTCTCTAGAACGAGTCCATTTCCTGAAAAGCTGCAATTGGATGGTAAATTTATTTGAAAACTTTGAAGAGTATCGGATAAGATTTCCAGCTTCTCTGAAAATAGATTGTCGAAGGTGCAGAAACCTTACGGTTTACTAAACTACTAATTTCAAATAATCTAAAAATACTATGAGAAACCAAAATGGCTAGTAGATCTGAGATATTACCTGAAAGAGTATGCGAGGACATTTTCGAAATTTTCAAAAATCTTTCATCAGAAGTTAGTTGAATTTTTCAACATCGTTGATCTCAATAAGGTTTACTTGGTCGCCGAAGTTGGTTTTCAAAGTGTCAAATACTTTTAGAATATTTCATACAGAGATTGCGATTAGTTTTCAAAAATCCTCATAGGATCAGTTTAAATGTTCAAGTTTTTATATTCTGATCATCGTGTTCGATGTTTTAGAGATTTTCCGATAACTGACATTTGTTACACGTTGAGTATAACATATTTTAATGTAAATCATTCTTGCTATGAAACGTTTTTTATTCGAAATTTGAAACCATGTCATATCCTTGAAGTAATCTAACTCAATTTTTACATCTTCACATTGGTCTGATTTTTTATATCTTCGAAGAAGCCACTCTTTAAAAATGACACGTTTGGTAATAATTAAAAAGTTTTTATTCTCAACATGTGTATTCCGTTCTTCTTTTTTCCATCTAATCAACAATCGATCTTCTCAAAAATAAATAAAAGGCCAAAAAAGACATTCCCTCGATATAACGATGAACGCCATCATCGGTCTATGAAATTCAAACGGACACTAAAAGACTATCGAAATTATCATCGAAATTGTCACGTAGACATAATCAATTTGATGGAAGTCCTGCAAAAGCCTATTGCTGTGTGTTTACGATCTCATCAAGCAATATCAATTTTATGGAATGAATAGCGAGACAAAAACAATCAACTCACACGATACATTATTAATTATGATGTCGATGCATCATATGGCAAATTAATACTAGTTTTGTTTTATTTTATTTTCTGAATTCAAACTTTGAAGTTATTAAGGTATATTTTTAACAAAACAAAATTGATGCATTGATTTGGTCATATTTACGATACGAGCCAAATCATCATAAGCAGATGCTTCAATTTGACACTTAAAGTTCAATATTATTCTTCTTTTCATTGTACATTATACACAAGTGGACAAGATATGTCAGAGTCAGTTTGATATTCATGAACAAATAGCTTTTTCCTTTTAGTTATGCACGACATGATACACTATGCAAGTCTAGTTTCAGGAAAACAAGCGTTCAATATTCTTTTCTTTTGTATATTAGTTCATAAGCCATATTATAAAATATGCCAACGGCTTGTTAAAATATTCTATCTCTTCTGAATGAGTATCACAGCATGAGTAAGTTGCAGATAGTTACACAATCAAAAACGTTCTCTATAGGTTTGCGTGGATACCGAATTTTGTTTTGCTTATAGGGTAGTAAGCCATGATTGATATTTTAATTTTTCACTAACCTTAGATCAATATCTCGCAATGCAACTAAACCATCAGGGAAGCTTAGTAAATAGACCTAAACTATTAAAACTCGTTAAATTTTTATAATCAGCGTAATCAATCGGTGATCAATTATTCTCATGCAATACAAGTTTCTCAGTAATCTGCAAGGTCTAGACAAGTTAATTAAGTTTGGACTATTGTTTTTTTTATCTATTTTAGGAGGAAAGTCAGCATTTATTTATCATCTATGTTTACCTCGTTAAACTATATAACAAAAAAAGTCCATTTTCATGATTATATATTCTAGTATGTTTTATTTATTAGTAACTAATTTTCACTAATCTATATTATTTAGCAAGACGCATTTAGATAAAATCATGCCTGCAAGAAAATGTCAAATTAGATTAGATAGTATTTGACAGAATAAAACAACTCTAGCCAAAAGGAATTATTAGCACGCGTCAATTACGGTGTTCGGATGAACATCATGTACTGGACGAACAATTCATAGAAATGTGGATTTCTCTGATAATTAGTTGGTATAATCAGTCAGAACCAAAAATTCAGATGGAATTTGTGTTGCAGATGAACTAATTTCCCGTTTGAAAATTCTCGTGAACTTCAGTCAAAACGTTTTTTGGTTCAAAAGTCCTAAAATACCTTCTGAAACACCCAGATTATAATGTTGGTAAGCAAAAGAGAGCAATTTGTTTTTATTGAACATGACTGGAATTGATCAGAGTCAAAACAGTTTATCTTGTGATTTATTTAACCGAACATTTTTTAATTCAGATAAACTGGCATGTATCAGGTGCCAACATTACAAGACCAAATGATTACTTCCTTAAATGAAACTGTAAAGTACAGCAACTATTTACTTTTTTCAAGTTTTCAGTATTAGTTAAATACATGACAAGCTTTATCTTCATCGAGATTTTACTGATGTACATATTTCCCTATTAGATGAAAAAAAAATAGATTTTTTTTTTTCATTTAGCAAAACTATGCCGATTACAAAACATAATTCCCTATTAAAATATTATATTATGCAAAGCATTTCCTTGCATTCCATAATTTAATAAAGTATCGTACAAAGTCGTCCTGGCCCTTTCACCTGCTCAAAAACATTGTCATGTCAAATTTTTGTATCTTTATTCACTAGAAAAATGCTACAAAAATAAAATTTTTCTTTTGGTTTTGCTCATATTTAAAGGCCTACCAAAGATACATGTTCTCAACTAAACAATCACCTTGTCAATACTCTACATATACTTCCTAATTGATATTGACGGAATCATAGTTCATATTATAGCTATATGCTGTATGTCAGCAAAAGGTCTAGTCAACTTTTCTCGGATCATTGCTTTGCCTGATATTGATAAGTGCGGCGTAGAACTAATAAAAACCAACAAATTATTTTAGAAAGACTATTAGTTCCGCTGAAGTCTACTTTCATGCGAATTTCGACAAATTCTACTGAATTGATCATACTTATTTACAGGACATAAAATGCGTAATCAACAGCTTTTCATTAATGTTTCATTGAAATTAGATAGGTAAAGCGTTGAATCAATATAGACCAACGGATTATATTTTCACAGTAGTGGCAAACTTGAAACTTGAATTCAGTTGAAAATAGAAAATTTCAACTTTCAACTCATAGCGATATGTGTGTGAGTCACGATTCTTCAGAATGCTATTGGTTTAAAAGTTGAAAATTTTCAATTGAATTCAAGTTTCAAGTTTGACATATACGTACTTTCAGAAAGATCATTATTTCAGTTAAAGTCGATTTGCGAGCTATTTTTTGATTATTTTTTCTAAACTAATCATATTCATGTACATCACACACCCTGAACAGCTTGGTTTTTCATTCATACTGTACTGGACTCCTATGACTTAGGTGTAGAAATCGATTAAGTCCCGAGAATGCAATCTAGAGCTATCACTATTTTTTTTAAGCTCAGTCATGAGTTAATTCCAGTGGGTCTCACCTAACACTAAACGTTTTTAATACTTTTTTCTCTCCGTAATTAAGATCTTTCTCTACAATAAAAAGGATGATTTCCCAAATGTGAATATTAGACTAGATGGGATTCATTGATTTCTGCTAGGAATGAAGGTAATATCAATTGAGTGTGGGCGTGGCATAAATTTGTTCATTCAAAAATATATTCGAGTCTAGACCTAAGAAATCCTATGTTTCAACATATTCTTAAATTACTTCTCGATATTTTATCTAGTACAATTGCACTAATATTATTTAGAAAGAAAATTCCTAACGAAACAATCTAGTTCTATCGAGTATCGATAAATAAATGATAATAACATTAAGAATCACGTGTTTGAACATTTTCCTTGAAGATGAACAGATTCAAAGCAGAAAACAGGACTGACAAATCAAATGAGGAAACCTGGTGATTGTCTGACAAACACGAGAAATTATCTATCATCATTTTGTGTCTAAATAAAGTAACGAATTATACTATTAGAAGGCGTATCCAGAAATTGCATGAAATGAAAAAGGATCGAAGAATTGCTTGAAATTTTTTCCATTAATGAATTCTCTTTCTAAACGCTTGCTATCAGTATACTGAATTACCTTAAAAACAAAAGACCATCAAGACAGTCGACTAGATTTCGTTTTTATTGAAAACTAACAGTCATTCGAAACCAAAATAATGTTTCAATTTTTGCTTAATTATTATATTGAATTGTAGACATTTCATGAGTGAGGAGTTGCAGTACAAAAATGATTGTTTGCTTTCTATACATGCCCAATAAAGTAATTATTGATTTGTCGAAGACCCATTATTTGCAAACAGTTCAAGCGTTAATATTTAAGCCAAGAACGTTTTGCTTATCGGAGAAAAAGAAAATATTTAGGAAGCCATTAATCTTGAGTCTTTCTTGTAAATAAAAAAATTCCTAAGCGATTTAGAAAGCATCCATCGAAATTTTAATGAATAAAAGCGTCTTCAAGGAAATAATTTTAACTCGTGTTTTTAATAAAGCTATTGTTACCATACAAAATATTCTATATTTATTTGTTTGTTTGTTTGTTTTTCTTTATTATTTCTTCAGATTCATTCAATCATCAGATAAATTTATTGTATATAATATCTCTTGTTTGTTTTTGAACTATGCCTATCAAAGATCACATCTGTTTATATCATACTATATTGAAGTATTATTATTATTATTATTATTATTGTTTCTCTTTCATTTTTCTTTTTATACCTATGTATATTTCATTTGTGATAAAAACATTGTAGTTAATCATGAGCAATTTCCGATAGAAAAACAACAATGAAAAAGCGTGTTGTTCCTTGATCGATATTTTCTTATTCAAGAAACTCATCATAAATTCATTTCTTTCCGCTTCTTCCTCTTCTACTCTTTTATCTTACAAAGAATGTAAAGTGATACAAAGGTAGATCACTACAAATTACTCGATAACCTGGCTAAACAAGGGTTGAGAATCGACGTCGACTACGGGGCGTATCTTTGGGGTTATTACCGATATTTACTCCTTTTCTCTCTTTCGCTCTGCTATTCCCTTAGTTTCCGATTGTTCCGTAGAATACTAAGCACGAGTCTAACTAGAGAAAACACGAAAATGCTCTATTAGCAATAATCATGCGTTTTATTCATTTACTAACATATAACACAACAACGTTAGTGAATGAAAAAGAAAAAATACTTTGCTGATTATTTTTTTTGTTATGAGCATTTTTTTTCTTCTTTTTGTTTGATTTATATGCAAAAAAGAGACGTGTCACAAATGATAGAGAAAGAATATGTTTGTAAGTGTGTCTCGTTCTCTCGTTCTCTCGTTCTCTCTCTCTCTCTCTCCCTCCCCCTCTCTTTTCTCACTTTCTCCCATTTATTAAGGAGAGGTTCCAGAGACAAACAGTTCTTTTCTACTTCTCATTTTATCTCTAAGAGAAACAATCCAATACCATTTACGTAAGTTTACCAACACAATGCGTACATAATGCACATGTCTATATGAGTGCCATCATTATTAATCTACACTTGAATGATTCGATTTCCGTTCTTTATCTTCCTATTCATATATTGAAATAGATTATCATTTTATGAAAACATATGTCACCATACTGTAAGTCTAAAAACAATGGTAGTACATTTAATAGAAAAAAAGAGCATCTCAAAGGTGCGATCAATCTTTTTCTTTCTTGCACATTTTCATTGTCTATTCGCGTTTTCGAGACGATGATTCTTCATGAACAGAAAAAACAAAATCGGAGATATATTCAGCAACTAAATCATTTTTACGTTATTTTATACCGTGATATTTGACATAAATAGACATGCATGTTGATTTGTTACTTTTATATTTACAGATCAATCGGATTTTTAGTAAAAATGAAAATTTTCATTGTGTACACTTGTTGATTCTTGTTTTTTTTCTATGTTCTAGTATATCATTTTTTTCTCCTCATTACATAAAGTGAGAAAACTACTAATAAACCAATCGGCCCAATGACTATGATGAAATCGATGCCATCTTTTCTTGCAATTCTCATTTCCTTATTAGCAATCTTGGTAAAAATTGATTCTACTACTGCGATCGCTAAACCATTTGACGGAACTCATCGACCAAGATGGCTAACTGATTCCCATCGTAATCGAATTGAATTATTTAAAAAATGGCTTGGAAATAAACCTACCGGTAGTGCATCCAATGAAGGTTCTTCATCACCTTATGATCTTTTACATCCTGTTCATCAATTTAAAGGTGCGCATTATTGTTGATTATGTTCTCTTGAGAGAATCTTCAAGTTTTTTTTATAGAACAAGACTCATAAAAGGTAGCCGCATGATCTCTAGAGAATAAATTTCATTTTTGATTAGAATATGACCTAAATTCAAGTTAAAATTTGTTGTTAGAAAAGTTTAGTCGAATATTTAGGATGCATTGATCCATCGGAACCGTTTCAATGTCCGCAAAGTGAACGATGCATTGCACTTCAATTTATTTGCGATGGCCATTCAGGTGACTGTCCAGGAAATGTTGATGAAAATGAAGAAACATGCATCGCAGGTAAGAATTTATTCTTCATATAGTACATAGAAATAAATTCGCATACTTTTTATTTTTTGTACTTTAGCTAAGCGACCAGCTAAAGAAAATATTGAAAAATTTCTTCAAGCTGAATATGAATTACATGATTTGAAACTATTTACATTTTTATTTGGAAATAAAATTTCGAAAAGTATCGAAGAAAATAGTCCATTCTGGTTTGATACATTGGCGTCAGCCTTTTCAGGTTCAATTCTTTTCATTTTCATTGTTGAAAAATATTTGTATAAGATAAAAATTAATTCTTGTTTTATGTTTAGTTGCAAAAACAATTCGTAATTTTGCTGAAAAGACACATATGTCTCCAGAGGAACTTACACATTTTCAAAATGTTATTCAAATGATACATGATGGTCGTTTAGAGGAAATTCCTATTTTTGCACAAGAAGCAGTTAATCAAGGTCTTGCATCGCTAGTCGAAAAGCTATACGAATCTGGCTTTATGGACCAATAAATAAGAGAAAACTACTGAATGGGAGTCATTTTTATTAATAACTATATCGTTCTTATAATCGTATGCCTAGAAAAAAAAAGAAAGGAAATAATATATATATATACATATATTTATCTTTGTATTGATTCATGAATTGTTGCTAATTGTTACAGAAACAAGTATAAAAATCAACAAATCAGTATGTCGTTCCCTTTCATTTCATATTTAACAAAAGTTTCTTCAACAGCTTGTATTCTCTTGTCAAGATTATTATTTTATATCTAACTAACAGAATGCTGCATAGCTGGATTGGAGAGTGAGAAGACAGTTTAGAATCTTATTTCTTTTAATAAAAAATTTTCTAATGATACAACGAATTCTAGAAAAACAAAAATTGACTACCAATGATGTTTTGCTACATCAAACAAACTTTTATTTGTATTTGATGGCACTGCCATTTCCAATAGATGATTTCAATATTTATCAAATGGCATGCGCATTAAGATTCTTTTCATTTTGGAGTAAGTTGCACCAAAGTCAAAAATCGAGCAGAAAAAAAATCATTTTATTATTACATGGTTGGATAGGGCCGGATGAGTAGATCATGAATATCACCTTTTAAATGTTTCTAAGCTTACGTTTTGACTGAGAAATTTTCAAAATACAAAATGCACATGAAAAAGTGAATATTTCACTTTTTTCGAGAAAACTCGAAATTTACCTAGTTTAACAATGTTTTAGGTTTAAAAAACTATCATCATCGAATTCAGCATGAAAATCTGAATCTACTGGTGTAACTTTGACCAGTAAAAAACATAAGTTTCATGTTTGAGGAGCTCAACTAGCTTTTCCATGTAAACACGTTGAAATTGATGTTTCGCAAAATTATTTTTTTTGAAAGCAATTCTCGGACTTTCTTACATCATTCGAACCGCCAAGCAATAGCGAACAAAAGTATGCATTCAATTTTAAAAACATTGTTCTTTATCTGAGAAAATTGATTTTTACTAGATCGGTAGCTATAGGTTAAAGAATTGTACTCTTATTTCGAGATTTCGACTATCAAAACTTAATTTTCATGCGAAATAAATATCAGATCAGAATCAGCATAAAAAGCAACATTGACTATCATAAANTTTTTCATGTGCATTTTGTATTTTGAAAATTTCTCAGTCAAAACGTAAGCTTAGAAACATTTAAAAGGTGATATTCATGATCTACTCATCCGACCCTATCCAACCATGTAATAATAAAATGATTTTTTTTCTGCTCGATTTTTGACTTTGGTGCGCCTTACTTTTATGAAAATATTGAATCTAACATACACAATAGTCCAGTATGCAAATAAAATTAGCGTAGTTTACATTTATTGAAAGAAGAAACTATTTCAATTTCATCATGCAAAAAGACATTTTTATCATGAAAGCATTTTAAGATCTAGATTGGTAGACCAACAGCACAAAAAAAAGTATTGGTACAAATATTTCAAATCATATTTTTCAGATATCAAATCATATAAAGATGGTATTAAATAAAAAGCATATCATACTTTAGTACTAGCATGTACTAGTTATTATTCTGTTATACTAACTTGTCGTTTTCTATCAGCATAGTCAGTAGCATTGTTTTCATAGTGTTGTAATATATTCATTATTTAGATGCATTTTATAAGGATATCCGTGGGAAATTTATATTTCACGCGGGACAGTCTGCAGACGGGACTATTTAATTGACATAAGATTTCTAACGCAAATGAAGAGTAATATGATTATATCTATTTTCAGAGTAATATTTTCTTTTTTAGATTTGTGCGTATCAGAAATGAGTACATCACAAGATTCTTTGTCCTATCCTATGTTTTTTATCTTTGTTATGGTTTACGACAAGACCGGATACAAGAATTGTCATGTGCTCTAGTCATCTCTGATTCATACATAGATTGATGTCATACCACTAAATCTAATAATATAATCAAGTTAGAAATACATATCCGATCTCTCTTCGACTATTTAACAATAAGACATGACTTATGAGGTTCGTCAAAAACTCAACACTTTACGATGATTAGTATTTCCTTTTTGATCTGAAAGTGCTGATTGTTTTCAGCACTCGCGATAAAATGATAATAGCTACCAAAGTTGAATGCATATAAAAATAGAATATAATAAATAATTGCCAAAATTTAATGAAAATTAAAGCGTAATTATCGTCTAAGTCGATTCAGTATGTACTAAAAATATAAATGAAAGGCACTTTATTACGGAAAAATAATATATAATTTTTAATATGAATTTCATTTCATTTGATATTTCTATTAGAATCGTAGCTAATTATTTTCTAAATATTGATAATAGACGTCATTAAAACAACGATTTACTCTATTTTGTTGCTTGAAATTTTATCAGCACTTAAATATTTAGTTTTTTTGTGGTGTTGTGATTCATCAGAGAGTCGACAGATGCACGCTTTTCTTTTTCTATAAGAGCAATTTGATCTAATAGTTCTCTAATCATAGTTCATGATGTTGAGAAAACTTAAAAAAAACGAGTGCTATTAAAAATTTATAGTGATGTTTGGTCCCTATAATTTTCAATCAATATCATTCAAGATTATTTTCTGTCCTGCAATCGAATTGGGATACATGATCATGCCATTTAGATGAAGGCATTAGTGCGCTTGTGGAATTGCTACTGCAAAGGTTATCTTGGTCTGTTGAATTAAACACGCATTATTTTCCTCATTTTTTATAGGAAATAATCTTGTTTTGAAGCTATTACTACAACATTCATTTAATACTGTGAGAATGCTTTTCTGATTCATTGTTGCATAAATTAAAATAAGAATTGACATAGAAGAGAAAGGAAACTGAATATGATGTATTTCAGGATAAATCCAAGTTCTGTTGTAATTGTTCCTGTTTGCATTATTTTTATCAAGAAAAACAACATCAAATAACTATAATTCAATTCACATATTTGTACTTAAATCAAATCATGGATAAGTACAAAGAATGGCATCGTACGTACTTTCGATATGACCTGTTTATTTTTACATAGTTTTTACATAGGTTAAGATTTTTATGAATAAAAACATATTCGACAATATTCAATTTCTTTAATATGTCTATTGTCAGTCAAATATGCATTATATTTGTGACTTATTTTCGCATATTACTAGTCGTGAATGATCAAATTGCGCATATAGTTATTTGCTTAAAATATTGCTTTTCTCTTTTATCCTGACGGCAGAAAAATTTTGATTTCATCACTACAATATGTGTCACATCATTTCTGTTATATAATAACTCGATAAGACCATGACAAAGCAAAACAAGTACAGACCTTTATCTAAAAGAAAAGCAATAAACATTGAATAATTTGCCCTTTTGTATTTGCGTTTTTTCTTATCAATACTCGTTGAAAAAACCAATCCCCTTTCTGCCCCTTTTCTCATAATCATCGAAGTTTTCATATTTAAATATTGATCGTGAGTCATATTTGTATCTAGTTAGTGTATGCTTACTTGCAAAAAAAATATAATTACAAAACATTTCGATCCTTTTTGTTTTCTGTTTTATATATTTGTCTGCTACATAAGAACCATAATTAGACCAATTCTCATAATAATTACTAATGAATCGTCATAAAAGATCGAATTTTCTTATTCTCTGTAATTTCGACATAAGAAAAAACAAAAAATATAGAGAAGCAGAGTGTTTTCTTTATTGTACGAAACTATAGTTCACAAGTTTATGTCATAAACATTAGCAAAACAAAAACAAAAACAAGTACAGATAACAAAATTTCTCGTTTCTAATTTCATATCGTCTAAAATCGTTGTCATGGGAAAAATATTTCTATCGGAAAACCAATAATTTTCCTCCAGTGTAGTCCATCATAGGTATCAAACTTCTCCTTGAAAAAAATGGTGCATGTTTATTTTTAATTTTAAAACATCATTGTAATAAAAACTAGCCGATTAATTAACTACAAAAGAATTTATTAAATAGATTATTTATCATTATTTGTTGATTGAAGAATCAACTTGAGACTCGTCTCTGATATAGTTTTATGGCTATACTTTGAATGCATCATGAAATGTCATTAAACTAGATTGAAATATACTTTAGTTCATTGAGATGCGATTGAGTTGTAATATAACTATGACATAAAAAATAATTTCTTCCTAAATAGTAAGCAGTATTGTAAACTTTTTGTATAAAATTTTAGAAAAAAATCTTGTATCTATCAGTAAAAAAAAGGTCAACATTAATGTTCCTATAAGAGATAATACTGGTTTTACCTTTTTCTTTTTTTTTTATTGAGTTTAATTTGCGCTAACTTTTGCCGGGTGAAACAAACTACTGAGACAAAAACACCTGGGCAAATATTACATACTAGTCGACAAGAAAATAACTTGAATATGTTCCTGATGCCATTCTCTTATTTTTTTTCTCCCTTGGCAGACCACACATTCTGCCCACCTCTTTATTGGCAAAGTTGTAAACATTCTAAATACAAGTACTTGAAATATTCTGTCTAATATGCTTTTCACCCAATTTTTAAATTCATTTGATCAAGTGATGCGATGAATATTTTTCAAAACAATATGCAAAAAAGAATGCGCATAAGATGATGAAATATATGTCGATGATTGCATTTAAAAAAATACCCATTCGTTATTCATTCAGCAGGCGTACGACACGCCAGTCGTTATATCGTTACTCAGATACTCTTTTTTTTAGTGTACTTAGTCTTACATATTTTCTCTATGTGACGATTCATAGCAACGACGAAAAGAAAAGAAAAAATTAAAATAAGGCATAAAAACAGGCACGCATGGCCATGCGCACACTGAATGCTACCTAACTAAGTAGAATTGTGTACATTTTAGACAAAATATCAAAAACAAAATCACCTGCTCTCGTGACTAAAATATTCGTTTCAACCCCGGTATATATTTATATAATAAGGGTTGATAAAAGAGTGTATATTCTTGTGAAATAAAGTAATTTAACATATTGTGTTATTGATACAATGAGGTTAGTAAATAGTTTAGCTTTGTATTTATTTATTTACTTATTTATTTAAACAAGTAGCACGATCTTACAAAATTCTAGCAATATTAAAAGTGTTCGTTTCAATTTAACACTTGTTCGACAGTAAATATTTTCAAGATTTAAATAGCTCATTAATGTTTTTTCTTTTTTAAAGTGCTGAGACACATGCAAATGCTGAAGGCATTATTCAAGGTCTTTTAGATACTGAATTATCCCATATTGGCTGTCTTCAAGCTAAAGCACTTGGTCGACATCTTCAATGGCATCGCTTTTCCCATGTGTATTCAAGCAACTTAAAACGAGCAATAGAAGTATGTGAACGTTCTTCTTCTATTATCTTATTTATTCAGTAAAAACACTAGTTCGAGTTGTATTTGTTTTTATCAAGGTGAATTGGTGTTATATTGGCACAGGACGTGTATAGGTTGTTGATGTCATCATTTTATATATGTGTGATATATTTAGTAACACCGTTGTAGTTATCTCTCTGCGGGTTCTCTCAGATACAGCAGAGTACAAATACATGAAAAGTTCGTCGGGTACTTGAGAAAGATTAGTAAATCAGCAAATGTTATTCATAACAAGAAGCGTCCATTCTAATCTTTCTACTATAAGCAGAGGAGAATGTTATGAATTCAGCACGCTACTTAAAACATTATGATACTAATAGAAAATATATTGTGAGATTTCCGATAAAGAAATCTAGTTTTCATGAGTTTTCTCATATTTGTATGCATTTTGTTTTTTTTGTTAGGCTCATCATCTGCTTTGTTTAGAATAAATATCTCTTTAAATTTGCAGACCGCTCGTCAAATTCATTTATTCAATCGTGTATCGTCATGCGAAATAAAATACGATTCTTTACTATGCGAACGAGTAAGTTACCTTGCTGTTGTATTCTTGACGCGTATTATTATTTATTTGAAAATGATTTCAGATGTATGGTATTGCGCAAGGTCAAACACGTCAATGGTTACGCGAATTGGCAAAAGAAAGTGGTGTTTCCCATGCAAATTTTAACCCTCCGGGTGCTGAAAACACTGTTCAAGTACGCCAACGTGTTGTAGCATTTCTTCGAAAATTATGCGATGAACTTCTTCAAAATAATCATGTAAATTCTTTTGTATCATCACGAGTTGAGTTTTATGGATCGACTCCATTGCCACAACAGGATGGTCAACAATCGTTATTACGAAGCGTCTCATCAGAGAATTTAAGTTGTCATCAACAAATAATAGAAAATTCAGGTTGTAAACGTTCATTATCAACAGAAAATATTTCAGTTGAATCAATAACTAAAACAAACAAAGCAGCAGCATTTCGATCATCTATTGATTCAGCACTTGGTATATCATCTGGATCATCTGATCAGCAATCAATATCATCATCGACTTCTCTTCTTTCACGTAATAGCAGTTTTGATAAACAACGAATTATATCAAAAGATTTATCACCTTCACCATACGAAAACAATTTTTCCGATCTTGACATTCTGATTGTTAGTCATGGAGCTGTTATACGAGAATTCATTAAATATTTTGCTTGTGATCTACAAGCTGATATAGGACAGCATCTAGATACTATACAGGATATAGCACCAAATACATCGGTAACACGATTTCAAATAACTTATTCGACTGGTGAAGATCTCAATCCAACGACTACAGTTGAACTTGTTGATTATCATAATAAAACACATTTAACTAATGATAACAATGATGAGTACAATTTGGATGTAGTCAATAAATGTAGCCTGTAATTATATTCATCCGCATCAAATTTTAACTACAAGTTTGTTCGCTATTTTGTGTTCAATCTGTATATGTGTAAATGTGTGTCAGATACAGATTATGTTTTATTTATTTATAATAAAAATAAACATGAAATAAAAATAAACATGAAATAAAAATAAACATGAAATAAAAATAAACATGAAATAAAAATTATATTTTTCTATGATCATCCATTTATATAGCATTGAAAAAATCTTTGCATACTTTTTGATTTTATAAAAACTAATAAATACTTATCTGATATCATGTAATCTATAACATAGGTTGCAACGTATACAATATGACAACAATAACAGCAACAATAACAACAACAATAATAAATGTGTCCTTGTCTTTGAAATGATAGAATCAATGAATAATTCAATCAAGGAAAATGTAGTCTGTATTTCTCTAGATACTCGGCGACACAGTTTTCAACAACGACAGGCATTCATTATGTCTTTCTTCTGTATCTTTTTCTTTATCTGATTCGAACTTTCTTCTGTTGCAAGACATAAAAAAGTAGCACTCAGTAACAGAAGAAAATAGAACCACCATATGAGGTGCACAAGATTCTTTTACACTTGTTCAATGATCTGTCTTTTTTCGTCTTCTATGTAAGTTATTACGAAGAGATTTATTTGACTGGATGCATAGAACAATTATGTGCTGAATGACCGTATGATTAATATTGTTGATTGCTAATATATAAATGACAGCCAAGACCAAATTAAGAAAACAAACTAGAACTGATGAAAAAATAAATAAATATAACGAAAGGATAATAATGTAGACGAAGAAGTCAAACCGGAAAGAAAATGAACTATCGATGATGTCGGGTAGTTTTAGACGAGAAACGAACATTGTTTTCTTCACGGATTTTTTTGAAACTAGCTATTGCTTTTGTTCGTTTAAGTCACACAATTACTTTTCAAAAAGTATATTTAAGGGCTGTAATAGAATTGGCCGAAAGATAAAACGTCGAAAGTAAAAAATGTCGAAAGTGCTATAAATCGAGTTTGAGGATACGCTGTCCATTTAAACGTACAACGATGAATACGTCTACAGATTGTCCATATAGGATTGTTGAAAAACTGGTTTTATACTCTATCTATAGCATTTTCGACATTTTTTACTTTCGACGTTTTTTCTTTCGGCCAATTTTATTACATTCGAACATATTACTTCATAAGCAAGTCCCATAGAAAAGTTGTTATGATCAATATAAAAGTTAAGATTTATCCGTCACTTGATTTCAATCAACTATTAATAGAGAAGAATGAAAAACTAAAAAAAAAGAAGTTTGTCTTTCTGATTTACACGTTCGAAAAATATGTTCGAGGCTGGAAAATCTGAACTTTCATTCTTGTTCTTGTTGCTGGCGTTTTTTATCGACAGTAGAGAAAAAGCAATCTGTGAAAATAAGACGACATAGGGTGCCAACACCGTCACATCGGCTAATATGTGATAGATAGGTCTCGTTTTGTTTTCCTCGAACATAAACAAGAACAAATGCCCTAAAGTAATGACGATTGTGCTGACAAAAATGGTATTGATCGAGTATGAATTAAACAGTAAGTAGTTCGGCATTGATATATACCACAATAACATATGTAAATTGGTTGGTATATAAGAATATGTCTTTATTATTTGTCTGTTATTCCTTTAGATAGTTTTCTTGTTATAAATATTATAATTACTATGCTTTTCTTTCGTCATCGTGATACGCCATTACATCATTCACGCTTGAATGATCAAGAACGATGTGTTCATACTTGTCTTTTCTTTGCGTTTATTATACTCGTTGTTACCATTGTTCTATTTTATTTTGCCGCAACTAATAAAGGTCCCAGTGATCAACGTCTTTATTATTATGTAGGCGCTGGCATTAGTCTTGCTTTTCTTCTATTGATTATATTATGTACAATATTTTATGTTCAACAAGTCTATGGTTGTCCATTATCTTCTACGCGTCAACAAGAAACTATATCTGATAATGAATATGAAAGTTCAAGACATTCAAATTATCATGCATAATGATTTATTTTCAAATTTATTCTATTTATAAAATTTCGAAAAGAAAACAGAAACACTTGACTTTAAATTATCCAAAATCGTTAATCATCCAAACTATTTCCCTATATCTCGCAAGAAAGAAGAAACCAAAATTTAATTGAAATATCGGATTTTTATTCAAGAGAAGAAAAAAAACATTCGAAAATTTATTTGCCTGACAGACTAATGTAGAAAGTGCCTGGAAAAATAATCATTATAATATTTGACTAATCATTTCAAAGAGTAACATTTTTATACTAAACAGATTATAATCAGCATACATTCAGACAGTTTTGATTGGAGAAGAAAAAAATTGATGGTTCTTCAACAACAGATTGTTTAGTTTCAAAACTAACAAAATTAATACTAGTAATATTTTACGATTTTCTTGACTTTGCAACATAAGAAAGGTACTCCAGATTGTTTAGTTTTTATCACATGCGTTATTCTCTACTATCAACGAATGAAAAGTTTTATTCTCTCGTTTGTTTGTTTGCTTTTTATTGTTTCTGAAATATATTCAAGAAACATGTTTTAATCCGACCTTTTTTCTGTGTATAATAATAAAAATTTTCAATTACAAAGATATAGTATTTGTCACAGAGACAATTTCAATTGAATACGTCGTACTGAATATGAATGCTTCATTTTTTAATGTTTATTTCGTACTAACATTTATATGCATGGAATAACAAAGCAAAGAAAAACTTCTTTGAATGCAATGATAAAACAAACAAAAAATTCTTCTTCGGTATGTAAAATTTGCAGATCTTATTTTGTATAATTTTGTTTGAATTTATTGCTATAAAATAGTTCGAAGTGGTGATTATATTTATATGTATGCTACTTTGCTTTTTAACGAAAAACATCTAGGCATCGATTCATAAGACCATTTTAATAAATATACTTTTGTTGAGAAAAGTAATATGCCAATGATAAACTTTAAGCTTACTTTGTAATCTAGACAACGACTCCAAAGTCAAACTAATGACTTTTTCAAGCATGTCCGAGCAATCAAATAATGGTTAGTACTCTTAGACTCAACAGAAATAATTTAAAAATAAGATAACATGATTATTAATGATAAGATATATATATATATAACTACAATACGACAGACACGAAAGACCAACTGAAAAACACATTAAAACTGATGATAACGAGAAAAGATTATTATACCAAAGAAGATGAATCTGTATTGATGATAGAAATTATAAATATAACAAGAAGATGTATCGGTGCAGACAATTTCTGCGCATATAGTAATTTTAAAGTTTTAAGATTCAGTCTTTTAAAATAGTGCCATTTGGCTATTTCGTAATTTTCTATTTATTCGTCTTAACAATGGAAGAATATTCATGCATGTCTGAATGTGCTAATGTGCGAGTCAAGTTTCTTTTGTCTTTCTTTCGTTATCTATTAATTTTTATAGAAAACGTCAACAACTAATTTGTCTGTACAATATGCGTAGTAGACTGATGTCGACCTGGTTATGGATAAAGAAAATATCCTATATCTACGTAGAGCGTTTCTTACCACATAGGCTGATTCAAAATAAAAATAGGTGAGAACTTGACCGTATATTTCGTAATATTTTTAGTGAGAACGCATATATAAATTTTATTTAAATAAATACCTTAGTCGAATAGTTGAGTCAACATCATTCAAAATTTGAATATGCATCATAGTTTAGATAATTCAATCTTTATTTTATTTACTTAAAAACAGGTTATTCTCAGAAAAGGAGTTATTCTCAATCTTATCATAAATAGTATATTCTCTTTGTTTGTCTATCAACTAAGCGGATGGCAATTAAAAAGCTCCTGGCAACTCGATGTGATGACATTTATTATAGGATAGTGTCATCAAGTCAAAGAAAGTTTTTGCATAATAAGTTATCCAAATCAACTTCAATTATTAAAGTACACACTTTCTTGCTCGATGATAATTTCTAAAAGAACCCAATAATTTTGCTCAATTCAAAGATTTTCAATGTTCAAAACGCAATTAAAGGATTATAGGTTTTTTTTTTAAACTTATATTATATTTGAAAACAATCTGGTAGATGTTCGAAGATAAAAGGCTATTCAAGTCGAAAAGAAAAAACTAATAAAATCATGAAAAAATAAAGTAAATGTTCTAAATATAAAATAGTCTTTATCATGAACATGAAATGAGTACATAAAAGCTAATAATCTGTGTCTACTGATGATTGAGACATATGTCATCTTTCTGTGGAAAAATTTTACACGATCTTTTTTGCAAAGGAAACGGACAGATGGTTCAGTGATTAGTTAAACTTCTCTAATTAAGTTCATTCATGCATATAACCATAAAATGCTTTCAACAGATCAACTAATAGCCTAGGAAAAAGAATATTCGCCTACTAAAGAAAGTTAGTAGTACGATACGACATAAGATATGCAATCTTATAAATCAATTTTAGACTAGTAGATGTTCTCGGTTAAAGAAAAAACGCTCGTCGTAATATATTTAATTAGTGTTTTATTTTCGTATTTATTCAAAACTTCAATTAAGAGAGAAAGTTCAAGTTTTCATGACAGTGCTATAAATGTTCAAAATTCAAATTATCGAATTCTATTTATACGTATGATGTTTCCTGTAGGTAAGTGACATGTGATGACTCTTTTTTTTCTTCGACTACTGAAATATGACAATCACTGATAAGAAATTCAAGAAATAGTTATTGAACATAAATCCTTTTCTTATATTTCAAGATAAAAAGTTAGCATAAATGACTAATGATATGTGGTTTATCGATTTAGTTGTGAAATTAAAACAAAAGATGAACATGGAAATGCTTCAATAGGAGACGAATTTTGAATTCTGATCAGGGTGGCCAGATCAAAAATTGAAAAATCAGAAAATATTTTTTCAAAATCAGAAAACGATCAGAAACTTTCTCTGAAAAATCAGAAATTAATCAGAAAATGGCAGATTTTGACAAATTAGTACATCTTCCGCTAAAATAGTGGCATCCAAAATTCTGCTGCATTTCTGTTCACCGACTGGAACTTTATTTTCAAAGATATTTAAATAAAACGAAAGAAACTATAGTGAATATATCGTTTAGCTAATACACAAACATGAATAAAAGGTACTTAATGTTGAGCTTCTTTTTAAATTTAAAACTCATTCACAAAAATGAGCAAAACTAAATCACATGCATTCTGCGTAGATTAAGAAATCCAACAAGAAAAAAAACGTTAAATTCCATCATCTCGGTATTGTTATTCATATTTCGTATCATTTGGAATTTGCTCTAGGAAGTTTGTTTAAGATAACGTATGCTAATAAAACCTTCTCAAGAATAATTATCATTCATTTTTATTTTAAGTTAAGCATTATCTGGTTTCATATTATCGGATTACGATAATCGGACTATAAATGCTTTATATAACCGGAAATCAATTCGACGCTAGAATTCGAACGAGGAATATAAAAGATGATTAATACAGAAAATTGATGAAACACTATTGATTTATTATAGTAATGGGTTATGATCGTACCTAATTTCAGTGGCAAAGCAGCGATCTGAAAATATTCCAAATTCAGAAAAAATCAGAAGGTCAGAAAAATATCAGAAACATGTTCAAAATTCAGAAATTTTCCCTAGTTTTCAGAAGATTTGGCCACCCTGATTCTGATATCTATTTTAAAATGTAATATTAAACAGTTTCTCGTTGGTTAGGACAACATTCTTTTATGTTTGGTTTCCCTCGATTGTGTTTCTTCTTCATTTCGTCGAACTTTGATCTTTTGATTAATTGAGTAACAACTAAACGATACTTTGTATGACCGCTTTATATAGATAATAGAATACGCAACTATTTTCTCTAGGCAAAAAAGCATTAGTTTGTAAAGAATAAGTAGTTATTTATGTTCTTGCAAGAAACAATGACTTCAATTCTATGGAGTATATATATACGCAAGAAACATTTAATCTGATATCTTTAAATAGATCTATGAATCATTCACGATTATTACGGGTTTAAAAGAAAGTTAAATTGGTGGATTATAAAAATTTGATGCAAACGACCTCTTTCGACATGTTTGGGATTAGAGTAGAATCTGATAAACAAAAACATGACCACATTCGCGCTGATATATATATATATATATATATATACAACTATTATTTGAATTTTTACTATCATTATTTTCTTTTTCTTCTACATGAGTTGAATATTAAAAAGGTTGCCGAGATAAATCACAGTTTTTTCTACGAGTTTTACGTGACGTACAAATCATTAAGAGTTATTTATCTATCAAATCTTCTTTTATTATATCAGAGGATACTTTTTGGTGGAGATTAAAAATCTTAATGAGCACGTAAAAAAATAAAATCGTACACCTGTTAATTAATAGTTAAATACGAGTATGAACTCATTGATAGTCGCTCTCCGTGATCCCAACCGTCATTCTTTATTCTCCGAGAAAAAGCAAAAAAAAATTAATACCATATAGCTAAATATACAGGAACAGACAGATCCAATTACGCTCATTAAAAAAAGAGAGAGAAAAGAGCCGTGAGAAAAATGAAGAAAGAAGAACAAACGTTCACGTTACGTATTTCTTATATTTGTCAGAAGAAACATTATTAGATGAAGTACTTCGATTAAGTATTGAGGAAATTACTTTTCGATCATTATCATTAGTTGATATACGACTTAAAAAAGTATTTTCATCCAATTTTGGATCAGTCATGTGTCGTTTTGGTATTTCGCTTGTTGACTTTGTATGCCAATTTTGGAGCCAAACACTATGAAATATAGACATAACACGATTTGTTTCGTTTGATTCATTTGTGACTTGGTTACAAAATGTTTCCCATCGTCGATTGGGTTCAATCGGTTGTTGTGGTTGATCGACTTTTTTTAATCGATCAATTACGCGGTAATTATTTGAATTAGTATAGTTTTCTTTATTTGCTGTTGGTAATTGATTTTTTAAGCGTGCTTCAAATAATTGCCAATGACGACCGTCGACTTTTTGTCGAATTTTATCTGTTGATTTAACTATAGTAGGTATATGTTCATGGTCAGATTTAACTTGTTGTTCGCTTAAAGAATCAAGTTTAGTAGTTGAAACTGACATTGTTATTCTAGAATATGTAAACTCGAACCATCTAAGTACAAATAAGATAGTTAAAACATCTTATTCTCTTTCTGACGACTTTAACATGAAGATTTAAGAACACGTCTCGTTTTTCTTAAAGTACTCGACACTAGACAACTTACTCCGAATAGGCAGAAAATGGTTCTGTGTTTATACAGATTTTTCTTTTTCTGTCTCATATTGTTTTGATGCGAGTTTTTTTTTCGTTTATAAGCATCTATTCAGGCAGAAGAAAAAAAAAATAAAGTGAGAAAAAGAACAAACGAATATTTGATTTTGATGAAGATCGATGTGTTTGACATGTAAAAGTGCAAATCAGCGCCCACAGATTATAAACGACATTATAAAATATACATGAGTTTTTTTTCAACTAGCCTTGAACACAGCAACTATATTTATGATTGTAGCCGGTACCAGTTCTATACGTTTATTTTATTTCTCTCGCCGTTTTTCTTTCGTCTTTTTTTATATGAAATCGACACCATCACAAGTAAAAGAGAACGAAAAGAAACAATGTGTAAAATGGAATGTTGAATGAGGTCTTTTTTGTTTCTCCATAATACTCATTCATTCATTCATGCATAGAATTAATGTAAAAGAAATGCGAATGAAAGAGACATAAAGAAAAGAAAAAGAACCTTTTTAGATTATCATTGCTCATCTAGAGATATTACAATGCGTGTAATTTTCTTCTCGATTGTCTTTTGTGCATTGGTCAATGGGGATTGTACTTTTCGTTCCAATGATTCAAAAGATCTTCAAGATAAAATAAAGAAATGGAAAATTTACAACAGCACGTGAATAGATCTTTGATTGGATTATTTATTATTTAATAATTTATTCTTTTTATATTTAGCGTTACAATACGTAGTAAAACATCCACATATCAATTAGGAATCTGTTTAGCACCTAATAATTCTAATATTAATGGAGCTATTATTCAAACAATCAATGAAGATTCGAATGTTTATGTTCTAGGACAAATCAATCAAACCAATCTTGTTGGAGGAGGTTCATTTTTACTGCTCTTGTTTTAATTTTGAAATCTAATTATTTCATTAAAGATAATTGGATACTTTTGACATATGAAAATGGTAGTCCTTACAGCAACCAATGCTATAATAAAACTCGTTCAGCTTCACTTATGTTTGTTTGTGGACGGAATATGGTACGGTAAACATTTTAAATTATTTAAATAAGAATTTCTAAGATTAGATTTTCCTTTCTTTTGAAGTCTTATTTAAAAAAGAAAAGATTAGAATAAGTTGTGCAATCCGATGCAAGAGAAGAGAAACAAGTGCGTTGCTATTCTTTTACAATGCTATTTTTGACATTGTCAAACATGAAAAAGAATAGATATATCATTCCCGATTTATATATATATTTATTCTAGATAAAGCACATTTTTATTGCATTATATTTTAGCAGGAAAAAGGTGGAAGGCTTTGATCTTGAATCAGGAAGTGGGTACCCGTAGCATGATCTGAAGTATGTTATTTATCAAATATATAGTATAACTATGATCTATTAGTTTTGCAAGAGAATATTTACAAATGATCAATAGTTTTTCATCAGCAACTCGTAGATCATAGGTTATCCAGCACGTTAATTCCTAATGTAATCATGATAGATATTTTATGATCTTCATAAAATAGTTTTCTGTACTAATAAACTTTTCGGATAGAAATTTATTTCTTCTTTGAACATGTAATAGAAAATAAGAAATGACCATTAGGACATTAGCCTTTAATGAAAATATAGTCATATTAATACATAGAACAAATATACATTAACATTTTATTTTGAAAGTTATCAAATGATATTGTTTCATTTAAATGTCATTTGTTAAAAACAGACACCATAGTTAACTTGTAGATAGATACATAGAGAGAGAGATAGAGAGAGAGAGAAAGAGAGAGAGAGAAAGAGATAGAGAGAGAAAGAGAAAGAGATAGAGAGAGAAAGAGATAGAGAGAGAAAGAGAGAGAGAGAGAAAGAGAGAGAGACAGAGATAGAGAGAGAAAGAGAGAGAGAAAGAGATAGAGAAAGAAAGAGATAGAGAGAGAAAGAGAGAGAGAGAGAGAGAGAGAGAGGGAGGGAGGGACAGAAAGAGGGAGAGAAAGAAACACAGTTTATAATAATCTTAACAATTCCCCATGCGAATAGTTTCATAGATAACTTAGAAAATGCACTATCTTTCTATAAGCAATCATTTAAGTAATTGAAAACGTTTTGATTAGGGGTGTACAGCTCGCGCTCATGAACGCTCATATGAGTGTGAGCGGTAGCCGCTCACGCTCACGAGCGCTCTCGGTCTAATCGCTCGCGCTCGCCGAGAGCGCGAGCAGTAGTCACTCCCGCTCATATGAGCGCTCATGAGCGCGAGCGTTTCTACTTTAAATCAGATCTGTTCAAAATATCATCAGCTAGGAATGTACTATTGCTTGCATGTATACAAAAGCGTATATAAAGTTGTTGATATCTCGTATACCTGCTATAATATTTATAGTTGACGCGGATAGGCATTTTGTGATCTATTCATCACTAAAGATCATAAGAATTGATCCTTTTTGGCTTTTCAATTTGTATTCGTAACTCGTTAATATTTTTTAAGCTCATTTATCTTGTTGATGTAATCAATCTAAGAGTGAAGCTAGAATCTTATTATACATAGTTCATTGATACAGATTTGTATTTACTTGGTTTGAGACTAAGAATTTCGTTACTAGATACCCTAGCGCAAACAATCAGATATTAAGATCTGACAAGATTCTACATCTGATCTTGTATGATCTTGTGAGATCCGATAAAAAATCGTATGAAAATCGTAGTCTCTGAACTCTTACATCAATTCGTTCAATCAGGTTCTTAAAAGATCTTATTTTATCGTAAGATATGACTATAAAATTATAGGAAATCTTATGCAATAGTAAAATCTTGCAAGTGTCTTATTGTAAGACTTAATGTAAGATTTCAGAGACGACGAGTTTTTGCACGATCTTGCCTGGTTTCGCAAGATCTTACATCTGATTTTTCGACCTGGGATATAATAAAAACAGATCCATCTTACTCTATGAAATTATACAATTGAGCGAATTGGTACTGCATGATTACACAGATGATGAAAATTTCTGACGAGTATTGACATAACTTTATCTTGACGTAGTCCTTTATCCTATTGAAGTGAAATAATTTACATCTGGTATGATTCAGTAGTGAAAAAAGAATATAGTTTAATAAAAGAACTGTGAAATATTATATACCTTCTTGTCCTCTATCATTATGAGCGACACAATCAAACAAGTAACCCCCTCCCCATTACATATATAAGCAAATAGATTATGCCCTAAGTATAAATTTTAAAGAATAAAATAGATTTTTGAATTGAGCTATTTTGCATTGGCTAGGAAATCTAAGGGGTACATGTGAGTTCCACATTTTAGCCCCAAAGGGACTGCGCTAACAAGCTTTTCCGTTTTTGCTCTGGTTTTCTATTCCACGAAAATTTAACTTTCTTCTATAATCGAAGAAGATGCAACATATTAATCATATATGTTCGATATGTGACTATAAAATCGGTACACATAAAATACGAAGATATCATGACTGACATTGATTGAAATAGTTGGATATTGAAAAGAATTAAAAGTTACCTTATGTGTTGATCATTTCAAATTTAAGCAGGATTTAATTTTCTGATTATTCATAGTCGAATAAAGAAGTTTCAGTTCGTTTGGAAAAAAGATCTCGAAGAAATTTATTTTTCACTACATCAAAACATAGTAATATAACTGATATCGGAAACATTTTTACATACAGGATAGTTTGCGTAAACATAATTAACTTGTTAATATTTATTCAAGTATGAACGCTCAGAAAAGTAAATCTTACTCAGATTTGAAACTTTCAGTGTTTCATATATAACACAGTAATTAGCGAATCCAAACACTTTAGCCCCTGCAAGATCATCACAGAATTCAACGCTACATTTCCTCATTGGTTACTTACTGGGATATTTTAATTGTAGCCATAAGTGTTATGCTTTCTAAAAAGAATAAGTTCCATACCGAACTTTAAAAAGTTCAGCAAACAGTACGAAACCAAAAAAGAATCTTCCGGTGGGTACACGGAAAGAACCTTTTTGATAGTTTTGCAAAAAGCCTAGAAAGGTTTTGTACCAATCTGCGTAACCTAACAAAGTTTCTCACGAAATTAAAAATCCTTGAGGTTTGGCGAAAAACCTTTCAAGGTTTAGCATAGAACCATAAAAGGATCTTCCCTCGGGCACACGGGAAGAACCCTTTTTTTTAGAGTGTGTTCCATTACCTTCAGTTATAATATACATCCATATCCCTGTTGTTCATGTTCACTGTTATGTCTTTTTTACTTTATTTGTTATTCGAGCATTATTGACTGTGAAAATAAAACACATGATTGACACATACGAAAGAATAAAAGCATAACATGCACTGTATTTGATCGAAACGATATCTCTATATTTGTGTAGCTATATTTGTTCTACTCCTATGTAGCGCGCAATGAAAAGTCATATCAGTATGGACAAATGCATTTTGTTTTGCACTTTCAATACTTTTTATTGACTTTTCCTGGAAATCCAGTGTAAAATAAATGAACTTTATAGCTTACATAATAGAAAATTTCATATTATTTAACAACTATTTAGTTAACTTATACAGAATAGTTAAGGATTTTCAATGCGCATGATATTTACTGATGCTTCAGTGAAACTTCAGGCTTCACCAGCTACTACGCATTATCAGAAGCAGAAACAATACCAGAACAAGTGAAGGGAGATTCTCTTTTAACGATAAATGATGTACGCATATGAAGGTAGCAGCGCTCACGCTCATGAACGAGAGCGCGAGCTGTACACTCCTAATCTAAAGTAGTTACGCTTTGACCAAATGAAATGAAATTTTCAGTTTAGCTAACGCTTTTATATATCTGACGGTAACATAAGTTTCAGCTCATTGAGACGTTAAATTCACGAGTTATGACTAGCTGAAGCGTTATATAAAATATAAAAATTTCATTTGAAAAATTTGCGGAACGACGTCCTACTATGCCTATATTATGTCTAGATAATACTAGAAAAATAAATCATTTTTTTTTATAAAACTTTTAATTTTGTAATCAGATCAGCAAAACAAAAAAAATATGCAATGGATTTAATAGGAGCTATATTTCGTATTACACAATCAAATGAACTGAGTTCAATAATGATGTTGCTATTGTTGTAGTTAGAACAGACGCTTATGAAGCCACGATCCGTCAAACATAGTGAACACAGTTAAGAAAATTGATGAGATAAACATAAGAGTACTGTATCAAAATTTCTCTATAGAAGGACGAAGATCAAGTTCTTGTGTCCACGTTGAGCGAGGTTGAACATGTAATTGCCAATATGCTTCAGCAATCTAAAGCAAATAAAAGTTTCATTTAAAGAAAAGAAAAACAAAACAAAACTGTTGCATAGTTCATACCGCATCACTGTTGAGAAATGAATTAATGTCTCTATCAGGTTGACCTAAGCACTTAATCTATTGTTTCATTGAGGATAAACAAAAAATTCTTACTTTGCATTTGATTTGGAGTATTGATTTGCCCATCAATAATAATATGTGCAACGTGAATACCTTTCGGACCTAATTCACGAGCCATTGATTGAGACAGTGAGCGTAAAGCAAATTTTGGTACAGAACAACCGGCGAAGTTGGCTGAACCACGAAGGCTAGCTGTGGCACCCGTGAGCAATATTGTTCCTTTTCCTTGTTTGATCATACTCGGAAGTACCTATGAAAACTCTAATTATATACAAAGTCCTGAATATTTCCATATACCTCTTGACTAGCAACCAAACCACCAATAACACTTATATTTAGTGCATTTTTTAGAGTTTCTGGTTTCAAATCCAAAATACTATCTTAACATAGAATAAATTATATCCGATTAGAAGATTAATGAAGACAATAGAGTAAAAGCATTCAATTTACTGTAAATAAATCTGCCAGCATTATACAATAGTACCTCTGGATCACTGCCAAATTCAGTTCGTATCTTATGAAAAGCATTTTTCATGGACAATATATCGCTAGCATCAGCTGTAACACTTAAAGCTGTAATTTAAAATATTCATGTTGAGAGGAAAACATATGATAAAAATAGAAGTAAACAACATGTGTGGCCTTGTTGTTCGAGTTTCTTTTGTACAGGTTGTACACTACTTTCTTTTCGTGAAACAAGTCCAATTGAATAGCCACCAATTGCAAATCTTAAGAAAGAAGCACACAAATCTCATGCCTATTCAATCTCTTAGATAAGAACATACCGTTTAGCTAAAGACGCTCCTAAGCCTGGACCAACGCCTACAATAGAAAAGAAGATTCATTCGATAATAGCAAACATTGTTTTTAAAATTTATTCTCTCTTACCAATAACTATTGCAATGGGTTTTTTTGATACCATTTCTCTAATGATTTCGAAAATAAATCTAAAATCAAAAGATGCATAGCATTTTTATTAAGTAAAAGTAAAAGCGTGTCATCATGACTTTCGAATTCATGTATTATCGAATAGTTCATAATTATAGATGTGAAAATACATTTAGATTTTGTTCTATCAACTTTTTCACTAAATCAATTGCTATCTCTGGTTGTTCCATAGGAAAGAAGTGTTTCGTGTTTTCTAGTTGTGTATCTTGTCCTTTTCGGAATGATTTGTAAAGGTCAGGATTCGTTGGGGATGCATCGAAAGGATTCGAAGAAGTTGCTGTTGAAGTTCGAACTATATGGATTGGAATTTCGTTAATAAATTTTGATTTTTCAATTATCGGATAGATATTTGAATCGGATTGAGTACTTGTTTCGTAGATCGAAGCTTCACCTTCAGGTTCGCATACCAGTTTATGATTTTCATCAAGAGCATAAGTACAATAATTACGAAGAGTCTGTTGTGGCCATCGTGAAAATGGTTCACGCTTTTCGAGTCTTGAAATCATATCGTTAACAGATGACGATTGGCTTTTTCGACGACGAATGTAATTTACATCAAACGAAATAGTATCAGATTCGTGATACGTTGACGGTGAGAAAATAACTGGATCAAGTAACAGTAATGCTTGAAACAGTCGTTTTGATGCTAGTGCTGCTGCCATAGTCAAAGCATATCCACCAACTGAATGGCCAATACCTATAAGATGATTTGTTGGGATATTGAGCGTTTCAATAAATTGTAAAACATCCTCAGCAAACCATCGAAAACGATAAGGAGGAGGATGTGTTTGTGATCGACCATGACCACGGAAATCTAAAGCGATTACATGAAAACCATGCAAAGCTTCATTTATAATCGGATCATAACATCGACCATGAAATGAAGCAGCATGACAAAAGATTATAGTAGGTTGACGACCCTCCCATTCCCAATAGTGAAGTTTAAGCGAACCTTGATCAACTTTCCCATTAGCCTGAACAATTGAACGGTTAGGTAAAGTGACAAAGTGACTAGTAGGACCAGTTGACATCATGCGCCGGAAAATACGAGAAAAGAAAACAACCATTCAATCTAAAAAAGCGAAAAACAAAAATTTAGGAAGTATTCGATGAAGAGCTTTCATATAAATCAGAAAAGACAAACATCACACTTTATAAAACAAAAATTCAGTTGAATTTTATTTTTATTATGGACATGTTACACTTACACTGTAAGTTCTTACTTGGCGATAGAAACATTGGGCAAAATCTCGATAAATATCTTGATGCAAGCATATGGTAGTTCTTTTCTAAATACACAATAATTTGAATTTTGTTCATGCGTAGTTGTAATAATTGTATTTTTTATTTCTGATTTTATTGCTATATTTGTAAGAAAAAATTTTAATAAAAAAATGCACTACGATGATGGCATACTTAGAGTGCGATCGAAATTCAATTTTAAATCAATTTTTGAATATATCAAGAAAAAGTTAGAATCAAACTAGAAGTAAATTAATCGACTAGAAGACATTCAGAGTTTAAACAAAAAGTATCGCTTATTTTGAATAAGTTAAAGCGTTAATTTATCAATCAGAATCTTCACACGATTTTACTTTAAAAGAAAACAAAATCTCTTACTTAAAAGTCTCTTTTCAATGCAAGAACGTAAATTTTTGTTGCTTCAGTATCTCTTACACTATATGACAATAGATGTTTAAATTTTGTTCTAAACATAGATTTTAAAGAATTTATATTTTCAACAATAAAACTATTTTCTCATTTTTATTTATTTGGTTAGATTCTAATTATTTGTCAGTTGATCGATTTACTTCTAATATCATTCAGAAAAACAAGTAGTTTAAAATAGAAGGCAATTTTCGTCCGATCAAAACTGGAATGCTTATTTTAATCATTACATATATATTTGTAGTACTAGCAAAACGATTTAAAGTTGAGAACGTATATTTTCTCTAATCATGTCTTTCACATAATCACTCGTTAACCCAGGTTGTTCCATTGGAAACAAATGTGTGGCATTTTTCATATGAGTAATTCGTCCTTTTTTAAACCATTTTACAAGATCCGGTGCTGTTGGTGATGTATCAAATTGACCTATAGAAAATGGAAGTGATGATCTTACGACATGTATTGGAATATCTTTAATAAATTTTGATTGTTCAATCAATGGATAAATGTTGGAGGTCGATTGTAAACTTGATTGATATAAGGAATGTTCTGCTTCTGCAGTACATGTAAGTTTATAATTTTCATTCAATGCGTAAGTACAATAATTTCGAAGAATATCTTTTAACCATCGTGAAAATGGTTCACGGTTTTCTAATTTTGATATCATTTCTTCGATAGAAGACCATTGATTTTTTCGACGTAAAATATAGTCCAATGCTTCATGTCTCTGATCACCAATACTATACAATGATCGAGAAATAATACCAGGATCGAACAAGAGCAAATATCGAAATAAACGTGTTGGTGCTATAGCTGCAGCATAAGTTAATGCATAGCCACCCATAGAATGAGCAATACCAATGAGTTGATCTTTTGAAAGACTGAGTGTTTCAATAAATTCTAAAACATCTTCTCCAAGCCATCGAACATCATAATTAGGAGGATGTGCTTGTGATCGGCCATGGCCACGTAAGTCTATAGCAATTACATGAAAACCATTTAAAGCTTCATTAATAATACGATCATAGCATCGGCCATGAAATGAACAGCCATGACAAAAAAGTATGATTGGCTCATGACCTTTCCATTCCCAATAGTGAAGTTTTAAATGACTTCGATTGATTTCACCATTCGATGTAACAATTGGACGGTTAGGTAAAACAACAAAATTACTAGTAGGGGTCGAAGGCATCACTGGGGAAAATATATGATTGTACAAGAAAACTTTTCAATCTGAAGAAATTCATTCAAAAGCATATCAAGAAACAAGAAAAATTCTCTAGTGTTAGTAAAGCACAAACAAAAGAACGCAGCAAGATTTGAATAAAAGTCATGTTGTTTTATCAAATCGTTTAGATATAATTGATCATCTTCTTCAAATCATATGAATCAATCGAAACGTTCAAAGCAAATCATTTAAACAAATAAAATTGCTGAAGCAAACTACATGAATGAATTGAGCAGCTAAGAGAAAAACCTAATTTTATATTTATTAAATTTATTTAGAAAAAAAACTCTGAGAATAATATTACTCAAACAACAGCAAACGTTAACAAGCTTTGAGTATAAAAAAAAAGTGTTCACGCAAATGCACACATGAATAACATATTTCGACTAGAATAATAAAAACGATTAATAACAGCAAGAATAAATATAACACTCGTATCATAAACTTTGACTTTATCTATGAAAGAAACAATCATGCATTTGAAATATTTGATTATAATTCTGGTTTATCAAGTAATTTATGCTTAAGAAGTAATTTTTGTATATCGGGATAAACTTGACGAATATTTATATCTGATGAATATGCCTTGATAACATTACCATTTGGATCAATTAAATATTTCCAAAAATTCCACATTGGTGGTTCAGATTTTTCTAAAACCAAATTAGACTTCTTAACGATATCAATTTATTAGATAATTAATTTTCTTACCACTTAAAAATTTCCAAATTTCAGGTAATTCTTCAACTTCGTTATCTTGCTCTATAACAGCACCTTTAGCAAATATGGGAAAATTGATATCAAACATATCTGCAGCCCACAATTGAATTTTCATATCATCCTTTTAAAATTTAAAAAAATAGCTACAAACTAAATAGGTCATGAAACAAAGACTTTTTACATTTGGTTCTTGATTACCAAATTGATTGCTTGGAAAAGCAAGAACTTGAAAAATATTTCGATTACCTCGATTAAGTTTTTGTTGAATGCCAACAAGAGCTTCGTAATGGGAATCAGTAAATGAACATTCACTTGCTACCTATTTTAATTGAAAGAGATTTATATTTACGCAAATATACCGTGTGAAAGAAAATCAATATTCGTTTATCTTTCAGAAAAACTTAGTCATTCTTTTTTCAAACTTAGAATTTCTTACTAATAATTAGTTTTCAATTTGAATTTTATCGTTTATTCGTACTTATATTTTTCAATTCATCTAATTGATAAACGAAGTTTAGAATAACATCGATAATAAGTCAGGATTAAGAATTCTATGTTGTATTTGTTACCCATCAAATAGATTAGACCTGATTTTGAATGCGATCAACTGATCGAAATCATATTGTAGACAAATACCTTAACTAAAGATTTCGATCATTCTACTCTTCTTGATGTTCATTTCGACGAAAACAAAATCATAGTGAGTAAATAATTGGTGTAATTACTTCGTTATTTTTTTGAAAGTTTACTAAACGATGAAAAATAATCAGAGAACAACTTATCATTCCCAATACGAAGCTCATTAATAGACTTGTAGCGGCAATTTGAATAATTATCACAGAAAATTGCGAATAGCCAAAATTAAATGTCCGCTTTTGTCTCCGGATCAATTAGTTTATTATGTAGGTTACCAGTTCGAATTCATGATATTTCATCATTTCTACTAATCGTTTTCTATACTTCTTTTACAATAAGAAAGCATAGATATGTTTTATCCAACTAATACAGTACATACAAAAAGAAATCGAAACGCACGCTAGTCTGGATATCAATGAAAAACCTTGTCTTTGCGTCAATCTTAAAGACAAGAAAAAGAGTGATCTCAATTGAATATATCGTAATATCAAAGTAAAGTATATTTATTTGTTAACCAGAACCAAGCAAATATCGCTCATAGTTCATTTTTATTTTTCTAATAATATTTTTTTTTTGAAAATTTGTTCAACATTAATTTATACATAGTCAAATAAAAAAAGAGCACAACTTACATTAACAACCAATGTAACCTAAAACAAGATAAAAAATTCATTTTTATTTGTTTTTCGTATAAACTATTAAAATTGATTTACTTTTCCACGATATTGTTCTAATGAAACATCATTTCCTTGCCAGTCTTTGACTGTAAATGAATAGAAATCTTCACAAATAATACTTGTAAAAAGAATAAGAAAAAAGTAAATAGAAAACATCTGAAAAATAAACATATTTTTGCATATATAGAACAAAAACGAACAAATTGAATCGAATTCTCGTTTATCGATTTTAAAATAAATGTTTTAATGAGTTTCCTAATGTTTTATTATATTCTTCTAATCTTTGTTTTGCTGTTTTGAATAAATTTTCTATTTTCTCATCGTGTGGTTGAATTTTATTTGCTAATTCAATATCTTTTAATGCTAATTCATAATCTTTCAAATTTGCATAAGCACAACCACGTCGATATAATGCTTTCACATATTTAGGATTGATTTCAAGTGCTGATGAACAATTTGCAATAACATTTATGTTATTTCCATAAATTAATTGACATGCTGATATATTTGAATAGATTGATAAAATAAGTTGATTGAAATTTTCTAAAATTTCATTATGTTCATCTATTGGTTGTTCATTAATAAAATTTAATACATAACACAATGAACGATGATAAAGTTTAAAAGCTTGACAATAATTTTTATGTTGAAAAAATTTATTTGCATTTTCTTTATGCTTTAAAGCAAAATTATAAAGATTGTCGATTGACATGGAATATATTTCTGGAAAGCGTTCAAATGAAATTAAATGTATGACAATTTTTATTGTTTGATTTTCATCACTAAAATTAAAAATTAAAATATTTAGTTTGCAGAGACAAATAAGTGAAGAAATTTTTACGTATGAGAAGAATAATCAAAATCTAATTGAGATAACTCATTTTGTTTCATTGTTACTAAGCATTTGTGTACATAATTACTTATTACTGTTGAATAAAATCCAAGATGAATGTTTATTTCTTCATTCAATGGAAGAAGATCGTTATATTTATTTTCATTTAACACATAATCTGTTGGTGAAAATTTAATAATTACTTTACAATTAGACCCTAGATCAATTATAGAAGTCTAATTAAAAAATAATATTATTTAGTTATATACCTTCATTGGGCGCATAGAGCCCATGACCTGGTGTAATGATAGTTTTCGTAAATGTTATATCATCAGGAAGATTATAGACAGTCATTTGTGAAATCGATTATTGTTAATAAGATCTATAGAAAGCACAACGAACAAGAAAGAAAAGGAAATATTATCCATATGTTCATCTATCAGACAGATAAGAGTTCATCGTGACGGATACAAATAGAACATTTATTTATTTGCTTGTTACAACGACGTATCAGATAGTCAATGCTACAAGAACAAGATGTCACTAATTATCAACAGATTTACGCGCTCTATTATAGTTACACAGATTTTACTTATTATTATTATTATTATTATTATAATTACAAAATTGAATCTAAAAATGACAGCGCTTTAGGTTTATATCACAGAGGATTGCATGATATGGGAGTATTTTCTTTGATAGAAATACTCAATAATTATGATCAGCTATTATTTTAATTTTTTGGTATTTTTGCACTTTCATTAGAATGTAATTATTTAATTTAAATTTAGTCATTATAGATAATGATACAGCAATTTTTAATTCGAAATATGAGAGAAAATAAAATTTCTATTAGAACTATTAGTATTGAACTCAGACAATTTGATGTGATCTTATTTTCGGTCTCTAGTACCACAGATATTATAATGAGAAAACAATTGAAAATAATAGATTAGAGTGATAAAAATAAATATAGATACATTCTTATACTGAATTCTAATTTTAAAAAAAGTAAGTCTTTCGGTAAATACTAAAATAAATAAAACTACTACGCTCAAGTTTTCATCAGAGATGATGAATGTCTTTGAACTGGTTCTTTGTTTTTGAAATAATAGATCAAGTATTTCAGTCAACCTAAATTAGAACCTGAGTTTGAGCAAGTATTTTTAGAAAGAAACAAATCTTCTATGAGAGATTGTAATGTCTTATTGCGGCATTTACTTTTTTGAGTGATACTCTAAAGGATAAGAATAGTTTGGCAAATTGGTCGTGTTCGAGTAGTCAAAAAGTTTCCTTTTATGTGACAAAATAATTAAAGGTGAATGGTATCATTAAAAGTTCAAATAGAGTATACAAGTCTCTTTTCCGCAGTTCAAAAGTAAGTTCAATTATGTTTGTCTAATGACATGATAGATATCTAGTGAATGGACAAAATTTGAGTCGAAATATTTTTGTTGATCTAAACATTTCTTATATTTAACACAAATAATGTGTTTCTAAATATGAATGACTTATTAAGAAGATTGTTTAATGTGATACAGATTGAAAGAGTTACAGATCGTGTCATACACAACTAGACCAGAATTGGAAACCTGATTGAAAAATTCATTTTTGTTCGGAAAATAAAACAGAAAATCTGATCTCAATGCTTTGTACGGTATAGTTTTATTTTAGATCATTGAATAGAAATTATTATATCCGACATAAGTTGCATAGCATTAGTGCTGATTTAATAACTTTCAATGATATCATTCTTGTTTTTCAATTAATAGAAAAACTTTAAATATATTTAAATAGACGGCGAAAAAAACTAGAAATGAACTGGGATTTTCTCTATCCAGCCAAAAGACGATGAAAAGCTGAAAACTTCACCCTTGAATATGACATCGTATATTATTATGCAGACATCTTGAAAAATCAATGCAAAAGAGCTCAGGTACACCTCCAATAGAGTTTAGATCCAATTGTGTAGCTGTCAGCTTTTTTTCAGTTCAAAAGCCTGCTTTTCCTCATCATTTTAAATGATAACCCAAGCTTAACTAAGCTAGTATGTACCTATTTTTAGAAATTTTTTAAAAACGCATATCAACAGACTTTACGTTTAATCAGCTTTGCAACAGACACTTGGCAGCTGAATGGTTCTATTTCATTCGTATTATTATTATTTTTTTCTTTTTTCTCCAACAAGCACGATATAGCGCATAGTAATTATTAGCTAGCGTAGGACAGAAAAACTCTACACTGTCAAATCCGTTTTCTTTCTCTTATCAGTTTTGTTATATATATATAATATCATTACTTCTCATTACTACAATTTCAGTTAATATAAACTAGTTTGCTCTATCATATGGGTCTGAAATATAGTCGTCCATCTCCTTGTTATCACGGATATGCATCGTTACCACCATCGAAAAGACCGTGTTGCCCATTTCAACCTATGTTTGCAATTCGTACTCGAGCAGTGCCAATCAAATTTGAACAACGCCGTTGTACTTCACCACGTCGAGAAAGTTGACTATTCATGTCTTTGAAAGTAATTTCAAGAATAGTTTTATTTTTGTTTTTATAAAAAACTGTATTATAACGGTTTTGTTCTCTTTTTTTCACATGTTACTTAAAACTATCGAATTTAAATGTTTGAAACTATTTTTTCACAGTGAATTTCCGATGTTTTTACGTCTAAAATATTTTTCGAATTATATAAATACCTAACGAAAAAATTTAAATCTTTCATTCAATTTAATTTTACCATGGATATTTTCTTATACTATTCAGATTCCTCTCTGATAATGGATGCTGGATTCTCAAGTATTGCATAGGACTTGTAGGATTTAAGTTTATGATTATGACAAAATTCAGTTTATGATAATAAACAAGACTTTTTGATTGTTAAATTGCTGATGGATAGAGAATGTAGCCAGTAAACATAATATATTGCTTCATAATTAGTCATAACTTCATGAACTCATTATAGTTTTGAATAATTTGTTTTAATGAGACATTGTGTAATAAGACTTTTGATTTCAATCTCACAGTGTTGCTTTCCAAAAAATAAATAATTTTCATTTTGTTCCATGCTTACCAACAAGATTCAAAATTTTCATGTAATCTTACATACTCCTTAAATATGTAGATATATTTGTTAGTATTTCTAGATTTAATAATTGAATTTTATAATATGAAAATGATACTATACGTAAATTTGTACTTGAACAATATCTTCTAGTATAAAGTGAAATGTTTCTATTCAGTATTGGATTCAATCATCCTCTGGTAGATCTGACAACATATTCAGATTTATTACATCTTATGTTTATTGAAATCAATGTTAAATTGAATTCACATTGATCATGAAATAGCAGATTGTTAAAGGAGATAATTGTTAATCAAAACTTAGCGTAAGAATCTATTTTAATATTTTCGAAGCGAACAGAAATTTAGTTAGGTTTTTTTTAGGAGCGTAAGCTAAAAGGGTAAAATTAATAAAATGGGATTAACTATAAAAAGAATTATAATTTCTAATGGCCATACATATATCAGAAAACAATACTTCACGTTAATGAGGGTTTTCATTTAATCTTTAGAATATGCTAAAATTGTTTTTCAGTATAATGATCGTTTTAAGTTGAGATCATGGCAACGTGTACTTGTCATGTACATTGTGTACGCCATGCTGTTTTTAGTCTTAATCCCATATGTAACACTCAATTGATGAGTATTATGTTCTTTCTAAAAAAAACGAGTATTTGCATTGTAGAAATGACAAAAAATTTCATTTCATCTAATACGTGATCTAATGTTTTCTGTCAATGTGATAGAGATGACATGGTTTATCGAAATACTATCCATGACAATTATCATAACAAGAAGATACTCCGCATCTATGTCAACAGATGAAACAGTAACTAATTATGAGGAAAGACAACAAACTAATTCTTATCAGTCCTGTGACCCTTCTATGCTGATGCTTAGTTCCGCATATTAGTTATATATATATATATATATATATAACTGTCATTATTATAATTTTCAGCAGGCATACCATCAATATTTCCTTTATTCAATTAATGATCTTTCATGTTGGCGCAATACAATCATAAGTCACAAGAAGAGAAAAAAACTAAGACAAATCAATGTTCTAAGAACTTTTCTTTAAACATTCAATATGAAATTTAATGCGATTATGTGAATCTTTTACGAATTTAGCTACTGAAATAAAACTTTTATAAATCATGTCTTTTAATCGCACTGTTTTTGATATAAAAATATTTTAATAGTTTTATAATTGCTTTAGGAGCATGTTAGTATTTTATTATCATTTGAGGATATTTCACAATTCAAATAGTTCTCTATCAATGAATATGATTTTTATAAAGAATAGTAAACAAAACAAAGCAATTTCAATTTTAAGAAAACATCATTTTTTGTATACAACTTGAGAAACTTTTCTTTCTGGCAATCAACAACAGATTGCATACTGAACACATTCCTCAATGGTTTTTTTTCAATCTTTATCTTTTTGTTTTCATTGTAAAATATAAAAAGAGAAATTTTCAATATCTAAAAAGTGTGTTCAAATACCCCAACGTTTATTGAATATTAAAATAACAAGCATGATGTATACAACATGTATAACGTTCCGAATAAACAATAACGAATATTTCAATCAAGACATATCCGAGGATTGTGCAAGAAAACTATCCACAGCTGCTCCGCTATCCAGTTTCATAAGACGTGATCCATCAATTCTTGTTGTACACATTGGACATGCATCATCAATCGTCAGATATCTTGAAAAAAAGCAACAAACAAAAACTAACATAGAACGCATCAATCTTTTGTTTACTTTAAAAATTCTGAATGAATCGCTGGAAAATTACACGACGGGCATAAACATAAATCCTCGCGAATAACGTGGGCACCCTAAATTCAAAACAAATTTAACCAATAAAAATTCTATGTTTCGTCGAAAACGAAAATTACATACAGTAACAATACAATAAGGTAATGCAAATTGACAACTTGGACATAATAATTCATAATCTGGTACACGTTGATGACAATGTGGACATTGAGAAAATTCTTCTTCATTTTCACTTTTATCTGGTTTTCTAACAAAGATATTAAAAAAAAAGATTTTGCTTTATGGATATTTAAGAAAGAAAAGTTTCTCACCGAACAAGTGCTTCGATTTTTTTCTTATATTTTGCATCAATCTGGTCACGATATTCTGGTCTCATGAGTATCACAGAAAAATTAAATGCTGAATTATTCATTCCTGCTTTTTGACATTCAATAACTGTTGTTGTTAAAATCTGAACAATATCTATTTAAAAACAACCACATAACTAAATATTCAATCATATAAATTCAAACATACGAGCAGGAAACTTGCTAACATTATGCGCAACACGATTAAGAAGTCTTGCTGCACGAGTCTAAATTATCAAAAAACATTTCAAAATTGGAAAACGCAAGATAACAATTGATTTACATGATTATTAAGTTTAATTTGAATCTTCACAAGAATATAACTATGTAATAACATTAAACTATTTGCCATTTCAAATGGTATAGCTGTACGTTGTGCTTTCAATTCTTGATGCATTGTCAAGAGAACATCACGAGCACTTCGATAGTTTCCAGATTCTTGATCTTGTTGTGCGATTATAATAGCTGTTTTTGATGCTTCTGTATATTGACCCAAACTTAAATAAAATCGGAAGAGATATTTTGCTTCCTAAATCAAAACGAAATGTTTTATTTATACAAAAGAATATTTTTCATTTGGTTCTATGTTTTTACTTTGGGTATTTGATCTTTTTCTCCAAGTAAATATTCAAGTAGTTTTTGTGTTAGCTGTTGACTTCGTGCTTTTCCAACACATGTTATAGCTAGATCAATACCTTTACTTTCATTTGGACCAGTACAACGCATTAAATGTGTTAATGACTAAACGAATAAATTTCGTCAAAAGAAGAAAAAAAGAAATATTATTCAAAAAAAGCTATACTCGATCATAATTCTGTGCAAACATAAATAGTTTTCCAGCAAGTAAATGATTGTTTTGATTTTGAAAAAATATTGCTGCACTTTCAAGATCATCAAATGGAATATCACGACCATCTTTAAGAACTTTTTCTAAAGAAAATAAAATAACCAAGGAATGCATGAACAAAATCTTTGCGTTTATAAGTTAATTTTCTTTTTACCAATAACTTGAGCATAAAGCTCCATAAGTCCATTCTGTTGTGCCATTGTAAACGCTTCAGTATAACATTTTGATAAAACAAGAAATTGCATTGCAGAACTATAATCATTGATTGATTCAAAGAATCTTGCAACCATTTTAGCACCTTCAATACTTTGTGTTTCACGAACAATTTTAACTGCTTGTTCAGGTGATTTCAATTGATTAAGTTGAATTCTAAATACGTTTTAAATAAGTTACATCAAGATATTGAATTTAAGCTAAATTTATTGATAAAATTTAATTTCAGTCATTGAAATATAACATTCAAAAGAGTTTTGAATTATGATTAAAAACTTCATTTTGCTACAATTTTTGTGATTCTAGAGAATTTTCAAATACTAGATTGAGTCTGCCTATTTCACTCTGAACAATATCCATTGGATATCATTTTATTCATCGTCGTCTTAGAATCACCTTGCATGACGAAAAGTTAATACTTCGAAATGTTGCCATGAAAGCATGTTGCTTGTATAAAAGAATTTCTTACCTAATAGCATTTTCCCATTCACCTGCTTTCATATAAGCAGCACATGCTTCTTTAAATCTTCCTTCATTCTCTCGTGCTTTAGCATACATTGAATGAATTTTTGGTGTATTCACATGTGGTAGAATTTCGCTAACTTTAACCCTGAATAAAAATACAAAAAAAAGATTTCTAAATGAAAAAGAATTAAAAAGAATGTCTATGTGACAAAATAGGGGACGATTTAATGTTTAAATTTGTCTAGGCAACATAAGAATTTCATTTTTTTTCAGATAAAAATAAAATTCAAAATTTTGACAACAACTGCTAAGATATTGTTTTTGATGGATCTATTGAAAAAGATCAAAGCATCTCTAAACAGTTCGAAATAAATCTCGTTCAAAATTCTTCAAGTACACACAGAAGATAGGTACGAGATATCAATATACTGAAATATGATCACAATTAGTGAGTCAGAATAAACCAGCAATCAACTAAATCTTATTGAAAAGTATGTAAACTAAAAGATGTACACACCAATTTTTTATTTTAATATAGGCTATAGCTGCGCTATCCCAACTTTCAGCTTTTTCGAATAATTCGGCAGCTTCAGGCCATTGCTTCAATCCTTCAAGTAATTTTGCGCATTCTTCTTTGATTTCTTTTCCAGGCAAACGTAATGCAATTGTAGTACCTCTTTAAAGAAATAAAATTCAATAAATAATTCTGTTTTTATTTCTATTCATTTTACTTTTTGATATCTCCAACTTTAATATAACAACGAGCAAGACCAATGAAACATCGTTGATCATGATGTATATCTTTTTCTTTTTTAGTGATACCTTGTTCATAAAATTTAACTGCTGCACTTGAGTCGCCACTACAAGAGAAAAAAAAATCGATTTTACTGATGAATTTTCAAATGAGCTGATTTTCGTACGTAAATTCAAGTTGTTCAGCATGTGATGCTGATATATAAGGTATTTGTTCAGGATCATAAGCTTTTGAAAGTGTCATAGCTGCTTCAAATTGCATGCAATCTCGTCGCATCTAAATATAATTATCTTTAAATAGTTAAAGCATTCTTTGAGATAAAATTTTTCATTTTTTTTACATTCAATGCTTCAAGTGGACAACCACATTTAAGGAAAAGTTCTTGTGCAAGATCATAGTCACCGAAAAGAGCAGCAAAATGTGCAGAAACAAGACTTTTATCTTCCACATGCTTTAAATAAAGTAAATTATATATATATATATATTTTTTTTGGAATAAAAAGATAATTATTTTACTTTTATTTCTTCAAGTGCCATGACCATTCCTGAATGACCAATTTCTCGAAAAACTTTTATGGCTAAATGATATCAATTAAAGACATAAAACTATCAAGATGAATTGTTCTTTGTTTACCATAATCAATATTCAATGAATAAAGTAAAGCAGTTGCCAATTTATTCCATTCACTACTATCGTTAAGTTGTTTAGCCCAAAATATTGCATCATCGTATCTTTAAAAATTTCAATAAAATTTTAGGAATTATTAGTTGTTAGATTTTTTTCTCAATTGACTACCGTTTCATAAGAATTGCTTTCGATAATCGACCTACGGCATCATCAAGTGTATATTCTTGTTCAGTTGAGTCATTTAAAAATCCATATGTGTCTAATTTAGTTTGAACTATTTTTCCACTTGAATCAAGTAGAAGAAGAAGACCAGCATTGAGAAGTAGTGGAACTGAACCGAATATTGGTAAACGTGTTGTGCCGACAAACATTATTTGCGGACCTTTTAGAGAATCGCGATATACAGAATATGTTGTTATCGAATCAGAGTCGAAACTAATAAATATCCACTAAAATAAACAAAAGAGAAAACTAGTAATTTTATGTCTATTCGAGTAATTTCATAGATTCTCAATTGGAAAGTTATGTCGTAAGACATTCAAGACGAGGAAAAACAAAATAGATAAATTGAGAAGACAAATATTGAAGCTAATGTGATTAATATGAGTATTAAAACTTCGCTTATCAGAAACATGTATATTATCTTTGAAATTTATAATTCACTGAGAAAATTTTCAAGAGAGTTAGAATTTAGGGAATATCTTTAAATAATTATGACTATTTTTTATTGAGAATCGATTGATATTCACTGTTCCAATATACTATGTTTCTATATATTGTATTAATGATTTATGACTCTTTATTCTACTAAAATTCCTTGAAATATACAACGATTAGCTGTTTAAATGTTTTAAAATTTTCATCTAGAGCAAACATTTTTTTCTTCAATAAGGAATGTTCAACCCATCATCACACAGTTCTACTTATAAGAATAATATCCTCTCGAGAAAAACAGATTTTGTTTGAAAATGAATTTTTTCTGTATCAATGAAAGAAAATCTTCATGAAATATCGTTCAAATATAAAAAGATAAAAGTAAAATATTACCTCATTTTCCAAACTAGTTTCCCATATAATAGATTTCGTTCCTGAAGGAAGATTGGGAATTTGAATAATACTTGGATTTTCGAAAAACTAATTAAGAAATGTTTTTTTCTGTAAAACTATAAACATTTCTGTGAACATAAACTTACGACATTATATATGTATCCGTCACCTTTTTGATCAATAAATGCAATTGATGTTCCAAAGTTTTCTGTGAATAACTTTTGTATACTTGTTTTATGTTTATCAAATTTATTCACGATTTGCCACTCTTCAATATGAAAGAATATTAATGTACCTTTCTAAAAAAAATAAAAGTAACTTGATAAATACCTCTATGTTCTAATTTAATTTAATCTTACATCGGTACCAAAGACAAGAAAGTCTTTTGTGAGATTGAAACAAACAATTTTCCCATCATTTGCTTCAGGTAATGGAAACATAATTGAATGACGTTCTTCGCTATGGTGTTCGGATTCTTCAATCTAAAATTTTTTTTCATTGAAGATAGAAAACAAATAAAAAGAAGTGAACAATACCATATGTAATTGAAGACGTCCATTCATATAAGCAGCTGCGTAATGAGAATTGATTTGTAATTCTGATATTGTAGTAACATAATCATGTTCAGATGCTTTGATAACGTCTATCAAAAATTCAAAATTCAAAAGTAAAATTTTTATTCTTTTAAATTAAAAAAAACCTTCAAAACTTTGAATACGATAATATAAAGCATGATTATTAAAACCAACCGCAATATAAACATCACTCATAGCTAATACACTCGGTTCAATTTCTGTTGTTAGATGAACATTATCAATCTAAATTTTTAGAAATAAAAATAAACATATGTACACATCTATCAAAATATTTTCTCATTCTTTACTTTCGTTTTTGTTTGATGATCATAAATTGACACTTCACATAATGATGTCATAAAAGCTATTTTTTGCTGCCAAACACTTGCTAACATTGATAATTTTGTTAAATAAACATAAATAGCACCTGAAGTTTTTGACACTGCTAATAATTGTCCATCGACACTCCAAGCTAAGATTATTATATACAGATCGATAGATAGATCAATTTAATTCTATGAAGCAAAACGAAAAAGAAGTAGTAACTTACCAATATCAGATAAATTATCATGTCCTTCTTCTATTGCAATGATTGAATCAATGACATATTGATCTGATAGTTCATGAATTTTAATTCCGCCATTTCCACATGTGGCTGCTTTATGCAGTGTTGTTGATATTGCTAGGCTTGACAGATAACCTTTATGATCACGAGCTTTATGCAATTCCTATAGCAAAAGATTGTTTTCTTTTAAGTTTTAACAAAAAATATTAATTATTAATTTTATTTACTTCACCAATTTCTTTATGATATGTTGAAATAACAATAAAATAACCTCCACTAAATCCAATCATAATATATCCATCACCAAACCTATTATTATTTTTATATAAATCTGCGATTCAAAATGAATATTTTCGTTTTTTTCTTCTTCTTACCATTGATAATCATTAATATCTCCATATTTATCTTGAAAATTAAGTGTAAACAACTGACTAGCTGCAGTTGACGCTGCACTATTATTTAGATCTCCGACAGTCCATAAACCTAAATGTTTTTTTCCTATAATTGCACTTACCTAAAAACAATAGATTTTGTTTTGTGATACTTTTTAACATAATCAAAAACTAACTGTGCTTTCTTCATAAGTTCCTCGTTTTTCTCGTTTCATTTCTGAAAATTTTAAATTTCTAGGCGTATCATTTGTATCACACCGTTGAAGAACAGTTCCACTTGATGACATAACTGATATTCGATTATCCTGAGCACCTATAGCTAATAGATTATCTTTACTCCATGCCATTGTTGTTATACGGCCAGAATGTTGGCCGATTAAAGGTAATTTTCTAAAATATTTGATTAGGTATCATATATTGTTCGTTCAATTGAACGGAACAGAAAAAGAATTTTCATACTTAGCCGTTGATTGATCGTAGAGAATAATATTACCACGTGTTGTTCCAATGGCAAGAATAGGAGATGCTTTTGACCATGCTATTACAGAAGTGTAGTCTCTATAAATGGTAATGAAATATTTAGCATTCAAAATACAGTTTTTATCGTTTGATTTTAAATTAGTTTTCAGACTATGCATGAGAATTTCAATGGAAAATTTTCAGTTAATTGAATGGCAATCGGGGGATTTTATGACAATTGTAGTTGATTGAGTCAAGTATACTAAGTAGATACTAATGTTTCAGTGGACCGTGCCATCGTTTTTGCATTACTCGACATTTTCAAGCGTTCCATTTAGATCTTATCATCTCTGTTGACAATCTGAAACATCCTTTATATTGTACTATGAACCATTGATTGATAAAAAGTGGGGAATTTCTTTTGTTTTTCATGCAAAGCGCATCAGATCAAACTGAAACCTGTTTCTACTACTACTACTACTACTACTAGAAAGCGTTTATGATGCTTCAACCCCTTTATTTTTCTTCAACATATAATGTACCACTGTTTTTTTTAGATTAGCACTTACAAAAATAAAATTTCATTGAGGAAGCATTCAGTTCTCTGCGATTATTCGAATCGAATAAAGAAAAAAAATCGATATTTGAAAAGCAGCCTATATGCTTTGTGAAAACAAATGTGCTGAGATATGAGTTGAATTGGGACAGAAAAATTGAGTAATATTTGTAGGTCACGCTTAGCTCTTCTGATTTCATCATTCTCTGCAGTGAATCCTTCAGAAAAATCGGTTCTACAACAAAATTTTCTCTCATGATTCAGATCTGTATACTTGTGGTACTTGCAGACTTTTTCTGATGATCGGGTCTGGATAAACAGTAAATATCTGCATAATTTTTATTAAAATATATTCCTTCAAAGTTTGGTCTTATTTCGAACAGATTTTGATGTAGCCACAAACACTGAACAAGAAGACATCTATACGTCAATAGTACTATTGGCTTTTCAAAAATTACATTTTAATAATTGAACTTGACATTTTCGAAATTTTATTGATGCTACCTATCTATTCTATAAAGACAATTGGACAGATCTTTCGTCGAGATTATTATCGTCAGACCTAACAGTATCTATTAGTTATTAGTTGTACACTGAAAAATTATTTACAAACTACTAGGATGTACAATTATTGTACAGTACATGTTTTTTTTTGTATTTCATTATTGCTAGATTTATCTATCTATTTTTTAAAATTATTTAAGAAAAAGTTCAACCACTTACTTTGCTGGTGTATCAATAGTAGTCGCCTTTTGACTATTGGCATTCCATAAGTAAACTAGATTTGATTTTTCTGTAATAGCTGCTAATGTATCTCCATCTTTATCCCAATTCAATTGTAAGCATGTTCTAGAATCAAAATCAAAATGTATAGATCTTGTTTTTCCTATTAATTGCTATTTGCTTATGGCTTACCCTTTTAAAGGAATCGAAGCAACTTCATCACCTTGCCGATTACGAATAGTAACAATATTCGATGAGCTACATATCAGTTTTATTTTATTTTTTTCTTAAAAAAAGTAATACTTCTCTTACCCAACAGCAGCTATATGTGTGCCATGACCATTTTGCCATGCAAATTTGGGCTTATCACCAATTTCTTCGAAACTAATTGCAAATAAGCGCTATAGAAATAATATAAGTATTTTTTCTGTAATTAATATTGTATTTTTATTGAGCAAAAATCATACTTTAGGTGAAGCTGCCATATTGAATAGGATATATGTTTTTAATTCGATAGGATAAAATAAAAAAGTTCAACCATTCATTAGTTCCATATTGCATAGTTACTTAGCAACCATATAACTTCCAATGAAAATGATTTGTATAAAAAAATTAGGCAAAAAAACGACAATTTTCATTTTATTTTAATATTTCTCTTTAATTTTTGAATTCATTTTTTTGTTAATGATAAACAAAACTTGCACAAATGTATTTATTACCAATGAGTCATTGGCGTTCCTCCTTGTGCATGTAGCGTTGTCGTCGGTTTGTCCAAACGTCGTACGTAGGAAGGCAAGAAGTATTGATGTAAGCATCACCATTTTTCATCTTACATCATAAATTTTTTTTCAGATTACATCAAAAACTTTAAAATTCAGCAATGTCTGCCGTTCAACGCAGTCTTTTTGATAGAATTGCAGCTGAAGGTGTTCACGTAAGTTTACTGAATGTAATTGATTTTTACGAACAAGGTTTCTTTTAGTTTGCATTATGGACATCAATTATGAGTGTTGGTGGTGGTTTAGAAGAAATACTTGTGAATCATGATGCACGTGTGAGTATTTCTGGTGAACATGCCATACCAGAACTACTGGAAACATACAAACGATCTAAAGTTTTAACAAATTTATTGTTATTTATAAGTGGCATTTCAGGTGCATTCGCTTATCAACAAACAAAAGATAAATATTGGCTTGTTGGTTCAGGTTTAATGATTGGTAAGTTACTGTGAAATAAAAGAAAAAAATTGTTTCATCGGAAGCAAAATATATCCGCGTGTTATTTTCTTTTACAGCTGGAATTCCATATTGTGCTTTGCTTGAAAGTCCAGTTGCTGAACAATTGAAGTATCTAACACTTGATGCTAAATCAGAAAAAGCGAGATCATTATTAACTTCGTGGGGAAATATTCAACTTGGTAAATTAGCACTGGCTGTTGGAGGAGCTAGTGTGTTCTATTGGTTTGCCCGTCGCTAAATCAGGATGATATTAATAACAGTTGATTAATCAAGCAATTATTTTATTATTATTAAGATGAATCCTACGATTGAATAGTATACTGTACTTAGTTTGGATAAATTGTGTTTTTTTACATGCGAATAATCAGAGAATTCTTTTTGTCCTGGTGATATCATAATCATTGAAGAAAACAACGCTTTTTATTCATGACACTCATGGTCTTCCTTTGATTTCAGATTTTGATCGCAATTATTAGCTATGATAGCTGGTATTATTGATTCACTGAATGATATTAAGTAAGGAATTTTTAATAGTTCTTTTTATTGAAAGTTCGACTATCATTTTGAATCGATTGAGTCATGTGAAAAGTCGAGAAAAATTGTTTTCAATGACTTGATGTTCAAGAATGAAATGATAAATTGAATTTTCGTCTTTATTTTGTAGTTGATACTTAATAAAAAAAAAGAAAAACCGAAATATTGTTCAGTTTGGAAACTTGTAAAGAACAGTTAGAAAATATTTTTCATTTATAATAGATTGAAACTATAGTTTCGATTTAGAATAGTGTATATTATACTAATCTCAATACTTTATATTGAACTAGTAAACGATGTATGTGTTGATGTTAGCTGTTGTTCCATGAAAGTTGATTTCGAACCCACCATATTCAAATCGCATGATATATTTATCAGATAGTGAGAATACAATGGAGAGACTATGGTAAAATTGTTACTTTGATACCATGATGTTTTTTCTGCGTGAAATATTCAAGGAATAAGAGTACAAGAAATTTAATTTAACAATCGCCTCTTCTCTATGAGTCCTTGTTATATAATATTTTTCTTTTGCTTAAAAGAGCACATAAAGCTAGAAAATCCGATAAAGGTATGTTTGTAATATTCTTATTTCTTTTTGCTAAATGAAAAAAATTAACAAATCTTTGAAGTCTAGTTGAGATTGGAAGCTTTTCATCAGACACAAACGTAACAACTTAAACAAAAAGATCTTTTTTTCAGGCTCGATCGAATGACATGCTCTTTCAGATAAACGAGAAAAAAATGCAAAATTTATGTAATGATAGTCCACAGAGAATTGCAAGCTATTAAATTAACGTTTGTCAAGGTTGTTTGATTAATATTTGATGAAAAAATTGTGACATCGAGCTGAATAGTTTGTAATAATCTGTCTCTCTCTCTCTCGTTTAGTATCAACATATCTTGGCAGTCATTTTCAGACATATAAAATGTAAACAACATTGTAGAGTATCAAAGCCAGTAATTCTTGTTGTTTAGTTTTATATTTTAAAGATTGAATCGGAGTAAAATACTTTCAGTCTTGAAATGAATAGTTACAACTGTGATGAAGATTAATAAATGAACAAAGTCTTCGTGAGAATCTGTTAAATTATTTAAAATAAATAGAACTACTAAGAAGAACTTTGATCTCATTTGTTTTTTTCCTAAAAATCTGATCTTTACATCTTTGGAAGTTGTTTACTTTTCGTATTAATAAACTAGGTTAGAATTTGATTATCAAAGAATTCATATATAGTATTACTTGCTTTTCTTTATAGTTATAATGGTGAACTAAACGACGACATTAAGTTAGAACAAGCTCTTACAACAGATTTAAAATCAGAAGGATTTCTTCCATATGCAAAATTAATAGCATGGCTAACACAAGAATTAAATGGATTCTATTCAATCGGAGAGTTCGTACAAGATATAAATTGTGTGCACTAGCTGATGGAGATCCTTCATTAAATTAATTAAAACTTTTTTTTTCTTTTCTGTTTTTAGCGATCAATGATATATCCAGCTTTTTACTTGAACTCGGTGGTTTTCTACGAGATTATGGTTGTCCTTATCAAAATCTTGTCAATAGCGACAATCGATTAAATGATCGTGTATCACGTTTACAATTATTAGGTTTATCTTCATTTGATTTTAATAATATCATCATCAGTTGTGTATTGTTTTAGATTTCCTGTGTACAGAAATTCAAGCAGCTAAAATGAACAAATGTTTTAAACGAAATGTAATAGCCACTGGAATAGAGAGTACAACGAACAAAAAGGTTTTTAGTTCTTTTTTTCTTTCTTATTGAACTTGAATAAATTTCTTGTTTTATTTAGCAATATGAAAGTGACGAAGCTCGAGATCTAAAAGCATTACTTGTAGCTCTTGGTTTTCCTCGTCCACCTGATGGAATAACAGCTGGGCAAATATGCTCAAAAGTTTATGGGAAAGTTAGTGAAGTATTGAAAACTTTATCGCCAAATCATCTGGGTCGACCTTTATTAAAAATGAATATGTCAGAAATTCAATGGAAGCAAATGCATAAAATAAATAAAGTTTTGTATGATGATTATAAAACTCGACGAGAATTGTTACTCAAACGACTTGATGTCACTATTCAATCATTTAAATGGGCTGAACGATTAAAAGTACGGATTAGCGAGCATTGTATTAATAAATTATTTATCTTTAAATATGAATTTAGGATAAAACAGATGAAATTGCAAATGTTTTCATGACTAGACGTAAAGCATTAACAGCTGAACCAAATGTACGTATTGAAGATATTATGGCTGCTCGTGAAGGTAAACGTTTTTTAAACCAATTTTACATTTGAAATTCTGTTTTATTATTACTACTGAAGATTTATGTCATACGGAAAAAACATGTGGTACAAAAGAAATAGCAACAACTCGTTCAAAACTTCATAAAATTTTAATGCCAAAAGTAAGATAGAATTTTATCTAGAATTGATTGTAATCTGAGAAATATGTTAATAAAAGAAAATATTTTTTAAAAGATTATTGATAGTGAATAAAATTTCTGTTAGGAATGTATGAATAACACATCGATGCGCTTTGTTTTGATTATTTATTTATGCATTCTTAATGGCTGTTTTTTGTTTTGCTAAATAAAGTAAGATAATAAAAAAAACGTATATTTCACGTTATTTAGGTACCCGATCGTGGTGGACGAACAACAGAATTGCAAGCACCCCCTCCAGAAATGCCATCATACCAACGAGGAGGTTCTGCAGGTGGTGCACGTCGTGGTGGAGGTGGTCAACAACATCAAAATAATGAGCAAAGGGGTGATTTTAATAAAGAAATTATACAAAGTTCACTTTAGAAATTTATATTTTTATTAAGGTCATCGAGGAGGTGCAGGATGGTCGGCACGTGGTGGTGGTGGTGGTGATAGACCTCATTCTGGTGGTTATCAACAACAAAACTATGGAGCAGTTGATCCTCATATGCAGCCGTATCCGCAGATGGCTTATCAAGGTCAACAACAAATTGTAAATGAATATGCTGGTATGGATCATAGTGGGAATTATGGTGGACGTGGCCGTGGAGGACGAGGTGGTCGTGGTGGTCGTCGGCCATATTAAATAATTCTACTGTTCCGGCTACGTTTTAGTCATATTTTTCAATTTTTCATATCAATCTATGGAATATTTTGAAGGATAATCTTCACACTACTTTTATTGATTTATTTGTTAAAACTGACTTGGTTGGTTCCTACAACTATTTGTTTTCTTGCTGTTTTTTAGATGGTTAAATTAGAGCCGATAAAACCGGTTATCCGTTCTCGTTCATCATCATCTGATAGTGACTTCGATGATCTAAATTCAACGTCATCATCTGATTCTGACTTGTCCCTTATTGAAACATCTGCAACGAATTCATCAAAGTCTTGTCAGAAACGTAAAATCCCTACGTCTACACATATTATTCCTCAAGGTACATCAATTCGTGATGTGAATAATAGTTTATGGATGATACATCAATGTGTTAAAGTTTCACATCATAATGAAAGATTTATTTATTTATGTAGTCAAGTTAAAAGAACATCCAATGTACATGAATTAAAAATATTAGAACAAACTGAACAACAAAATATAGTTAAAACAAAGATATCACCATTGATGTATTTAACAGATAAATTAAAACAATCAAGACAAACTGTAATTGATAAAGCGCGTGCTGAGAATGATAAACTTGATTATATTTTTTATGGAGCAGTTATTGGAGATACGAATAAAGAAATTGAATTGATTATTTCGAATAACGAGAAGTAAGATACAAATTTGATTTATCCTACTAACACAAAAAAAAATTTTACTGATTCAAATATTTTATCCAAATATCTATGTTGAATTTATGAGAGAATATCATTGTTTGATTTACATAAAAATAGTTCATAAGTGATTTAAGTTCGATCAATCGAGCTGAAACAATTATCTCTATTTGAAGAGAAATCTTTCTCGGCAGGAAAATAATTCATAATTGTAGACTTAATGTCATATTTTATTAATGCACATTGAGAAAATATTCGTTAATTTAGAGAAAAAGCAACATTGTATTTAGATACGAATTCGAATCGATTTAAATTGGATATATAAGTTTAAAGAAGAAATGATCTTTTTCTCTAATAAATGTTTATAAATGAAAATAAGATTTTTTTTTCTTCCAAAAAATCATATGTAACAGGACTTAACAGACTGTAATAAATTGGTTGACATTTTTTGTTAAAATATTCGAATGAAATTTGAGATTTTAACATTTCATCTACTAAATCTGTTTCTTGTGGAAATCTCAAAGATTTAATTCAGAACAAGAGACTTAGATATTTTTACGTAGACACTCAACATTGTTAAAGCTAAAAAAAATAGCTATCATATTTACAGTCGATCATTTCTATAGAGCTCGAACGTTAACATTTAACCGAAGTTTGAATTTGATGAATACCTTCAAACAAGGTTTATCTTTCATCTTTTTGTATTTATAATATTTTAAAAGATTAATCTTTTTTCTTTTAGACAAGCAATCGCGTCAAATAAAAATTCGTTAAATAACAAGTTCTTATCTTCCTCAGCAAATGATCAAAATTCAAATAAAATAATTCATGGTATCGTTGAGTTTCTAAAAGATGATGATACATATGATGAAAATAAAATAAATAAATATTCTATTGAAATTATATTTGTACAAGATAAAAAGAAATATAATTCAATTGCAAACCCATCTGAATTACTTCAACAGATTCTAAAAATAGAAATTAAAAACTTAAAAGAAATGCGGAGAAAAAATTTGATTATAAATAATAAAACAAATGAAGATCTTCATAAATTTATTATAACAAAGAAACCTGGACATACTCAATATGATATTCAAGAAAGTATCAATGACGAAGGAGAAAATCTTTCTTCTCCGCCTTCTTCTTCATCAGTTGAATCTTCTACAACTAAATATTTACTTAAGCTTGAAATTAATACACCATCATCATCATCATCATCTAAACAATATACAATTGATCATGAAATCGCATTTTATTCTCGGTTTGCAACACATGAAAAATTAAAATCTTATATAAAACGACATAATCTTATGTATATCGCCATTCCTGAATATATATCACATGGAACATATAAACATTTGAATTTAACATATAAATTTTTAATAATGGAACAATACCGTGAAAATCTTCGTTCACTTATTTATTCCTACGATCAATCATTACCTGAACATAATGCATTAAATCTATTTCTACAAATGCTATATGTTATACAATTTATTCATGAAAAAAATTATGTTCATCAAATAATTAAACCAAAATATATGATGTTCGCTAATAAACAGCCATACTTTATTTTTTTAACACAATTTCGAACTGTTAAAAGTATACATGATACAGATAGTCGATCAAGTAAATATTTTTCTAATATTTAGTTAACGTATTTAGAAAAAAAAACTGTTCTGTGCAATCTATTTTACGTTATCATGATTCGCGTAGTTTTATTAGGAAATTAACAGCTCCTTGGCATTTAACTTCGATGAAACTCAGCATATAAATTATGTTTCATTTACATTCAGAATAGAAAGTATGCCAAATATTGTCGCTTGCAAGTAACTACTTGAGAGAACGTAATTTTTCGAAAATGAAAACTGTCAAAGTTGAGTCTTTTGTTTTCATCATGAGAAAATAACTCAAACCGTTTTTTCTAAAATACATAAAATTTCACTGAAACCATCGTCTTTTAACCGATAGATTCAATGTGACTTAGGTGCAACTATTGTATTTACACAGAGGTCTAGATTGTTTAATTTTTCTAATTTTTCAAAGATAGTCATTGGTATGAATATTAGTATGTGATAAAAACGTTGTTGTGTAAACTATTTAGAATTTATTACTGTTTCAAAAATAGATGGCTTATTTATATATTCTATCTTGAATGTTCGATTCATCACTTCGTATTTATTGCTCAGGAATCACACGGCTTTTCAAAAATGTCAATCATTTTTGTTGCTTCCATACTATTTGATTAATGTCAAGTAGATAAGCTATAACAATGTCTATTTATATGATTGATATATTCATGTGAAATAATCAAAAAATTCCAAACTATGAAAAGAAAGTAATTGAAAGAACTGGCTTGAGAAATAAAAAGGAAATCTTCAATTTTCTTTTAATTCTTTAGATAAAAATTGTAAACGAAAAAAAGAAGAAGACGAAGCAAAACTTTTCTTAAAAAATGAGTAGATTTATCATTGAAAACATCATTTACTATAACTGTCCCAGCACTACAGAGAATGCTCGTTTTTCTTCATCTGAGATATATGCTGTTTTAAAAAGATTACTAGTAAAAATCTGATTCATTCGTTTTTTTTTCAGAACGTGAATTGTTATCTAAAATAATGAACACTTCTTTCACTTCATTAAAAATACTACTGATAAACATTTTTGGTTAAAAACTGTATAGATAGAAACTATTTTTTATCATAATAGATTAGAGGATAGCCTTGTGAAAATATTCAATGGCTAGCGAACTCAAGTGTACAGAAGTAAATTCAATATTATACAATTGTATTAATTGAGTATTGAAACTATTATTAACATACATGTTTGCTTCTTTAATCTTAGGTGAGGTTCCAAATGAAAATCGTCCAATTACAGCCAATGAAAATCAACTTGTTAAACAACAAAATTATCAAGTTAAAAAGAAAGTAAAACGTTCACATCGAACACAATTAGCTGCTATACACAATAAAACATTATCCGTTGTTCCATCACCACTACTTGTTATTGATGTTCCAAGTCCTACAATTGAAGAAGATAATCTGTTAATAAACGCAAATTCATATCATCATCCATTTAGTGTTTATTCTTCCCTTGATATGCATCTTAACGACAAGCAAACCTATCGCGGTGATTTAGAAATGCTTGGTTATAATTTAATTGTTTGGTCTGGCGGACGATTACCATGGGATAAGAAAAATAAAAATGTTCATTTTAAACTACAACGTGATACAATAACGAATGAAAAAAAATTAGCTAAATCGAATGTTAATGAGTTTGTTAAAAAATGCTTCTTCATGAAGTTAATATCACCTGTTACATTACGTGCGATTTGTGATTACATGTCAACTGTTTATCAATTGAATATTGACGATATGCCTAATTTTGATCAGTTACGTGCACCAATCAAAGAAATTGTTAAAGCATTAGGTTTTAAAGTTAGTTTAGTTTTCAATGAATCTATTTTATTGACAAATCTAAATAATGGAATTCGATTATCTTATCTTATATTTTCTTTTCTTTTCTTTTTCAAGGCAAATGCATGTCTTCGTTTATCAAACTCAAAATCAAAAGCAACCAACACATCGAATAGTACAAATAAGAATGTTTTGAATTCTTCTACTAATACACAAGATGTTAAAACTAATGGAAATATTAGCAAGCATATCAATATTAATGATACAACATCACCAGTAAAAGAGCTTGAAGTTGAACAAGATGACCTTGAAGATGATGAAGATGAGGATGAGGATGATGACGACGACGATGACGATGATGATAATGATAATGACGATGATGATGAAGAAGACGAAGAAGATGAAGAGGAGGTTTATTATTTTTTGTAGAATGAAATCAATTTATAAAAAAAAAACCAATTTGATTCTTATAGGGTCATCCATGTCCACCGGGATCAAATTCATGTGACGATGAAGATGATGATGACTCGAGTGATGAAAATAATGACGATGATACACAAATGGAGCAACAAGCTCCATCAATTCCAAGTCATGCAACAAAAACTAAATGTAAACGTTGCGGTGGTGATCATTCACTTGAAGATCAACAATCTCAAACAAGTAGCGATAAACAAAGTAATAGTAGTACTGGTCCAGGTACAAATAATAATAATAATACTCTTACTTATCAACAAAAACGGCAGCGATCAATCGCTAAACGTCTTCAGTTACGTCGTAAAAAGAAAAATTAATTTTTCAAAAAACTAAACCTCAAACACCGATGTGTATATACGTTTAGAAAAAGCCATAAAGAACACATTCAATTTTATTATTTGTCTGAGAAAAAGATAAGTTTTGTTTTTTGATGTACATGTGTGGTATAGGATTCAAACAACGATAACATTTGTTCTTAATTTATTTCCTTCAGTGTGTGCGTGTGTGAACAGTCCATCACTATTTACTTTCTGAGTTATTCTTTTGTTATGCGCGATGATTTATTTTATTTCCTTGTTTTTTTTTTTTCGGTCGGTCCGATATTTTATTTGTGATAGACCTGTCTTATTGTTTGTCTTTTGTTTTATCTATCTTTTCTTTTATTCTAGTTGCTGCATGCATGAAAAAATTATTTAAGTAAAAAGCAGAAAGCAAAGAAATCAAAACATACACATGCTATTGTTTTTTTTAATTATAGATAGAAAATAAAAAGTTGAAAAGATTTTTTTCCTCTGTTTTTCTCGGGAAATTATAATGCTAATTATTGATACATGTAAACATCAGAATAGATAGACTCTCAAAATCCATTTAAGCGAAAAGCTCTCCAAGATCTAAACAAATCGTTCACTAAGAAAGATAATTATTATTTAACAATAAAATAATCGAAAAAATTGAATATCATTTAGAAATCGATCGCATATAATGCATATTAAATCAATCACATAGGTGATATGAATTCTTTCGCTAAAGGTGAATGAGAGTTGTTTTTGCATCGAAACATAATGATTTGTATGTCGAACAAAATAAATTGTTGTTTTAAATATTAATTACTACTTCAATATTTTGATTATCCAAATTTATTATCACGTGAATGTGATGATGTAATCGTTAGTTACATCAATTATTATTCAATAAATTAAACAAATATAATATTCAGACAGAAAAACTGTCAGATATTTGTTATATATTAAGAATTGTAGGATCATCGAAGATACTTGTCAGAAATCAAGCGATTTACAATGATAAGAATTGAAATAAATGCCATTTTACTCAAATAATAAGATGATAAAGATCTAGAATTCAATTAACAACACGTATTTTAATCCGTACCAGATGTTCACAAAATCTTGTTCAAAAGAGCGTAATTCCGAAGTATTTGCGTAATCTTCTTTAAATACACTATAAATGTTAGTTTTATCTAATCTTTCATTTATATCCTTTGACATTATAAACAATAATCAAGGTCATTGTCACTTTGAACTACACATAAGAACATTTGTACACATGAGATTATATATATATATATATATCTTAGATGTAGGAAGATATTTTAGAAAACAACATTGATTGGACTATAAAAGTTTAACTGGATAATTCAAAGAATTGAATTCATGACAGAAAACAAAAATATATTGTTGAGATTTACATCATCGAGGGAGAATTTTCGATCTAGAGTGTAGAAAATTTTACAAAACAAATTTTGCATTGATGGTGTGTCACTTGTGATGGTTGAATTCTTGAAAGTCAAAATTCAATTTGTCCAATGAAATATTGTGCTTTAAGATAACTACGCAGATAGATTATAACTATGCTTTTGAAAACTAAAATGTATCGGGGAATTTCGCATAATGAACAATTTGATGACATTTAAATTTAATTTACATAATTCAATATCACAAAAATAAATTGTTTTTAAAATTTTATTTTAATATTGGATCTACTGACTGACTGTGAAAAAAAAGTCTTGACATAATATGTTTGCTAATTCATTTTTTCATTAATATAATATACACCTGAAGTTCTTTTGATTGTTTTTAGGGAAGAAAACTTATTTTAATCTTTGATTTTGTCAAAAATTTGATGGTCTATAACATTTTGAGTTATAAACTGAATTCCAATACAATCTACAAAAAATGTGAATAGAATTAAAATTTGAAAGTTTTGATGTAATCAGCGTTTTCGTCAATTGTTAGCATCGTTTTCATAGTGAATTCTCTTATAGGCAAATAAATTTTCCAAGGAAATATTATTAAATAAAAAACATTATGATCACAAATAAATAAATACAGTGAACTCTAAACAATTAATAGTTCATAGTTGAAAAAATGAGCAAATATTTTTTGTATGAAAACCTTTACCTGGAAGGTTACTTTATCGTTACGAAGACTAAGATAAAAATAAAATGACATGATCATAGGTAATAAATAATTGAAGTAAAGTAAAATATTATTAAATTTAGATACTATTTCCATATAAGATAATCAACATAGAAGAAATCATTAGTAAACAAGAGTTCAAACTACAAAAACTTAACATCATTCACTTTATGTTAATTACCGATTTCAATAATGCCACACTTTAAGCTATTATTTTAATGGTTAACAATTTTCTTGAAACTGATTTTATATTTTTACTCTGTTAAAATCGGTAAGGATTGTATTAATTCGACAGCATATATATTATACTTGCATAAGAACTTTTCTTTTATGGTAATCGAAATTATTAATCTTAGCATTAAATATTTGTTCAAATATTGAAGTTAAGAAATCAGAGAATATATAGAAACCAACGAAAGTATCGGTTTTCTTGGCATTAGTCATCAATTTATTGATTCCATGTAATCTTAACATACTTATTCTTATTGATATAAATTATGAGTGGTGAATAAGGATTAATACATCCTACATGGGTTATATCTACTATTTTATATTCCGCTTATTTTTGAATTAGAGTACATAGCGTCTGTAATGCAAATCCGTGTTAGAGAAGAATCACGTAAAAATATTATATTTCTTGTCTCTCCTATTTCAATAGAAATAAATCATATATTTTGTCAACATCTAAGTTATCTAGATTCTATAAGATATTTTGAAGTGACTTACGTGTAGTCAAAAGTCAATGGTAAAATATACAGGGTTGCTAGTTTTTCTTATATTTTGTCTGAGTATTCATAAATGTGTCACGGATTTGACTGGTGTACATTATTTAGAAACAATCAATTGCTCGTCGCCAATATTAAACATACCACAAGGACCTTATTTATTTCGTCATCATTGGCCATTTACTTCCATATCTATTCAATATCAAAAACAGCTTACTAGAGGTGAATGTTATCGGGATGGTTCTCTTCATTTTCTTCTTAGTAATAATAAAATATGTTCTGGACTCTATTATGGTGGAAGAGCAAAACTCTTATGTCAATTTGATAATAATGAATACTGTCTCATTAATATGAAAACAATCGATGGTGACCGATTAACATGTATCGGATCAAAAATAAAACCGATGACATTTGTAACAGTTCTATGTTTTCTTCTTATATCCTTCATTTTCATGAGAATTGATTGTTCATACAAAAGATGAAGCATTGAAATATATTATATTGAATTGTATGAATATTTTCTTTTTGAAAATTTTTAATTCAAACTTTTAATAATAAATAATCACTTAAACATAGATTGATTCATTATGTTGGAATAAATTTCCGTTGATATTACAATTGAATGAAAACTTTACCACTATACTATTGAATATTGATAATCATAGTATCAACCTTCTTATCGCATTTTCACATTCTTGTGCTTGAAAATATGCTCCATGTAACCTTGATATTTTCTTCTACTCTTATTATATTTACATAATTCATTATGAACTTACTTACCTTACCTTTTCCTCATGATCATACTGTGTCCTTGAAAGGATTCTTCTTGTTTTACTTGCATTAAAAATTTCGTTGACTTCTGCATACAGCAAGACTAAATATGTACATTATAATTACCAAAGGTTATCATTACTACTCTATTTTTTACGATATCATTGCTTTTTTTCTTAGTAAAATTTCGTTTACTTTGTTAATCCTTACTTTAGGGTGGTTTTGAACGTGCATTAATATTCATCTATCAACGTCATAACATTCCTCGTTGTCGGAGCATGATAATCCATACATACATACATAGACATACATACAAAAGACATAGTCATGACTTTATACGTCAAAGAGGATGATACAATAAAGAGAGAAAGAAAAAGAAGACCTTCGATTAAGAAGGCGAAGTTCAACAAAAAAAAAATGTTGATCACATATAAATATTCGATGAAAACTTCAAATGATCGTTTGATTTCGAAACTACTCGATAGAACTATCTTCGTTACTTACAGCACTACTAACAGATTTCGTAATGTTACCCATACTGGTTGTGATCTTTGTCAGCATGGGTGTTAATTCACTACCATCTATCAATTTTACAGACACTATATTATCAAATCGAATGATCGAAGCATTAAATGATATTCTTGTAGCTAAAGATGGCTACCAGGTAAGACCATTTGATCAACTCCGGCAACAACTAAAACAACAAGCATCGAATATCCCTCAATTGGGAGAACCACAAGAAAAATTCTACGTATCTCAGTTTCCGGACGAACAACAACAATTTTATCAACCCCAACTTTCAGAGCAACAAACATTCTATCAGCCTCAAATGCCTGATAACAAGCCACAGCAACCATTCTACCAACCTCAAATGCCTGATAATAAGCCACATCAGCCCTTCTATCACCCTCAAATGCCTGATAACAAGCCACAGCAGCCCTTCTACCAACCTCCAATCTCTGACAACAAACCACAACAGCCTTTTTATCAACCACAATTTCCAGAAAAACCACAACAACCTTTTTTTCAGCCTCAATTTCCAGAGAATAAACCCCAGCAACCTCCTTATCAACCCCAATTTCCCGAAAATAAACCACAACCACCTTTTTATCAGCCTCAAATACCAGAGAATAAGCCACAACAACCTTTTTATCAACCACAATTTCCAGAGAATAAACCCCAACAACCTCCTTATCAACCACAATTTCCAGAGAATAAACCCCAACAACCTTTTTATCAGCCCCAATTTCCAGAGAATAAACCACAACAACCTCCTTATCAGCCACAATTTCCAGAGAATAAACCACAACAACCTCCTTATCAGCCACAATTTCCAGAGAATAAACCACAACAACCGTTCTATCAACCACAATTTCCAGGAGAACAACCACAACAGCCATTCTATCAACCCCAACAACCTGATAATAAACCCCAACAGCCTTTTTATCAACCACAATTTCCAGAGAACAAGCCACAACAACCATTTTATCAGCCTCAAACCCCAGAATATCAACCATCACAACATATGCAGCAATCTATTCCACAGCATCAATTGCCTGCATCTCAACACCAACAAAATCCTCAATATTCTGATTCGCAAGGTAATTTTAACATAGTTTCAATTTAAAAAACTTGAAATGTTTTACTTAGGCTACTACTATCCGTTTCAACATCAGAATGTCAACTGGTACAATTTTCCTAGCCTTTGGACGTCTGTGGCTAGTGCTAAAGTTGATCCAGCAGCAACATCTGCTAGTAATGCTGATCAGGCATCCGATTTAGGTACTAGTAGCGAATGCCCAGTAGGTTTATGTCCACGTGGTGCAAGCTGTTCCCAACTATCAGGCCAATGGCAATGTGGATGCGGTGCAAGTGGTTGCCTTGGAAGTAATATATTTCTTTGTTTTTATAACCCAATTAAAAATTTCTATCATACTTATTTAGTTGAGAAAATAGTTAACTTTTTCACTACCAACAATAGTAACTGACAAGGATGCTTCTGAAAGTTTATCAAAAGTGATGATCTTGTTAACTAGCGGGCTGCGTAGGATTCAAAGAACAATTTTTCAATAAATCAATGTTGGAAGAATGTCTACAAGCATATAAGAAATAATATGAAATTGAATACATAAAAATACCTTAGAAACGAAGCAAAATCTCATCTTATTTTCTTTGTTTTTTATGTTGTTTTTGATAGTTTCCACCGAGTGACATTTCATTAGTAAACCAGCCATTTAAAAAAAATAATGAATATCTTTGAGCGGTCAATAGAACAGATTCAATCTTTTCATATTTATTTATCAGAATCAAACAATCCTTTTCATGTATGCATTCAAAATCATTTAAATAAAGCTTGCGTTAATAATATAATCATATACACGATGTGTTTATAGTTCTTAGAATTTCATCACACTAGATCTTCTTTTCTTTAAAAATATGATTTTGAAAAAGTGTATTCTTCTTCTTCATGAATAAGATCTAAATCATTATTTCCTCGTGACTGTATTCATATTGTTTATGAATACGAAAAACTAGACAACTGTTTTCTTAATTTTAGTCCCAAATCCATGTGGTATATACGGTCGATACTATTTTCCTTATTATCCTGATGCATCACGATTTATTCAATGTGATCAAACTGGTGTTTTCTGGATTCGTAAATGTGCTCCTGGTACTATTTTTGATCCTAAAATAGAAGTCTGCAATTATCCGCCTGTTGTTGTTGAAACTGGCAAAAAATAAGAACAGAAAAATTCTTATAATAAGAACACTTTTGTTTGTTTCTATCTGTTTTCGTTTAATGTTTTTTTGATTCATTGTTCATGAAATAAAGCGTAGAGTCATAGTTTCTCATGAAAATAGGTTATTGTTATGTGATTTTGACTAATCCACGAATGAATTAAAACAACGCAAAACATTGTATTGAACTATCCCAGTATTCTAGCAAACTAATGCATAAATTTACATATACACATATACTTTATGTAGCCAGGTGACATTTGGAAATGTTTTTGTATTGAATTCTAATTAAAAACATGAATATGTTTTTCATATTTGTTTTAGAATTCTTCTCGATTGATTAGTGTTATTTGTTTCTCAACCATGCACCATTTTTTGTTTTATTCTTGCAAAGAAAACTTATAGTATCATAATCCGAAAGACACTGCCGTCATTTCTTTCATTCATTCACTTATTTTTTTTTTGTTTATTGTTATATAAAGAAAGGTTGGTGATTGTTATGCTGATGGAACAGAAATCTATCACGACATATCAATCTCATAGTTATTATTCGTAGATAATATTCATTGAACACAGGGAAATCATGAAGAGCTCAATAACTATATAGTTAAGTTTCGAAAGCGAAAACAAATAAATCCAGTAAGTACAACAATACTTGTAGAAAAACTGCTAACAATCGTTGATCCTATTTAAGATCTCAACAAATATTTAAATCAAAAACTACAACGAGATCTTATAGGTTCAAAATTTCTTATCGTCGTTGTATTTGATTATTACAACAGTAAAATCTAGTCTGGCTAAGTAGATTGTATTTCAAATAAGCTTTTTTTTAAATGTTATATTGAAGAAAAGAAATAATTAATTTTTATTTTGTAAATAGCACCAAAGAAACATTTGATGCGCTTCCTTCATATATTTGAATTTTGTTTTTTTTTTGAGAAAAAAAGCAATCAACTTTTCAATTTTCTCAGATAAAACAAAGTAACAATGTGCACAATGTCACAATGTTTGCAAGATAGATATTGCGATTTAGATTTAGTATGGAATCTTTGTGCTCATTTATTCTTGCAATAGGCATGGTAAGAAATATTTACTCAAAATACTTTTTTTTCTCGCGGGTGAGAACTAGACGGGATTCAGCGTAAATCAACAAGTAAAACAAGTCTTTTTTCAAAAGTATTGTTCGGACAGAAAAATTTCATTATTATATTTTTCAGATATTACTTATAGCATTGTATCCACGTTTTCAACAAACGTAATCACTAGACGTATCAGTAGTTGATGTATATAAAAGAACTCAAAAATCATTAAAGAAAATTAAAAAAAGAAATCTCCAATAAGCATCAGACAGCATTTGCTTAGGGTATTCATCAATAGTCGCGATGCACCATTAAATTGACTTGATCTATATCAGGTAAGAAAGCAATAATAAAATTAATTTTTTTACCAATATTTTGTTCTATAATACAAGGTGAGTCAACAGTAAAGAGAGACCAACGGAAATTATTTGCTGTCTAATAAAATTTTGGCAGATCAACCTCAATTACAACAACAAGAACCGATTCCAATCTTCGTTGGGCCTTCACAAAAATCACAACTATACTCCATGGCATCCCAGTATAAACCTCCTACAGTATTCTATAATGGACCGTTCAAAAATAATCATACTGTACAGTCATCATCCTATGATATGCAAACAATGGATCAAACAATGACAAATAATTGTATACAATTTTAAGTTCTATATCTGTATTAAATCGATTGATTTGATTGATTTCTTAAAGCCTATGTAGCTCCATCATCATTGGGATCAGCAAATCCACTGCTTCAATTGTCGTTAGCATCACAACATCAGCACCAACAACAACATATGAATACATACTTTGATCAATCACAAGCAAAAAAAAAGAAATTTAGAAATCAACCTTCAGTTCATACCGCATATACCGATCAGTCATTTCCATTATACAATTCAAAAACTAATCATTCTAGTAAGTTTATTAAATTTGCCTTGAATTTACTACAACGATGAATATAAATATTTATATTTGTCTTTGAAAAAAGCTGGCAAAAATCGGCATGGCGCAACTACGGATGATGCACGTCAAAATAAAATGGCCAATGAAGAAAATGAAACTAAAAGCGATTGGGTAGGATACGTACTTTCATCTATTTCAAGTTTAAAGAAAAACAAATTACTTTAAGGTTGAATGGCTTTCTCAACCATTGTGTCTAGGGTTAACACGTTGTAGTGGTGCCATTTTATTTGGAGCGATGGGATTTCTTGCCTGTGGATCACTAGCTGGTCTTATTGCATCGATTGTTTTATATTCTCAAGGTTAGAAAAAAATGCTTTCTTTTTAGATTCATTAATTTAAATCCCGATATTTATTTTAGATAGTAACGCGAATAGTCAATGGAAACTTTTGGGTATGGTTATTTGTTCTATAATGTTAATAACAATCATTGCTACATTGCTTATATTTATCTGCTGTTATAAACATGGCTTTATGATTAATGTTGACGATGAAGATGATCCGATAGATTTATTCAGAAAATCAGATGGCAAACAATATGAACGACAGCAGGATACTTTGAGAAATTATAAATTTAATCCTGGTAATGATTCAACACCGATGCCATCTAATATACTTCAAGATGTTTCAACACCCAAATTACTTCATACACTAACTATTCAAGTCAATGATAAACAAACAAACACAGAAACAACAATTTCACAAATACGTCCAAAAGATTTCAATCATGGCGTATGGCCATTAAAGAATGCATATGGTGGTGTATCGTATCGTCCGCCTGTTCCGCCAAAGATGGCTTCTAGATACATTCAAGCAGTACCACATGAAATTGACGAAACACTTGAACCCCCACAAATTACTTATCAAATTGTCGCTCCGGCATCAGCAATTCCATCAAAAAACATTCTACCACGAATGATTCAAACATCTGATGACGACGAATCTGCTATTGAAACAACACGAAAACAACAACCAAATGTTGTTCGAGAAGCACAAAAACACAACATTGTTGTACAACGAAAAAATCGTATTGAATATGTTCATGGTGCACAACCAGAAACAAATCGTCTTCAGTATGATGATACTGACGAAGAAGAATCACAGCATATCCATAAGGCTGTAACTAATGGAAAACGACAACAACAACCACAGCAACATATCGAATATTTTGATACTGACGAAGAAGAAACAAATCATCAAGAGCAAATTGATGTTAAACACAAACAACCGCATCGTATCGAATATGTTGATACAAAGGAAGAACGGCCACATCGAATCGCTAAACAACCTCAATATGACGTTGTAGAAGATGTTATTGAAAGAGCAAGATCATCATCAATAGACGATATTGATGATGCCTCAAAAGAGGACAGAAAACGTGGAAGAAAAAAACATAAAAAGCACGGTGTTGGAAAAAAAGTTACCGTTAAACATATAAAAGCCAACAAATAAGAATCACTGAATACTATTGATGATTAAAATCCACAATCGTTTTGATACTCGAAAACATTTGTAATTTAAATTAATAATTATCTTTTTCTTTTTTTGTCTCTCTCTCTCTTTATTTTACTATGATCATTGCTGGAAGGCTTTACGAGTCAGACTCAAGAATAAATCAGTATTTTAATAAATTAAAATAGCACACGTTATAACATATATCTATTGTTAAAATTTTAAACAACATAACTAATACAAATCTAATTATAAGAAGACAATTTGATATTGTTAAAAGTATATTAATACTTTTAAGTTGATGATGATCATAGAAAAATATTCGAAATATTCAACAAATGAAGAAAGAAGAAAATAAGAAAAGAAAACAGTTGAAAAAGTATTGGTATACTTTTAACAATATCAAATTGTCTTCTTATAATTAGATTTGTATTAGTTATGTTGTTTAAAATTTTTACAATTTATTTAAAATCAATAAAATGTTCCACAATTTCAATTAAAAAAAACAGATCTATCATGAAGGTATGCGAGATTAACTTTGCTTTTTCTCGAACAATCTCGAACTATGACGTCATTCAAAGCTGATGCAATGTACATCGTGTCATAACGACACACGTATAAGATTATATTCCTGCTTCTCCCTCTCATCTGCACTATTAAGATAAAATATTATTCTGAAATGAACACTCTCGTATCCACTCGCATATTGGAAAACATTCTAGAATATTCTCAAATGATAAGTTGAGAGTATATAAAATGATCGTACTGCGATTGTTTTTTCATTTCTTTACAGTTCCTATCAACGCGCACATCTAGTCTAGTAATGACTTCATCTCGTATTATTTCACGTCTTATTGTACCGACTACTCTTAGTCGTCTAGCTACTTTGGGTAACATAAATGGTCCAGTACGTCATCTTGTCTATCGAAGTCCAAGAAATTTGCCTGGTGTATTTCTTGGATCAACATCAAATATCTTTCGAGATTTAGAAAGAGAATTTGATCGCATGCAACGACAATTCGATAACTATTTTCGGGGTAATGTGGCTAATGATAACCGATCATTAATAAATTCCTCACATGATAATATTCAGGGTGAATACTTTTCTAATTATTTAATTCTTCAACTCACATACTTTATTTTTATTTTCAGAAAATCAAACGATAATTACTGAATTAGATGGATCCAGAAAGTTTCAACTTACATTTGATATGAGGGGCTTTGAACCTGAAGAAGTTAAAATTAAAACACATAATGGTTCATTAATGATTTCAGCTAAGAAAGAAAAGAAGGTAATTGTATACCGAAATGTTTATTTAAATAAATTGACTTGAAATTCTTCGTTTCTTTTAATTTTAGGCTGGAAATAGTTATTCACTTCACGAATTCAGTCAAACTTATACACTACCAGAAGATCTTAAACTAGAAGATTTAAAATCAACTTTTGCAGAAACCGGCATTGTTACAATCGAAGCACCTCTACCTAAAGTCGAACCAAAAAATCGACAAATTCAAATTGAACATTCAAAATAAAACAGTTTTTTCCTGTGTATTTTTACCATACAAAATAACTATTTAAAATAGAATTACAAAAACAAAAACTTTGTTTTTCATATAAATCTTTTATTTAAGCAGTTCAGATAAAAACAAACATTTAGCGAAACTAATTGAAAGTTTTTTCAGATTTTTGGACATTTCGCAACAAAATAATCATTTAGTCTTCGGCTAACATTTGATAGAGCACTAAATATATCGTATGTGTTTTTCTTCTCAATGATTATATTCATTAACGAATAATAATTGATTTTGTTGGCTAACAATAACAAGTGATTGACTATTTTCTATTCTATGTACTTTAACATGATGTACAATAGATGTTGCTCAATTAAAATAAAATACTTCTAAATCTATTGTATCATCTTTAACGAGTAAAACAACATGTGCATCATCTGTACATCTCGATAGAATATTTTCATCTATTTCTTCAACACTTTGCTTTTGTTAAACGATTCACTCATTTTAATGTTGGTTTCTATATCTAATTTTTTTGAATTGCTGATGCATTTATATATATACAACAAATATATATTCATCATAAGTTGCTAGTAGTGAAAATTCAGTAGGGTTTTCATTTGACTAATCTTTTTATTAAATTTCTTGGCCAATGGATCAATATTTAACTCAAAAACATAACTGCGTATTAAATTAAGATAAGGACTTTGGTAAGATAAATAAGTAAAATTATCCACCGTTAATATGCCGAGTTCAAGTTTAAGTACACTTTGTTTTTGAGAGATTTATTTCGACTCATTAAACGCTGCTTGTTTGGATTTATTCTAAGTTAAAATATTCACAATATTTTCATTCGTTTGTTTTGCTGAAGTTTCACGATTTGATGAATATAATATTCTCTGCTATTTTTAAATGCAAAAATCAAACTTAATTTTCACAATAGACATTTAAGTGAAATCTTTCTTACAATGAATTGGTTCATTAAGTGATTTTTTGCATAAAAATCTGTTATTATGATAGCTTCATTAAGTACTCAAGGCAGAACTCACATCGACCAAAGTTTTAATCAAAATAAAATCAAAATAGTAGCTCACAATGATATTCAAAGTCAAATTCTCAATCGTTTAAATCACAATATGTTTATATATTGTCTTTTTATAAATAAAATATGAAGGGATTTTAGCAATAAAAAAAAGAAGATTTTATCATAATCAATGAAGGAAAATGTTGTTTTGTGATTTCCTATCGTTCCATTTTTTGTAAAGAGAAAAAAATCAACGCTGATAAATGATAATAACTCTCGCTCAATCTTTTTTTTTCAAATTCGAATTCATATATATGTATATACAGAAAGAAAAAGCAACACTTTTTTTGCTGTTATTGTTCAAGCATATCTTCTGTTGACGATGATGGCAATGGTGTTGAATTGCTATTGCTTGAACTACTATTCTCATCCGTAAGATTTGTTGGTGGCGACGATGATAATGATGGCTTATCTTCTTCATCTTCATCTTCTTCAGTCTCAGCTTCATCTTGTTCATTATCATTATTATCCTGTTCCATTTCATCATCTAATTGAGTATTTATTGCTGAACCGGCTTGACTTTCTTGACTTTCGATTACAATGGAATCATTATCATTTACAGTATGTGGAATTGCGAAGCCATTCGTTATTTGAGAATTTGAAGATGTTTCAGAGCTGTCCGCCATTGCTGATGATGTAAAACCATTTCGAGTTGTTTCAACATAAATTTTGCTTAAAAACAAATTCAATTAGTTGAACTTTTGGATATACGCTAGTTATCAACTGTATGAGAGAGGTGAATATCTACTATAGTTATCATTTTCAAATATAGATTTTCCAATGTGATGAATTCATCCATAGATTATACGGAAAGATCATATACAGATAACTATTTTAACTCTATCAACGACCTAAGGTCGATTTTTTCTAACAGATTTACTGTTCATCTAACTGACTCGAATAGTTGAAGAGTAGAATAATCATTCTGTTTTGAGAAACTTACTGAAATGATAATCATTAGAGAATATTAAAATGCAGTCTTCAAAATTCTATTTTGAGATTATGCTCTGATGATCTCCTAGATCAACCGATATAGTTCGAAAATAATTGAGTTTGTACAGAGAAAAATACACAATAATGACGGAAATAAAACAATTCGATTATAACGTGCTAGATAAATAGTTGTATTTAAAATTATTATAAAAGCAATTATACTTCTTATGAAAACAGTATACAAAATCGTAGAGCTACGAATAAAGCTTCACAAATTAGTTCTATTAGATATTTGATGTAGAAAAAATATTGCGTTAATCTCTTGTTAGGAAAGATTAATGTTACAACATTAATCTTTATTAAAAAATACATCATTAAATATTGTATTCAAATCAAACGAATAAAATATTTTCAAATATTTTCGAGTTTTTACTAACACGGAGTGGGGGTATCTTTTCGTTAGCATGTTGGATTACTTAGTCGTACTGTGATATACACAAAAAGTACGAAATATACAACAGTGATTTCCTTCTTGTAATATTGGTCAGTTTACTGTATGTGATTCGAATATAAAGTTTTTGTTCAAATTATATTTCGAACTTACTTTCCTTCATTGTCAATTGTTGTTACCACCGAAACACATTTAGTTAAACCACGTATAAATTTATCTGTTCTTCGATAATTAGCTCTTGGTGAAAGTATTAATTCACATAATCGCTGAATAGTAAATGGTGCACTAGAGAGAGAGAAAAAAAAAACTACAAAAATTTCATAATTAAAAGTGTATATTTACTTTTCAAATGAATTAATCCTTTCAATTATATCACTTTTTAATTCTTCAAATGTCGATTGATCAACGTTTGGATGCGTATCTAACTTGTCCATATTAGATTCTGTATTAAATTCATTAAGAACAACACTTAATTTTTTTAGATATAATGGTTTTATCTTTTCCCATGGATGACTAATAAAGAAAAATTAAGGAAAAAAATTCTCCAATTAAAATTCTACCTTGAATAACCAGTTTTAGCAATTTCAGTAAGAATTTGTTCTAATTCAAATGTTAAAACTCGTTCATCTTCAGGCTTTTTAAGAAATTCTAAATAGAAAAACAAATACAAATCAAAGAATAAGAAAAATCATTCATTTGAAAAAAATCAAAACTTAACAAATAATTAAAAGAAAAAAGAACTTACTATCGAGACTGTCAACAACAGAATTAGGTGATAAACTTGAGGTAACAACATCTTGTTCGTGCTCTTCTTCAGCTGTCTCCATCATCTGAACAAATACAAATGCAGAAAAGAAAAAGCAAGAAAGATTAAATTAACCGAATGCAAATGCATCTCTCATCTCATTCGTTCTGAATTCTCCAATAATAAGCTAGAACAGTTGATTCATTTTTATGTCTATATTTTATGCTATATTTAAAAAAAACTAGATAATGGTTGAATTATTAGGTACTTATTGTGAATATCCTGAATGTAATACACTTGATTTTTTACCTATTCATTGTATTCATTGCGCAAAGACATTCTGTAAACGACACGGAGCTGCTCCTGATCATTCATGTATATCTTTACTGCAAACAACTTCAATAAATTCGACGAACTCTTCATCATTTCTTCCATGTGCTAATTCAAATGGTTGTAAAAGTCAAAAATCTCCAATTAGTTTTACATGTTCGTTATGTTTGAAAAATTTTTGTGTTGAACATCGTCATATTGATGATCATCAATGTCCTCATCGTTCACAATCGCCACCAACACATTATTCATCACAAACAAATAAAACTGAAATAAAACCAATAGATAACTTTTTGAAAGAAAAATTTGTTGGAACAAAAAATGAAACTTTAGCAAATAAAGTAGCAATTATGAAATTGAAACAAACAGCTAAAGGACCAGCAGGTTTACCAATGGAAACTCGTCTTCATGTTTTCGTACAAATCGATGATGGTACTGCAAATAATAAACGATATCCGTTCTATCTTTCAAAACTTTGGCCATTAGGAAAAGGACTTGATTATTTAACGAAGGAATTAAAATTGTTACCAGCAACTCGTATAATTTTATTAGAGAGAGAACAAATTTCACTTGATTTATCGACAACTATCAATGATTTGAAAGAATTGCAAGAAGCTGATGTTATTATTTTAAAGAAAGTTTAAATAAAAACAAGGGTTTATTTATTGTTTTTTTTTCTTATTCATTTTTGAATTAATGTAAATAAACAGACTATAAAGACCAGTTAAGTTTTTCGATAAAAAATAAAATTTTCAATGAATCTTTGATTTAATAGTTATTCGGGGTTTCCATTTTTTTTATAAATGTAATTATCATCATGAGCTTCAGATTCAATATTAGCTTTTCTGTGATCTCATCGGAAATATTCTGATTGTCGCCTAATATTTTGAACGGCTCATTTTAAGAAACAGTACAAGAAAATCACTCGTTTATTTAAGTACTTTTCGATCAAGTTTCGTATCTACTGCATTTAAATCAGAGTCATACATTTTCCTTTTATTTTTGCAATTGAATCAAGATGAAGTTTTATAATCCGTTTAATATTATGCCACTTTCACTGAGATTCGTTGTTCTTTTCTTTCTTAACTGCTACTTCATCAGTTAGAAATTCTAATGAAAACAGCTTCTCAGCCCAGCCCCGTTGAGGTTAAAATGTGGAACTCATATATTTTGGGTAACTTAGACAACTTTGAAAGTATGTTCAGATATTTTAGTTCAACATTTTTAGTTAAATTATTCGTTTACTATTGGTATTATAGTTAAGAATAGAAATTAATTGCAATGTTTTGAATATTTTAATCGATTTAACAAAATACTTCTATCAGATACACCTAATAAATGTAATTTATTATATTTAGATACTTTCAATACGATTGAAATCACTAGTAGTAATTCTGAGTAATTTAAGCGTGATATTTATTAGTTTACTTTTTTATTTTTATAATTAAGTATAGTATTAATCAGCAGGCTAGTTCTACAATTATACATAGCATAATAGTTCTACAAAATTGAAAGAAACAAATCATATATTCTTTTCTAATTTATTGAGTGTTTAATCAGTACAATTTTGATCACATACGCTTTTAAATCCTTACGTTCAAACGATACTATTTAAATAGCATATATGAATAATAAGAATTTAAAAGAGTGGATAGCTTTTATCACCTTTTGAAAAATTTAATGATAATTATATAGACATATATATATATATATATATGGCATATTTTTCTTATAAACAATAAAAATAACGAATGTAGTCAGTTATGAAATAGTTTACAGACGATTCAATTCAATTTCAAAAGTAAGATTTTATATCTAACATGAAACTTATGTATTGATTATTCAGAAAAAATAACTGAGTGGGTGAAACTTAAAATTTCTTTCATTTAAATAACCGATAAACACTTTTGCAATTTTTTAATAAGAAAAAACTACAGTTAAATTAGAGCTTGATAATGTTTTTGAGGTTATTGGTATAAAATAATATTTGTAAGAAATGTTTCATATTTTATTTTTGATCTTGAAATAAAACAAATATGAAATAGACTTGATATTAAAATATTGTTCTATTATTAATAAAAATTGTTGGAAACAATGTTTAATGTTTTTAATCTATGATAGATAATCCTTAATATATCTAATCATAGTATAGTAGGCAGAGGTTGCTAATGAGTGTAATAGTAGCATACACTGGTCTCTATTCCTAGTTTCCATGATGGTAGTATACACTCCTTGCTAACGTTTGTAATAGTAAAAATATACCATACAGTCGTAACTATGGACTATAATAATAAAGACAACTGATTTCCAAGATTAATTAGAGATTAAAGTCTAAGCATAATGATTTCTAATTAGTGAAAATAGCAAGGGGGAAAAGCGGATCCATCAGGATCCAATAGGATTCAAAAACCTGATTGGAAAAAGGAGGAATTCGTCGTAGGATTTTCGAGTAAGAAGCATGAGTGAACTGATGAGATTGATATATTAGTGAATTCTGCTAGATTCCGATGAATTTTTCGACACTTAAAAATCAAGTAGGATGCACCGTAGGAGTATACAGCTTACGCTCATGCTCACGCTCATGAGCGTGAGCGGTATGTTCCTAAGTATTACTAATTTTATTATTTATTACCAGTAATAAAATTAAAAACAATTGAAACTAATAAGAGCAACAACTGAAAAGTAATAACGTGTAATAATTATTACCGTAATAAATACCGACCCAAAAATATTACTTAGAATTTTTTAGTATCTATTCAGGATGATTTCTTATAGCTTCTTGTGACCTACCGGGAGATCGTATTAGAAGCGTCCAGGATCAGACCAGAACTGGCGCCTATAGCTATTAGGAATCTACCTATAGGTGATACTCAGAACTTTTTAAGAATCACATAAGGGTAATACTTAGAAGTGTTTTCAGCCTGGTCAAGGGTGATACTTAGAAGTTCTAACGTCTCAGTCAGAGGGAGTAGTCAGAAGTTTTAGGACCTACCCAGGGGTGGCCCCTTTAGCTATTTGGGATCTACTTACAGATGATACCTAGAACTTTTAAGAAACCACCAAGGAGCGGTTCTGTACCTTTCTGGCCCTACCCCAGGATGACAATTAGAACTATGTGAGAACTTTCCAGGGCTGATCTGTGCAACATTTTAGTACATATATAGTGGCATCCCTTGTATTCTTCTGCGTAGTGTGGGAAGGGATTCTTATAACTTATTCAGTCGTAACTAGGGATGAACCGAGACCAACATTCATCAATACTGGAAACCGAGCCTAACCGCGAACGAGACCGAGACCAAAACCTCGGCCACGACGACTGTGACGGAGATGGGAAGTCTAGGTCTCGGCAGAAGCCTATTCGTAACTATTGGCAGTTTCTATAACTTTTTCAATCCTATATTAGCATCGTCTTTTTAACATGGCACTCTGCCCAGCAGTTATATCTTCAAACTTGAAGTACCATCCTTAGCGGTTCCGAAAAATTCATAAGAACAACCCTGAAGTAGATCCCAAATGGCTAATGGAACCATTCCAGTGTAAATCCACAACATTTACGGGAACCACCTCCAGATAGGATGTAAAAGTCACAGGGATCAGATCTAGATAAGACCTAAGGGACTGAAGGGGTTACCATTAATTACGGCCCAAATAATACTAGTGATTGAATGTAGGCAATCTAGCGATCGTAGACAAATCAGTGAATAGAAGTAATTCCACGATCAAGTTCTTTATTGCTTTACTTCTTCCTTATTACTTCATTAATTTTCCTGGCTTTTAGTTAGTATCATTAATTCGAAATAACAGTTATTACTTATTACTGGTAATAATAATGTGCTACCCCTACTAGACATATATAATAAGATCCTAACTTTGTTCCTTGGTAGTTTGTGGTAGTAAGATGAGCGAGTTTAAGAAACAAATATTCGGAAACTATGATTTTCCAAACTTTAATGAGCCTATTCTAGCGCTTATTATCAATTCATCGAGTAACAAGTATTTAGATGCATCGATTGAATATATTAGATAAGAAACTGTACGAAATACTATAATGTATTTTTATATGAATATAGCTAAAGTGGGTTCATTATTACTGATTTCTTGCATATTCTATTTGGAGAAGAAACGCTCACGCTTATCAGCACCCGTGACCGTGAGCTGCACACCCATAATCCAGCAGAATCCATGTTTTTTACATTGTTTGAAGATTGCTATAAAGCGAGTCAGTTTTTGGTGCATTGTGGTAGACTCCGACGTATTTAATAGATTGAAGGAGCTTCTAATAGATTTTCGTACACTTCAGTCAATCTATTGTGCAATCTAATACCGTTCATTAGGAGCAACAGGATCCAGGAGGATTCGCTCCCCTCTCCCTCTGTAATAACTTGATCAATAATTTATTTTTCATTTGTGTTTGCGTTTACAAATCTAGTAGTGTTCTCAATACAGATTTTCTTTTAGTTTTTCTTACCGTATGTTAATAAATGTTTTATCTCTATGTCATCATTAAAAACCATTTTAAGATTATGAAACCCTTCGTTTCTGAAATTCTTATCATGTACATCACTGTTCTATCATCGCTTTTTAAATAAAATAAATTGAGAGTAGTACAAAGATGCAAAACACAATATAGATCTCTGAGTATTTTACAAAAATCCATCAGAGTACTCATGAGTTCTCACGGCATTTTCTAGCGTGAGTACTTTTTGAGTAATCTCTTGATGAGTACATTCACTTAGGCAGTTATTTCGAAAGAATCGATTGACAATTTATCCATTTGATTTTCAAAGATTGAAATTTCAATCGATTGTTGGATTTTAATCAGATTATATTACAAAAAGAGGTAGCTTGGTTCGAGAAATCGGATTTGCTCAACCATAATCAAAACTAATCACGATTTTTCTGAGAGATATTTTTCGCCTTTTTAAAAGTTATTTACAGCAAACCCCTTACTTTTTCGCAAGCCAATGCCAAGACCAATGGCGATGCCGGATATGACAAGCATTGTTACTGCTGCTGTTGACAACACTACTATCCGCTTCCTGAAAGAGAAAAATAGACATCAAATAGATCATCGTTCTGTTCAAAAATAACTATTTAGAGAATGTATACTGTACCGTCATCTTGACTTTTCGATCACCAAAGGAGCCATAATCGATTAGGTGTGGGTGTACAGCAGAGACCCTGATATGCTGACACCCATACCCCAATCAGTGAAAAGTATGAATGTAAGCGAGCATGCCTAAAGTTCCTCTTAGAATTATATTCAGTCATTCTGATGTTACAAGCCTTTGCTTTTGTCATGAATGCTAGTGTCAGTATTACTGTTGTTTTTCTTACTTCTTAGCAGAAAGACCATTTATATGAATCATGTGTTGAAGGCAATGTTGAATGTTGATTTAAAAAAGGACGATTAGAGTGATAATTGAGGATCACTTGCAACCGGTGCTGGAAATTGAATTAACTGCACGTATGTACTGTGAACAAAATGCTCGTTGTTCTGAACCGATAATAATCGCTCTTAGCCAATGAAGGTTCTTGAAAATATTTTGCAAAAAAATAAAAAATAACACATTGCTATCAAATAGGGGTGGACCATTTAATTTAATACTAGTTAATTAAAACCGCTAATTAACGTAAACGTGCCATCTCTACTATCAAATATATCTCTCATACAATATGGCGCCCTCCATATGCGACAATTTCTATTGAAATTCAGAGAAAAGTTGTTTGACTATTGGTAGTATGTTGCTTGTTCCTAACTTGAATACGTAACTGTGCTGCACTCTTCTAATTGTTATTCATCCAAAGTTCTGAAGACTTTGATCTCTTCTTCTCCTATTTACACTTCGAACGTGCACTATCAATTTATCCTTCACCAATACATAGTTTACAATCACTACGATCTTTTATGTTCGTGCACTGAGAAATGGCATTCTTCATATGCCATTGCCAACAAGCGTGTTACTATTTTTATCCTTTCGATTTGTTCTTTCACCTCATATTGTTTACGCTGTATCAATCAAAGTCCATCTATACCACAAAATGGTATATAAGGAACGAGAAAAATACAGTACAAGATGATTCTTGATAGATTAAAAAAGTATTAGTTATATAACGCTTTATACGAAGGATGCGCAAGTACGGGTACAACTTGTATTCACTTGTACTACCCCCTCCCCCCCCCAAAAAAAAAAACATAGAATTCTAGAATTCATGTATTCGGACAAGGGGGAAATAGCGTACTACAAAACTCCAGTCTTGTCTGGAGTCCAGCAATCCAAGCTATGATAAAATCTGTTGCTTATTGCCTTCAGCTATCGGAAATAAAAAACAGACTATGCATTAACTGTCGCTTAAAACTTTTCTTTTTTTACCATCACAATCTTTTGTAAATGCTTCATAGCGTCTGATAAAGTGTAAAAATATGAAAACAATTAACGAATGACAAATTTTTAAAAATAATAAGGAAATTGTAAAGTTAAAAAACTTCAGCTTCATAAGCAGACTATATACTGTATGATATACTATGAAAGAAGTAAAACGAGAAGTATAAACAGGAAAATGTTCCTAAGGTAAATATTATTGTCTTCTCGTTCTTTTTACAACTTCTTTCGTATTATAAGATGATTCTACTGAATGAAGCTTTCTGTTCGCTCTACTTTTACTTTTTAATAATGGCGAAGGTTGTTCAACACTTTCATGATCATCGGTTGTTATAGAGGTAGATGTAGAATTAAGTAATATCGCATTTGATGATGATTCTTGATCTGGTACAGTATCTGAACATGTAAAAGATTGTTGATTATCTGCAGTTACTGATGAAATCAGCTTACAATTTTTATTAATTCTTTTATTTTATCACATGTATTATTATTACGAAAATCTTGTAAATGCCTGTAAAAATTTGATAGTTGAAATTTACCACGATTATTTGTTAATGATATCCATTTTTTACAACAACATTTTATATTAGCTTTTAATACACCACTTGCATCATTTTATATGGAAATAGAGTAATGTTGGTCTTCAATCAAGGACAAATTTGACAAATTAAGTCTTGATTCATTATTTTTACACCAATTGTTCAATGCATTATTTATATAAGTTTTATGTTCATCGAGTGATAAGTTTAAAGATTTTGATGTGACAATGTTTGATGAATTACTCGATAAAACCGCCATTGTTGATTATGTGGTAGTTGAGGATGTGTTTATGGTTCTATCTAATGGTGGTGATGATTGATTACGTTTTGAAGATTTTGATAACTTTGCATCATCAGTACATTTTTGTTTCAATAAATCAATAAGACAGTCCACATTTCCTTTTATACCAGGTTTTATAATGAATGTATCATCATCAAGCATAAAACCGTTTATTTTTAAAAAAATCTAAAGCTTTGCTTTTCAAATTCATAATACAATAAACATCAGCTGTCATCAACAAAGATTTAACACAGTTGATACTTTGAATTTCAAAAAGATCAACAGCAGCATCACCAGCTTCTTTTCGAACAAAATAAAAAAATTTAACGTCACGTAATGACATGATATCAGATGGCAAAATTGATGTATCAATAAGAGCTTCTGTTTGAAACATATTTAAATATTAACTATATTTGTATAAATAAAATTCTCTCTCGAGAGAGAGAGAGAGCAAGCGAGAAAGGTTTAATGATTCATGAATATTATGAGCCAATAACTTCTAAAGTGATGTTNTATTTTGGGTGGTAAATTGACCTATGAATTTCTTAGATTAAATTTACCTGGATCTTTACCACATCTATCTTTATTAAATTCATTGATTTCAAGTTCAGATTCAAGAATCAGCGAAGGAGAATTTAGATTCGATAACTTCAAAAACATTTTGATAGTCTTAATGTGCAATATGTATTCGACTCTGAAGATTGTACTGGTATAGTTAAAAGAATAAAATATGATTCAACAACAAATACATTTACTGGATTTCCTTCATTACTTGGTCGTGGAGTGCCAGTTAAATCATATTATCAGACTGACTCATTTGATGCATTAAAATTATGGCTCAATTCAATTGATAAAGCATCGTTATTGAATGTACATATGATTCAGCCAGTGCAATCCACAGATAATAGCAGCATACCAAGTCCTTATCTATTATCAGCATATGGAATTGACAATACTGCAACAGCGAACGATATATTACAGAGATGGTGGTATATATTTAATCAATCCTTACAAAGAAATATCAGAACCATTGGTTTTTCTACTGGTGAGACAATTTTTTTCAAATTTTATTAAAGAATAACTGCGTTTTTTTATAGACGCGGATCCAAAATATTTACGTGCTATATGCGTTTAATGAGCGGTTTTCTTGGAGCTCTTCCGAATTTTTAAGTTCATCAGCACACACTAAGCATTTCAAATAAAAATAAGGTCACACTGGTCTTGGTCTTATCTTCGTGAACAACAATAATTATTATTTTTTCAAGGTCCGACACATTTGATAACCAAATGGCGTAATCGTTTATCATCAGCAACAGCAGAATTATGTCTCGGAAATCAGCCTATATCGATCAATCATTTGCATGATATTATTGAAAATGATACTTATTCTAAACTTGATCATAGCCTAACAAAATCTGACATTAACCCTAAAGATCGTCAAAACTTTAGTTCTTGTTTGAAATTAACATCAAATGATCTATTCAATATTTTAAACGCTACTGTTGATACTCGTGGAACCTTGCTTTATTTTCAAGTGTTAAAAATGATTATAGTAGCCTATATTGAAAAAACCACAACAATAGTTGAAAGTGAGTACTTATACACGCTAGATCACATATAATAAGATTTTATTGTAGGATTACGATCTGCTTGGTGTGTAGTGTTTTTTTGTCGACTATGGTTTACCTGGATTAAATTTAAAACATTTAATTAAACACAAACCAGAAAAAATAATAAAAGCAGATATTTTATTACACAACCAGCATATTTATCGGTTGAAATAAATGCTCATAATTTTTTATATTTAATTTTACTTGTCAAACAAAAGCAGTAACCACCACAAACATTGAATATTCCTATTTTTAACTCGCAAGCTTGTGAATCAATTATTAGAAATACGCTAGCGTTAAGTGGAATTTAGTCAACTTTACAGTACATGCTTTTCTACGACGTGCCCAAAGATGATCATTATTGAATGACATTAAATGTAAACAGTTACATAATGATTCAGTTGAAAAGTTAGTCTTTCCGGTTCATTATAAACATCGAGTTGAACGTCAATCATCATTTACACACAGTCAACTTGAAATTGATGAAATAGACATCGAACAAGTTATTACTGATGCCTATCATCATGCTGTTGATATGCTTGAAGGTCCAGATATATTGAACTTATTGAAAAAACAAACATGTTCTTGAATTAAAACCATTAAGTGAATATTTATTTTGACAATTAAATTACAATTCACAAAAACACAATTACTCTTCTCAAATAAACAATATAGACGATGATAACGATGCAGATGGAGATGAAACAACAACTGATCTCAACATGAATGAGGACAATGATGATAGCTCTATTAACAACGGTTACACTGATGAAGATGAACAAAATAACACTCAATATTTAATAAATACTACAAAGAAAGACTTCTCTGGAGTAAAAGTAGCTGATAAAGTGGAGCCTCATATTGAACATAGCTATTTTAAAGTGAAATTCAATCATGATACACAATTTTTACACAAACAAACTGCTTGTTGGTTGTTAACAGAAGAGAAAAGTAAACTTTCAAATGACCGATTGCTTCGCGTGCAACAGGTCATTAAATGATAATATAAATGTTTTTTTCTTTTTTTTTTATAATTTTTGTTTGACTTTTTTCAATAAATGGTATATTTTGTTGAATTCAAAATTTTTTATTCATTGAATGTGTTGTATATGGGTGGTGCACAGATACTGTGCGAACATCTCAAAAGTGGAGTCAGTATCAGTTTAATTCTATGTAACAGGTGATGAAAAGTAAAATCAATATACAGTAGTATTACATGTCTATAATATACTTGTGAAGTGCTCTCTAGAATTTCAAACGACTCCACTAGACTCCACTGGGCTTCACTGGACTTCACTGGACTTCACTGGATTGGAGTCCGCGATTTCCCCCTTTGGTAAGGGTGTGTTGCTTGAGAATTTGAAATTTTTCTGAGATAAACAAGTGTGGCGTCACTTGTGATCTTTTCACAAGATGAATAGTTTTGCTTGTCCTTCGGGCAAATATCGGAAATGGTCAGTCCAAGAGTGAATTTTGAAAAATTATCAATCAATTCTATAAGATGATTGATGCTGGCATATTGCTCTCCCATCAGCAAAACTGTTGTCGACGATAATAAGCGGTTTCGTAATTTAGTACACAGATGTATACCGTCTTGAAAACATACAAATAGCTGCATTGGTTCTTAAAAAAAACCATGAAGCTTTCTAAACGATGCAAAAAAAATATATTAATAAATTCATAAAACTGGAAATTGATTTTACTCGAGTAAAAATATTCAGAATTTCATTTAAAATTTTCGTGCTAGATAACAAAGAAAAATAAAACAAGTGCGGAAACAATCAATATCGATTCCATTTTGTTAACTAATTTTCTTCGCTGAAATGTTTCTGCAATTAACACTAACATTTGTTGTCAAATATTGTCTCTACATCTGAATCGGCTTTTATATTTTACCAATGAAAAGTCGCTTCCTATTATCAAATTGCACTATTTTCGTCATTGAATAGCGTCAATGTACACGACAGAAGGTTTTCAGCAAAGTATTTCTCTTCGTTTAGTTCACAGTAATTTCTGACAAAATATTATCCAATGTATCTTACTTGATTCGCTTGATTTTAAAGCTGAGAAATGTTTGAAAGTAGGTCTTACTAATGCTCAATGTTTAAAACCATTTGAAATCTATATCAACTTTACAGAACTAAAAATTTAGTAATCGTTTTCACATTACACTGCATATACAGATTCATGGGTTTTATCTTGAAAACTACCGATTTACTTACTTTGAGTAAAGAAATTTTGAACCAATTCGGATGATCTTCAAAGTCGGTTGGTTGTCTTGAAAAGAATCCCATTGATTAACGCATGGCTTTCACCTGTTTAGGATCGCAATCAGCTGAAGATCCTAATACTCGAATATTTTGAGCCATACATGAATCGAAAATTCTTGATCATCTGGCGAGAACATCTTCACCTGTATAAACGCTATTCGTGCCATATGCTGCAAGAAGAAATTGTGGTGCTGGTCGCACGTGACCAATAGGACAAGTTGATTGAATAACATGTACATTGATCAAAGATGATTTATCTATTTGTTCATACCATGTGTGGGTGTGGGTATAGGTGTGTCGTTCTGTCCTATTCTATATCCCAGACCCAGATGCACATTTACACCCTGAACTTCTCATCCCAGCTTTATTTGCACGAATGCCATTCACCCTACCCTATTGCATCAGCTTGCATAAAACAATGGTTTGGTAAAGAAAGGTAAACAAACTTCGTTCTTTGCATACATACGCATATATTCAATACATTACCGAGTTTTTCTATTAATTTTTAATGCGGTGCGAAGCACAGCATTCATGTAGTCTGCCGCGCGTTTTTTTTTGTTTCTTTCTAACTTGAATACGCATAAAAGTTCTAATAAAGCAGCGCGATGATCTAGAAAACCGTAAATGATAGAAAATCCATTCAAACTAGATATGAAACTATGGAGGTCGAACTTGTTACATATTTTTTTCCAATTTTCAATGCTACGTTTCGTTCGCCTAAAAATATCATTCGAAAATGATGATTTTGAAAGGTTTTATTGTTTGATAGTTTCGAAATAATTAAAATGACGTCATCAAGTAATAGTAGCCAATAGTCTATTTCTTCGCACCTGATCTGAGATAGTGATTCATTGAAATAATTTAATGTTCAATCAAAAGCATTCTCTAGGATTATGGTGATTATCACGAAAAACAAATCTCAGCAATGAATTTTATTATGACCACTTAAGAATTTTAAAAAAGTCATGAGTTTTTGTTGTTTATTACAACTGCTGAAGACAGGAAAATGTGTATATATCAAGCGAATATGAAACTAATCAGACCATAACGATGTCTAATTAAGTTTAATATTGCTTGTTCCATTTCCGTTAAATTTTTTATTTTTTCGTGCACTCGACTTGCGCTTCGCACCTAATTTCGTAGTCGAGTGAAACTCGAATACCATCTAGTATGATTCATCGTGCATGACAAAAAATGTTAGAAATAGCCATCTCCCAATATTATGAAGAAAATAGTATCCAAATATGTGTGACTGCAATTTTTACTTCGTCATACTCAGCAAATAATAAATGCACATATAGTTATAAAGAGGAACCACACAACAAATTGAAGCAGTTATAAAGAGGAACCACACAACAAATTGAAGCAGTTAAAAAGAGAATTGCAACGCATCACACACTCGTCGTAGCTCCACTCACAGAAAATAGAGTTCAGTGAATACTCATACAATGCTATCTCGACGAACATTCGACGCTAATCCACACAGGTTTGTTTTGTTTCCTCTCTCTGCAACCTAAAATGTTTCACTTTTGTGATCGACTTTTCCTAGAACTCGAAACGGCTGGATCCCGTTAGCCATTATTATTTTCATAACGATCGTGTTTTTGTCTGTGGCAATCTGTATTGTGCTCAGTTTGTTACCAATCTATTTGCCTGACAAAAACATCAGTGTCACAACTAATAACGGACAAAGTAAGCATCTTGCTACGTATGCTATATAAACTGCGGACTAGAATTATAAGAGCAACTGTTTGAGTGCAATTATTTGTTTGCTTTCGATCGCTTTAGACTTTCGAGAAACGATAAGTCGTTGTGATTGTGTGCCTTCGAGTATACTCTATTCAAATATGGAATCATATTTCCTAAACAGTATTGCCAAGTTGGAGATAACAAATGCTTACTAACGTTCGTTGCTTTTCGTGGATCCAAAATTATGAAACCATTATCATATATTCGTTATTTGGAGATAAGAGTGACGTTGCTTTTGTTTGAAAATCGCATAGACAGATACAGAAGCTTCTTATGGACGTTTTCATAAAAAAAACGCTTTTAAAAACATGAGGGGCGATCAATTTACGACTATAAAAATTTATTAAATCCAAAAATGAATTTAAATTTATATAAATTCCGTTTAAATGCAAGTAAAAACGCTCAACAGCAGCTTCTGTATCTGCCCATGCAACTCTCAAGTAAAACTAACGTTTATTTGGTCCACAAATAACGAACATATGCCAGTAGGCCGATAATTTTTGATAGACGAAAACAAGATATTTTAATATAAATTTGTTTTCTCGAGCTTGGAAATAGCAGTAATGTAATT
>CAJNYU010000007.1:303794-358242 GCA_905331475.1 Rotaria socialis
AGTCTAATCTTGAATTATGTATCTATAAAAATATTAATGCTCAATGATAGGTAGAACATAAGAAAAATCATGTTGCTGCAAATACCAAGTGCTAACAATTGACACTACAACTTATTCAGAATAATCAAATATATCGGTTGAGTTTTTTATTGATTAATCTGATTTATTCTTATGCCACATTTCATAATTTGCAAAATAATTGGTTAGGAGAAACGAAATGTTTACAATGGTATAGGAGACAATAGAGAATGTTGAAACCATTACGTATAATAAAAATTCATTTCATACACAAATTATTACACACAATATACTATCATTCCTTTTGCTCGAAAAGAAATCAATATTAAAAGTGCTTACACTGATACATGCTTTTAGAAAAAGTTCTCTCGTAGAAGTGATTGTTTATACGAAAATAGCTTCGTTGCTCACCCACCTTGAAACCTGCACAGTAACTTCAGGTAAAATTTTCTCTGCTTGTTCATCGTCTATTGATTCTGCTTATTTTTGCGGAACAAAAGCAACTATGTTCATTATTAAAATATTCATACTCATAGCATTACTTTTATCCTGAATGAGCAAAATCTTGGTATATTGCATAGTTTGAAGACAACCAGTGTAGAAACCACTCACATTCGTTCATTGGAACCTCTTCTTGTACTAAGTCGTCGAATCTATTGTCTGTCACTCAATGTTATGGTTAATTTAGGCCAAAAAAAGTATTTTTTGTCTATGAAGAAAGTACTATTTTACATCATCAAAATCTAATGTTTAGTAAATCAAGACGTCATGAATGTCGAACTTTTAGTGCATCATGTCAATTTTTAACAGGTCATCGTGATTCAAAAAGTGAAATATCTGCATAAATGATTCTTTTGCATGATAAAAAAGTTTTTATTTAGTAACATCACAACTCTTCAAAAGATCTGCAAAGACAATGACAACAAAAAGTCACCAACAATTAGTACTTCTAGTTATCAGTAAATAAAATAACAGCAAAAGTTAGTATAAAAAATTAGCATGATTTGTGCACCCTAGTGAAACATCTTGTAAGTAAGATCTTCGCAAAGATCTTGGGTACAGATAAGTGAACAGATCTTGAAAATTTAGGTACATAATAATACGATTATCTTGTACCAAGATCTTATTACAGATCGTAAATAAGAATTCATAAAATCTTGAATGATGCATTCTGAAAGAAGGTTTGATACTTTTTTTTGAATTTATTTTAATATTAATTATTCCTGTCCCGAATAGCTCAAGCAAGTCAGATGTTGAGGTCTGACTGGCTTTACGTTGGTCCGATATTCGTCAGACAAATTTAGGGTAGTCCTCTCTCGATCATCGATCGAGATAAACATTCTCTCGAATAATCAATAATCGAGAAATAATTTAGAAAAAAAATTATTTTGAAAACTTATTTTTTTGCATGTTCAATCATGTTGCTTATATTCAGTTCTGTATGCATAAAAAACGGTGAATGGCTAGATAGCCTATCTAAATAAACTAACGATGTCGCTTTCTGTTTTACTCAAGATCTTGTGAGAAGATAATAGTAAACGATATCTTTTCCATGATCTTGCGAAGATCTTAGGCACAGATCTATCTGATACAACCAAGATATGTACATATATACATTATCTTTTTAAGATCTTGATAAGATCTTACTTACCGATCCCAAGAGTCTCAGATCTTGCATACAAGATGTTTCACTAGGGTGCGTATCCAAATTTGAAGCTGTAGCCGATTTGTACTTTTTTTTCTTTCGACGCAATAGAAGTAACGGTTATGATAATTGCCACAACCACTTGGCTAACTTACAAAAAACCCAATATGACTAATTGTGTTGGGTGGATAAACCCCGGTATCAATGATGCAATTATTGGCACACATTATATCATAGAAACAGGAAATATTCCGTTCAATAACAAATGCATCAAGGCCGTATTGTAAAAGACCATAACATAGCCTGAGTATCTCAAATACTTTAGATTGAGTGGTACAATATTGTAGTTCTGTTCGGTAAGCACATCGAATTCTGTCAGTCATTTGAACTTCTCTAATAATTCAAAACCAGAAGTGTTATTATTCACACTTTCCATGAACGATTTTGATTGATTAATCATTATAAACGATGGATTATCATTCAAAACTTTTTGATGCTTTACCAATGCGTAAAAATATGCTGGCATAAACTCATTGATTATTACAACAGCAGCGAACATGGTGACTGCTGAAAACATGCTAATACCAGACGGCGAGTAGCACCATTTTAAATATGTGCATTCTTTCGAAGTTGACATTCTTCTTTATCTTTTGTGACGATACTTGTATATATGGATATAAAAAACATACGAGTGCATGTCGTTGTTCATGTGATAAAATATGGATTAGCTTAAATAATCGAAAATACCAATATTGAATCATAAGAAGTGACAATATATATGCCATATATATATATATATAAATATATGTGAGGTCTCGTGTCTGATAGTAGCAGTATGTAGTGACACCTAGTCCAACAGTAGTTATCTACCCAGATGAATGAATCCGATACCGAATCCGATCGAATCTTATAAAATCCGACGAGCCGACAAAGTCCCATGAGATTCCGGGTTGAGGAACTACTAACGGATCCCTAGTGTTGGAATCCGGTGAACATCCGATCAAATCCAACAACCGAATTCGATACGAATTTTAGAAGTCGGATTCCAACGAGGTCATAAAGAAACCTATCGGGTTTTCACTGGTTCCTGCAAAAATCGATCGAATTCCAGCACTAGGGATCCGTGGGTGGGTTCGCAACCCGGAGTTGCGTAGAATCCTGCAGGAACCGATCGAAATCCGATCGAATCAGGTTGGATCCAGGTATCGGATTGTTCGTCCTGGTAAAATAGCAATGAATCTGTAATAATTTATTAGTAAAAAGAATTATTGGTAGTTTTACATAGTAATTAGCCTCTGAAGTCTGTTTCTGTTGAATAGTGAGTCAAGCAGAATTTCGATTGCTTGGATGAGATCATCTCAAGTAATCCATATTTTATAGCATGAACAATAGTATGCATTATTCTATTCGTTATATTTATGATTCACTTGTATATTCGCAACAAATAAATAAAGCGAAATTTTCACGCCAAAAATTCACAGATATTTAAATGGGTGTTCGCATTCAGTCGATATTAGTATATCAAAAGCATTCTGTTTTGCTTTATATGGCATTAATTATCAGTGGTTTTATGTCTTGTTATTTTTACGGGCTGATACATAATGTTAAATTTTTGTATGATATTCCAACTTTTAAAATGATAAATGAATCAAAGTCGCTCTTAGAAAGTATGAATAACAACGTTTGTGGCATTGAATGTTGGAGAAGTATAAATGGCTGAAACATTCGATGTGCCATAGAACCCAACTGCAATATTATTCCAAGCAATTTTTAATTGTTGGTATTCACTGGATACTTGATGGGATTTTATAATATCATATTAATATATTTATTGTTCAGTGATGCTTCACCTACGTCCATTTTATGTTATTTACCAATCATTGCATCATTTCCGAAAGGTACATTTATGTTCATTATATCTCTAAGTAAAATATCAACTGCTTTAAGTGCGTAGGATCGGACCATCAGTGCTTCGTCCCAAATGACGACGTCAGCCTTTCTAATTGTGTCGGCTTTCTTGGTGTTTGATCGAATACTGGATTTAGACGTCTGCAAGAGAGGCACTGGAAGTTTAAAACGACTGTGAACCGTTCTCCCTTCAGCCAATAAATTCGCAGCAATCCCGGTCCATGCAACTGTTAAACCACTGACACCTTGTCCTTTGAATAAATAGCACAGAGTATTGTAGAGATAAGTTTTTCCTGTACCACCAGGCACATCTATAAAGAAACATGGTGCAGTCGTTGCTGATCGTCTATGATACGCTCCAAGTATCTTATCCACTGCTGAACGTTGGGCTTCGTTCAGTGTTTCGTACATTTCCTGTCCGAAGCGAAGCTCTTCTTCTTTGTTGATGTTTTTTGATTGTAATGGACAAAACATGGATGGTATTGGTATGTCAAAGTCGCTAAAACTTCACCCTTGTTATCACAACATCGCTTCAATATCATAAAACACCATTGCTTCTGCTGTTTCAGCGTCGAAGTGGCGCATAAAATCCTCGGCCATATTTGTTTTGAATGAATTCCATAGATCTATCAGATTGCTGCGGTTACAATGCAGAAGGATCACACAGAATAGTGTTCTCAGCTGTGATGGCATCTGAAAGATTACTGCTTCAGCCATGCACCTCTCATGTTCAGTGTCATCGCATAACAGACCTCGTCTTTTAGCGTCATCCAGAAATGTCTGACAGATTTCGTTATCTACTGTCTTCAGCTCCTCAAAACTGCAGGCACCTGGTGTATGCAATAATAGCAGGCGAAGATGGTAGCGTTCTGTATCTCTCGGACTAACGGAATAATTCTACTAATGACTTTTCCACCTTGCTGTCGACGCTTCCATTTGTTTTCTCGGTCGAAAACGAAGTGATTCGGAATATCATGATACAGATATCTTCTGGCAACTAAGTTGTCACGATTTAATTTGAACCATGCAATGAGGGTTGTGTCCTTCTCAGTTGCGCGATTTAACGCTTCTAATTCATTTCCTTCTGCAAAATAGACGGGTTGCATATTGGGAAGATGAATAGCTAATCGGATAATAGAATGAGACTTGTCATGTAGTGGAAATTCAAAGAGTCTCCATACAGCTTCTGGTACACTGGCATATCTAGCATCGAGATGGGCTTTAATTTCATCCCATTCCAGAGTTTTGGCAAAAGTTGCACCGTCTTTAACAGGTAGTTCCAGTTTAATATTAGCGCAATCGTGTCCCTTGTAAACATATTTGAATAGATACTTAATACTTTTCACGGTTGCACAGACTTCCACATTAATATGAGCGTCATATTTCATGAGCAAGGGTGGGTTATACGGAACTACCCATCGATTGTCAACCTCATACTTTCCCACCTTGGTAATGACCCCATTATCTCGTCTTCGATATCATGGATAGCCATCCTTATTTGAAGCTGTCTCATTCCGAAACTCTTTTGGAAATTCCTTGGTGCACTTTCCATCTTCCATACAAGGGGAATTTTTGTTTAGTACCCCACACGGTCCATGAATCATATGACTCTTCACTATTTCATACAACTGAGGATTTTGGTCAGCATTTGGGATTTCGCTGGATACGATACGGTCAACGGAATTACTATCTCTCTGTTTGCTTTCGTTCGTCAAAATGATGAGCGTGTGACAATGAGGCAGTCCTCGTTTTTGAAATTCGATCACAAACAAATGAGCCACTGTGCGTCCAAATATATGGTTTCTGACGATATCATCAATGAATTGTTTTAATTTGAGTCTGAAAACTCTTGCAATGAGGTCTGGTCTATCAGAAGAAGTTTGACCGGGGAAAAGCTGCTCTTCAATTTCTTTCCATCTCGGATTGCACGTGAATGTGATGAATAAGCCAGGTTTTCCGCATTTTTGGACGATTCCCATTGCATCTTGATAATTCTGTTGCATTGCTCTAGAACTTCCTTGAAAACTTGACGGAAGAATTATTATTCTTCTGAGTTTAGATCCTTGTATAGCAGCCTCACTTGCTAGATGATCCATCAGACCTTTGTACAGTTCTACTCGAAGAATCTTCTGATTTTGTCGATGAAATGCAAGGCGGTTTTGACCCCGTGAGTGAACAGCGACATGCCGATATTTCGGAACCTCTCCATTGTCCCCGAAGAAAACCGCTGCTACTTCATAGGCTCGTGGAAGATTGTATCGACGTTGATCTCGCATTCGACAATTGTTATCAAAAATCATTCAAGCCGAAGTAGGTGCTCGTTTCTCTCTCTCAGATCGATGAATCTCTTCTTGCTCAACTTCATACATCATTTTGAACGCGGCAACAAACGAACTGATTCTTGCCATTACATTGCCTAGCATTTTCATGATATTTTTATTGCAGCAATAATTTCCAACATTTCCCATTCGCTCTTGTAAGGCCAGAGCCGAATCTAAGATTTACAGCTGGCCGTACTGACCCCTCTGGTCTGCTCCTGGATGAAGCGCACTGATTCGATGATAAATCTGCCCATGAATTCGAAAGCAGTACGGTCCACGAGTCGTTGGTGCAACAATCTGAACACCCAATCCCAGGTGAATCAATCCGATACCGAATCCCATTGGATTCTATGGGATCCTACCATCCGACGAAATTCCGTTGAATTTTTGGTTGAGGAATCAATGTCGGATCCGACAGTCGTATTTCCAATGATATCCGCTTGTCGGAACCAATGAAATCCGAAGCATTCCGGCTCCGATTAACGGTTACTGTCGGATTTTATTAGTTTCCGATATTAGGATCTGATATCGATTCCGGAACCAGGAATCCGACGATAATCCGAGAGTTTCCTTGCGCCTTCCGAAGAGCTCCGTCGGATTCCACTAGGAACCGGTCGGAACTCATCGGATCCTAGGCTAGGATTCATTCTCCTGGGGATGCAAATGCCAGAGTGCTATTGTAATTTCGAACATGTTCTCTGAAATTTCTACCATCTACATCTGCAGCTTGAAGAAGGACTTTCATTTCATCTGGACGTGGCAGCAGTGGAGGAAGCTCAACAGACCCATAGTGACAGCATTGCTTGTATTCATCTTTTCTCCCAGATGCGATCTCACATTTAAAGTGTACGTAGCGCGCCGCATTGTCGACACTTACAATCCATTCTACCGAGGTAACCATAAGATACAATAGCGCTATCCATTTCAACATGTAGAAAAGATTCAACACGTTCTCGACGACTCCGATGGCGTAAAGCATCCCGCTTTTTTTCGATTCTTCGAATCCTCCTTATTTTCAAGTTTTCGACTCTTCCGGTGTCGCTCAGCATCAGCACTCACCCGCTTCTGTCTCACCATGCTTGGCTTCTTTGCACGTCTTTCCCGGATCTGTTCCGATCTCCTCAGCAATTTACCTCGGAGACATGCTTTTGATTGAGATTCACCACTGAAAATACTATTGACAGTTTGGCCAACTTTCGCTGATGCAACTATTGATATGGACAGAACACCAGTCAAATCGGGCCGCTCCATACTGAGAGTAGGTCTCGACACCCAAAGACAGAAACCAATGTTTCTACTGCACTTTCCGACACTATTTATACCCTTGATCAGGTCCAATCTAATTGGTTGATTAGCGACGACCAATCAGATTCGAGCTGGCGGTTTCTCCTTCAGGAATGGGTCCTGGCAACTTGGTTCTAGGATTGAATTTGTAGTGGTCGACCTTCTCTCTCGGCTGATGCGCTCAATTGAATGACTCACCAAGAAAAAAACGGAGGAAATGTTTCTTCAAAGCCGATTGGTTGAAAAAATGGACCAATGGGAGAGGGATCAAACAGACACTCAGCATTATTATATAGATTATTATATGGATTAATATTATCTGAATAAAAATCTATTTCAACAATAATTTACATTAGTTTATTTATAATCAATGGTTAACGATAAATTTATTATCCTATTCAGAAAAAGATCTGCGGTGATAACAAAAATATTTATTGAATTTAACTTGATTTTGTTTTAAAATTTGAACAATTCTATAATAATAATAATAATAATAATCAAATTAAACTGTAGTAGATAAAAGAAAAAAAAATGATAATTTTTGAAATTGAATAAAATCGACCATATTGTGGATGAGTTCTAATAATTCGATATCTATAAGATGCATTAAAAATAAAATTAATTAAAGAGATATTTTCAATGAATGATTAAGAAAAGAAGATATCAAATAATCATTGTATTTTCTTTTTCATAAAAATCTAAATATCTTCTAGACTGGATATATTCAATTTAATATTTTTAATTTATGAAAATCTTCTTTATCTATATATTTATTATCTTATTTTTATTCTATTCATAGCTAAGATGAATAAATAAATTAATATTGGTTTTATTAATATTTTACAGAAATAAAATAATTATTTTATGTTATTTTTATATTCATTGATAAAAAAAAACCTTTTATTAACAAAAATTCTAATATATGATGATAAATATCATAGATCCATTTCAAGCATAGTTGATTCTATTTTTCTCAGTTGGTACTCGATTAGTTCTAGACTTGTATGTCACTAATCTAATAAATAAAATACAATATATAGAATCAAATTTATTTACAATTGAAAAAACATAACTTTAAGTAAAAGAATGATTATTTTTTCTATTTCGTATGTTCTCGTCATGAAATTCTCTGAGAAATAGCCTTGATTAAAAACAAAAAAGTAACACAAATAATAACTTAATAGTTTCATTTTTTTTCGTCTTTTTTCTTTTTCATACACAAATATACTTGAGCAAGCTGCTTTTTCTTCTTCTTCAATGCTTCATACGTACGTGCTCGTATCACAACGATAGCGTCTGCAATAAAAGCGACTTGATTTTCAGAATAGCGTTTTTTTTCTTTATAAAACAAACAGACGCAAAGTATATAGCTCAGTTTATGTAACGACCACGTGTTGCATCGTGGTTACACGTACTTCTATTCTGTCTTCGTTATTTTCATTAGTTATTCTACTGAAGATACGATGAATGTTAGAGAAAAGTAAGACGTTTGTACATATCTCTTTCTCGGAATAACGCATGACGAAGAAACTAACATATAGCTACTGATAGAGAATATTCATTTCGTTTATTGTTATCTTTGTTTATTTTGTTTTCAGCATCATTTCTTCGTTATATCATCATCTTGGTAACAGCGTTTCGTGATATTTTTGTTCTTCTGAATATATAATCAGTATTAAGTATTTATTTAAAGAAAACAAGAAGAAGAAAAAGAATAGAATTTATTAAATCGATAAATGAGCTTTATTTTTTCATATTTAGATATAAATATAAATGACTAGTAAAATAAATGAAAAAGGTATTAAAATGTACACATCTCATCCATGGGAATTAATAAAAACATTATTCCTAGTATTTACATGGATTGTTCTGGTTTGTTTTATTTTTAATAAATATATAAAAAAAATATTTAATATAAATATAAAAATTTCAATAGGGTGCACATTTGGAATTAATTGGTCCAACAATAAATGTTCTTTCTAAACAAACTAATGTTACGTATAATGGAATAAGTACAATACTAATAACACGTGGTGCTGGTTACATGGTTGCAAATATCGCTGGAGGAATAACACAGAATATAGTCAAAAAACATCCTGAAGGTTTATTATCATTTGCATTTTTAATTGCAGCTATAAGTAAGTTTTAATTTATAAATAGGATTTAATCTCTGTGCTTTTGTTTTAGCTATGTTTGCAACACCTGTCATTCATAGTTTACGTCTACTTGCAACAATATTTTTCTTTCAAGGAATCTCTCAAGGAGTAACTGATCTTGGTTTGTATTTTATTTCAATAAAAATCTTCATTGATTTTAATTTTAAATTTAATCTATTGAATATAATTTTAGGTGGAACAAATTTGATGTTAACAATGTGGGGTAACAATGTTGCTGCTCCACTTAATGTTGTTCATTTAGGTTATGGTTTTGGTGCTGTTTTTGCAAATTTATTTGTTCAACCATTTCTTGTTGAAGATACAAAATTTGATAGTTTATTAAATAATAATTCAACAAATCTAATTAAAGAAGAAAAATCAAACATTCTAGTTCCATATTCGATAACATCAATTCTTTGTTTAATAATAGCTATTGGGCATTTACTATTTTCAATACGAGAACATAGAATTCGACGTGATGCTTTAAAACATCATCAAATAAATTATGCATCTGTATCAACATCAGTCGCTAATGGAAAACAAGAAGTTGAACTTAAAAATACATCACAATATTCTCCCAGGTCATGTGGAAATGGTTATTTCGGTTATGGTTTATCTATGTCAATTTGTTGGATTTTTTATATGTTTTTTCTTAGTGGAAATGATCAAACATTTGGAAAATTTTTTTTTGTCTATCTGAAATCATCTAATCTTTCTATTTCAACAAAAGGTGCTACTTGGGGAATGATTATCTATTGGCTTTCATATTCGGTTTGTATTTTATTTTATTTTTAACAATTAAATAAAGAAATAAGTATTTTGTTTTTCATTGAAATATTATTTTAGATCGGTCGTTTAATATGTGCAATAATAACAATATTTGTTCCAGTTCATGTAGCTTTAAGTGGTTTATGGGTTTGTGGATTAACTTTAGCAATAACATGGTATATAAATGTATCGATTGGATTAACATCTACAAGTCTTTTTGTTCTTGGTGCATTTACTGGTCTTGTTTTTTCTCCAACATTTCCATTATCATTTGGATTTATAAATCAACGATTAAATGTAAATCCATTACTTGTCGGTTTTCTTTTATGCGGTGCAGCCTTTGGAGCAATGTTATTTCAAAAAATTGCTGGTAATCATTTGGTTTTTTGCTCTCATGAGGAAATAGAAATATATTATTTTAAAAATTTTTCATTCAAAGGTGTTCTTTTGGATAGTAATCCCGAGAATTTTCCAAAATTATTAATAATTTGTGTTGTAATATCAATAGTATTTTTTATTATTGCATCAATTATTAGTTCAATTCATCAACGAAAATTAAAATCTTCTGAAAATTCTGCAAAGATAAAAGATAATAAATATGATTCAAATATAAATGAAGAAGAACAACAAATGGAAGCATATTTAAAAAATAATGGAGAAGATAAAAATTAATTTTTGCTCATCAGATATTATGCTCAATTGTCTTCAATAGATAATATCAGATAAAATTAAAAACTTCTTTCATTTTTCTTTATTCAATAAAAAAAAGTTCGATCTTAAATATATATTCAAAATAATATTCATTTGTTTGCTTTAAACATAAATTTTTTAATTTATTTACTGCAAATATTCTTATACAACATAAGATCTAATACAATTTTCGATAAAAATTCATCTTGTTTTTTCTATTTAAATAATGAAGTGAATTCATTGAATCTTTCTTTTTTAATTTTTTTAATATATACGTAAATAATAATCAAAACCAAAAATTGATTGATAGTTTAGTTGCAGAAGTTACAAATAGAATTCTATAATTATCTTTGCATAGGCTTTCATTTCTCAGAAATACGAACGACTATAATTGTCTGTAATGGCTATTTTTTCGAACACATGCAAGTATTTCGACATGATTTTTCTTGCATTCTACGATAAGTCACTAGACGCTCTTACATTCCATTAGAAAGAAAAAATTCAGAGCTAGTTAAAACTTCCAAAGAATGACAAACGAAATTTTAGCTCGATACGAACGTGAGTTTAGACATCACTCTTGAAAAATTGATATACAGTTCTTTTATCGACCAACACAATGTTAAATTGCTTGATCAATTTTAAAATCTATCAAATATTATTTAAACTAACATGTATACGTCACGTAAGATGAAGCCAAAATACAAAAACAGAAAAAACAATAAAATAAATCACGATTTCTTATCAATGGAAATTAATTTTCTATTATAGATTAATTATAAAAAATTTTTCGGCTTTCTTGATAAAAAAAAGGCTGATGAGAATTGATCAATAAAGGAAAAACTTCTAATTATGAATTAGTAAATATGAAAATTAAAAAAACCAACAAGATTTATTTGTTATATGACTCTGAAGCGATATACATTATATATTCTAGTATGTAAACAATATAAGATATACTGCTAAGAAGATTTTCAATGAGATTAGGTAGAATTTCTGGAATTCAGAATTATTTTATAAGTATTTTATTCGGAATCTTGTGAAAATTTCAGACTATAATAGAGATTTTCATTGAAGTTTATTTTACAAAGTCTTCATGTGATCGCCGATGTCTACTTTATTGGTTTTATAGTACAAGAGCAAATCTTTACTAATATCATTAATTTTGTATTGATATTTTGTCAAGAATTCATAAAAATGTTAAATTTCTTTCTTGAATCCTTTTCTATGAAACATATTCTTCTTGCTGATAATTGTCTTATTCTTACTGAACATTTCATGGATTTGTATAGAAGATATTGAGATGCTACTCACATTTAACAATACGCTATGTATTTTATTTATATGATTCTCTCTTTGAGTATATTTTTAAACAACAAACGACGAAACTCATTCTTATTATTAATGAAAACAACATGGAAATAACACAAATAGAGTATACCAAGAATATTTATGGAATTATCTTTTTGTGTTTTTTATACCTAAGCACTTCACTATTATACTATCACCTATCAATGATTGTTCATTCTATTTTATTCGTTATAGTTTTTATCACTAATATTGTGTGGCTGCTCAAAACTGACTGAATAATAGCATTACCGTAACTGATTCTAATGATGTTTATAGTTGACTTGATGATCGGCTCGTTGAATTTATTGACGAGTGAACATTGACACCTCAGAAAACGATCAGTTTACGTTCTGCATTATTATCATTATCGAATTAGTGTTTAATATTGAAGATAAAATGAAGTTAATTGAAAGTGAGATAATATATTGCTAAAGAAAATATTTGACTTGTTATTGTAGATGTCTCGCAATGATGGTATTTTTTCATTGAAAAATCTTTATTATTGTGATTGAGAATATTTCAACCAATTAAAAATCTGTTTTCTTTTTTTCATTTTTACATTAACATATTTATTACTTAATTCATTTCATACGCCAAATCAAACCAAAAAACTGAACGAAAAAATTCTAATCAGAATACTGTTAATGGAAGAAAATATCGATATAAATCCATGTTCAGTTGTATCAAGACAATCAAAACGTCAATTATCACATGATGATGAAAAAACACGAAAAAAACCTGCTAAACGTTCTCCTAAGCGATGTTCAAATGAAAAAGTCAATGAAAAAAATCAAGTTCCAATATTTACAGATGCATTTCTTGATTTATTTCGTAAACAAAAAAGTGAAATACGTTCACTTAAATTAACTTATAATCAATTATCTGAAAGCTTTAAATTAAAAGATGCACAACAAGAACAAATTCGTTTAGATAATCAAAAGATGCGTTTAGATATTGAAGAAATTTCTCAAAAAAATTACTTTTTAAAAAATCAAATAGATCAAATTCAACAACAATTTAAAGAATTATTTCATCAAGAAATTAACAAAGATTTTTTTTTATTTTTACGTCAAAATCCTAATGATCAAGACATACAAAATAAAATACAGCAAATTGTCAAATCACTTCAATTATAATAAGAAAAAAACTTTTATGTATAAATAGTTGTTTATTTTAATGTTTTGCTTGTCTGTTATCTTAGATAAACAATAAAGACAAAATTGTCTCAAAATGATTATTGATCAAAAAAATTCATTTTGAAACGACGACTGTTCTGTACATGTCAATGATAATATGAAAAGAACTTTACTGACTAAATCTTTAGACTTGAAAATATTTAATTTTAAATTTCGAATAAAAGACATTTTGTATTTGTTATCAGAAGAAAATATCTCTTTATTCTATTGTAAAATTATCAATTTATATCATTTTGAATAATAGTTTTTTCCTCTCAGATGAAAAATAATCACAATAAGATCGAAATATTTGCTTCAACTTTTTTAATCTAATAGTTTAAATCATCTTCATTTAGTAGGTTCATCAGACTATAATACTTCATCAATGAAGCGAAGAGATGATTTTCTTATATATTGGATGTATATTTGTTACTTCTTGGATAGTTTTTAAATAATTTCATTTGTTTTAAAAGATATAAATAAAAAATTTGAAATTCATCGTAACGTAAAAATAAAGGAATGATTCATTTCAATGATGATCAATATGTTCAACAATCGATGAAAGACAAATTTAGATCAACCTATGATTAATTGTGGATCATTTTGAGATTAAAGTTGTAATAATAATTATCTTCTGAAAAATAAATAAATATAATCAAGAAGATTTAACTAAATTTATTATTCAATGTTTGAATATAATTTTTTTAAATATTTTATGTTATTTTCTGTCGAATCCATGAAAACTTTCTTTTTTTTTATCTCCTACCTATATAGGATTTATTGAAACACAAACAAAATAGTAAATTCCTTACTAAGTCTTTTCAATAAATATTTATTAATATTCAATTGTATAAGGCAAAGTTTAGATATATCAATACATTTCTATTCTTTTAAATGAAGTCGAGAAAAAGAAAATATTTTTAATAATTATTGAAAAATATTTAATAACAAAACAAATTGAGAATTATTTTTAGGAAGGATAATTAAAATGTTTGTGTAAAAACATCTCTTTCATCCCCATTTGCATCAATAAGACGATTAATAATTATTTTAATTCCAGTTCCCCATGTCGGTACAGAATCAGCAATTAAAATATTTTTTTTTTCATATGAATAACGTGTTTTACTTGCATGTTTTGAAAGAATTTTAATGAATGATTTTGGTTTGAGAGTGAAATCATTTGGAAATCGATAAATAATATCTGTATAGGAATCGATTGAACGCTTCAATGTCCATCCGACCATATCTTGTTCTTTATCCGTTATTAAACCATTATACTCAATTATTATAAAATGTCCATACGGATCAATTTCACGTATTAATATTGAACCTTTATTTTTTTAAACTTATATTTAAAATAAAACTATTTTAAAATACTTTTACCTTGTTCTTTTGAATGACTTTGTTCTACAGAAGGTAAAATGTTATCGTTTGATGGTGATTTTGGGAACGAAATTTCATTAGTTTGTTGTTGTTCAATTTTTATAGACATTGTATTCGATGATTTTATTAACTGAAATGCATTTATTTCTTTATTTAAATGATTTAATTCGTTTGAGAATTTTTTTAATTCTATTTCTGATAAATCTTCTGATTCTTTTAATAAACGAAGATTTTCTTTAAGTTCTTCGCACTTTTTAAATAATTTTTCATTAGACTGATTAATTAGTTGTCTAAGATCTTCTTTAGCTTGTTTAGCTATTTGTTTTATTTGTTCAATCATTTCTTTTTTCCATTTGTCAATATCATTAAATAAATCATGTGAATCATCTCTTTGATTAAGATTATTCTCAAATTGAGTTTCTTGACTGATTAAATCTTCTAATTGTTTTTCAATTTCATCTCGATGTTCACTAACATGTTTAAAACATAAAGTTTGTTGACAACCATTACAAAAAAGTACTCCACCAGTTTTACCACACTTAATACAACTGCCATGAATATTTGCTGCCATCACAACCTATAACAATATATGTGAAGAATGAAAAAACATCATAAACAATTCATTCGCTTTTTTTCTCGAGAAAGAAAAAGAACAACATATAATTTCTCGCTGTTTCTGTCACGAAGACATTAAAATAAATTTGACATAGCAAGATAAGAAGTCTTTTCAGTATCGCTGACAGTCAAAATAAAATATAACTTGAATATTAAGATTATTTTTCATATTTCAATTAATTTAAATCTTGTATAAATAAATAAATTTGCATTGATTTGAATGTCTACAGACTCTCTATTCAGTATGAACGAATGATGATATAAATCCTAGCCTCAGATTGCACTTTTTTAAACATACAGAAATTCTTAGAGGATCAAGGTTGCCAAAAATATAGGATTTTCGATAAAAAATGACAAAAATATAGGATGTTTTATACATAGTTTCTGTTGAATTGTTTTGCTGTTTTTTAACTGCTCTGCTTAAAAATCGTTTTAATGAAGCTGTTATAAATAGTTCAACCGTAGCCAANNNNAGTATCCTCAAAATACAGAGTGAAACTTATTTTTTCCAGGGGTATATATATATACAACTTTTATATCTAACTAAAACTTCACTAAAAACCCGAAACTAGTACATGATCATTTTGTGAATGTTTTTTTCTTTTGAACTATTTTGTATTTTGTACTTAGTATTAAACAATTTCTCTATCAGTCCACTAAATAGGCGAAAGGAAAAATACTATTTAAAACAAATGTCACTGTAATACAAGAATTTGTCCAAAACACATGATTATACACATTAGAAGTTTTTTTTCGTCTAAAGGCAATAGCAAAATTAAGAGGTTTTTGGAAATTTTCTACTTTCTTCGATAAAATATAGGAAAAATAGGAATTTTCATTAAAATATAGGACAAAAATAGGACCTTTTTGAAAATAGAGGAAATATAGATCGAATCCCAGCCCAGTAAATCTGCCTTTCTTTTCAAGCCAACGAAATCATCGTACACTAACATTTATAATCAACATGGAAAAATCAAGGGATAATTTGATTCATAACTAAGAAAAAAAGTGATTTCATGGTTGACAACAATAATAGGCAATAGATAAAAGATTGAAAGTGAACTTTTGAAAAATTATGAACAATTTATTAACGGTGATAATTTTATTGAAATGTTCGATATTTCAGCATTGGAATCGGCTCGACATAGGAAAAATTTTAGCAATGGCAAAATATTCATCTAATAGTAAAAAGATAGATTATGACATTTGATTTTATTACGCATTCAAGATATTTCGGGCATATGTTTTAAAGAATTTATCATAGAGGTTAAAAGTAGAAATGTAGTTGCTGATTATTTTATTAAGTTCTTCAATCGTGGTATAGACTGATGCTGGTAAATATGTTTGTTGCTTTTATACATGTGTTTTATTTTTATGCACAACAATTATTTTTCAATAAATCAGACAATTAAATTTGATTATATTTTTACTCTTTTATTTACTGGTAGACGATCATTCTTCTCTGAGTCTAAGTCCTGAATTTATTACATAGAAATAGTTAGTACAACTTCATAGTCACCAATCAGTTGATCAGAGTTATTTGAATGCAAACGTAGTCACTTCAATAAATAAAATTGCATCATCTTAATTCAGATCATCATTTGAAAAGAATTAAAAATTAAAAGTCGAAAATAAACTGTAAAATAATAATATAGGTAACGATAAAATGACATTTTCAGAAGTTAAGTATAATTTTCTAAGCAATTCTCAATAAATTTGACTTATTGATCATTGAATTTGATCAATTGAATTATTTTCATTTACTTGTATTTTTTTCTCTCATCTATCACTTGAATTATTGTTGAATTGAAAATTGTTTATTGATATTTCTGATTGGTTTTTGTTTAATCGATTTCATTAAAATACATTATTGATCGAGAATCGTGTCGCAAAAATTGAATTTATATTTAAAAAACATTCTTCTTCTAAATTGACAAAAAAAATTCTAATTAAACATTTAATAATTGATAATAATAGCTCAAAAGAGACTATTCATCATAAAATGAGTAATACATCCAACAATAGATATTAAAATATATATTAATGTCGATTTTTTTTTATAGCTTCTGTCTGATTTGCAAAAACTATTTCTATTTTACTAATGTTGGTGCTGAACAAAAAGATAGTCGGATAAAAATTGAATAAGTTAAGAATACAAAGAGTCATTGACATGCGGTTTTCAGAAATCGATAGAGAGAGAAAGAGAGAAGACATGGAGTAATGTCGTTTTGTCTGATAAAATATAGAACGAAATCATCTTGGAACCAATGATTTTCACAGCACATTTTTTAAAAAATATATGAAAATGGTCTATTATTCCGATGAAATTATTATGACAAGTAACAAAATTTTAAAATCAATAAAATTACGTACTATTTCATTCAGTACTATGATGTGAATAGGTAATCATTCAAGTAAAATATTTAGTTGTAAGTTTACGAAAATAACTTTTCAAACAGTAACAAAATAGACGCTCGCATTGTTTACTATCATAGACAACAAATAGCAGTACCTCATTCGAATAATCGAAATATGCTGGTACTCAACAACAAATCTCACTTATCCCTATCATCTTCGTGGAGAAATAATATGCTCACTCGTATCAATATATCATAGGTATAAATTACGAAGCAACAAATAAAAAGTATTTTTTGATAGAACAAATTTTATTCCTTTAAAATGAATTTTTGTAATCTAAAATCAGAACTTTTTTTACCGATTGCTGTAAACAAAATGCACATGCACATGGCTACTGCTTAGCAACAATGATTTGAGTTGGATAGGTAAATGGAATTGATGATGAAGAGAGGGGGGAAAAGGAATTTTTTTTATTAAAAATGTCCTGGAGGAGTGTATTTGATCGTCTTCCAAATGAATTATATTTATCTATATTTGATTATTTAAATCCTATTGATCTTCTCTATTCATTTTCAAATCTAAATTTCCGATTCAATTCTCTTTTAAAAAGTTATTCTTGTTTGACATGCAAATCTATTGATTTAACCAAATTAAATCCTCACGTATTTCAATATTATTGTTCACTACAGCAACTAAATAATGAAATATATTCAATAAAATTAAATAACAATCAATTAAAATTTTTATCATTTTCATCAAATAATAAACTTACTCGATTAAATTTCTTACTTGAAAATGATTATCATCTTTATTTAAACGATCAATTTATAATTAAAAATTTACAAATATTAAAAGTTCGACATCATGCATTAACATGGCAAAAACCATTAATTATTTGTCAATATTTACAACAAGTTACAATACATCTAAGAAACCATTGGGATCTTATTGATCTATTAAATAGTTTACCTATTGTTGAAAAAGTTCATGCAACTATTGATTATGATGTAACCAGGTTAAGTTATTTCGTAATGAAAATAAAAAAATTTTATTTATTTAAATAATTTGTAGTTGTCGTGATAGTTCATCGCTAGAAGGATTTTCTTATTCAAATAAATTAAAAGATTTCTCCTATATAATTCATTCAAATCATGGTCTGATTTATTTCGTAACAGACTATTCAGTTATTGAATTATTAATTCAAAATTTAACAAATTTATTAAAACTACGTCTTTATATAATTGGATGTATGAATACAATAATTGATGGATATCGTCTAGAAAATAATCTCTTGAAATTTTTACCAAAATTAAATAAATTTGACATTTTTATTCAATCGTATGGAGGAAATCAAATTAAATCCATGGAACAATTTCATTCGTTTAAGTGGAATTTTGCTTCATATACAAATCAACTAACTGATATGCACTTTTTATTTACATTACCATTTAAATTTCAATATCTACACGAATGTCTTAATGAATATTTTATTAATTCGATTAAAACTAATTTTCAAAGTAAATTATCATCCTTTTTAGGCTTAACATTTTTTTTATTATTTATTTTCTCTTATAGAATCAAATGAAAATTTGCTCAATATGAATTATGTGAAACATGTTGATTTATCATGTTCAATAACAGAAAATTTCATAATTTTAATACAAAAATCATTTCCTTCATTAGAATCAATTTGCTTTTCATCATCAACAACAGAATATTTATGTTCAACATCTTTATATCGTCAATCTCATTATTTAATTAATTCAATTCGGACTATTATCTTTCAACATTCTTCTTTAAACTTAATTCCATTTATTCGTCATTTACCAAATTTAAATAAATTAATTTTGAATCAATCATTATTAAATCATTTATTAGAAAAAATAGATTTAATTTATATTAGTCAAATAACAGAATTACATGTTTATAAATTTCAACGACATTCTCTTGAAAATATTCTGAATGGTTTTCCAAATATTCGCCATTTAATATTAAAAACTCTTCAGACTAATGACGAACCACCAGTTCGATCATTTATTGATAATCGTTGTCATCATAAACATCGTCCCATATCTGCATGTGATATTTTAGAAGAAGTATTTAAAAAAAAATTAAATCAATTGGAAAAAATTGAAATTGGTTGTTATTTTGAACGCGATGAGCAAAATCTTGAAGGAATTTTATCAAGATTAATTACAAAATATATTAGAATCAATACTAAATTTCATATAAATACAGAAGATTATAAATCAACTCGGTGCGGATCCATTCAAATTTTATTCTTTTAAATTTAAATTAGATAGTCATTTATTTTAATATTAACTTGATAGTTTCTTCTTTTTTCCATTTATCAATTGTTTTTATTGGTCAAGTGTAGATTTTAAAATAAAATAAACCCTGAATAACATGTATTGTATGACAAACAATCAATTTTCTTTTGTTTCCTTTTACATTGCAAAATCAATATCAATTACTCTAATATTAAAGAAACCAAATTGATGAAAAATAAATTTAGCTTTCTATGCTTTTTAGTTATTTTCTATTCTTATTAATTATTCTACCGCCAGAATTGGATGAGCCGCGTTTACGATACGTATGCCAAAGACTAATTTACTTTTATCATTCTTTCAAAGGAAACTATAAGTAATAAAAGACTAAATTAAAATTAAAATCAAGCCCACTAAATGTTCATAGATTACTTTAAGAATAAAACTAATAATAAAAAGAAACGTTGAGGTTAAATTATCTTTGAACAAACGAATTAATTGATGTAAATGATCGCTATTTGAATTATTTGCTTATACATTAATTCTTACTGTCTATTGATTGTTTAGATTAGTCCGATCGTTTGACATTTATTTCAGCATTTTCAATTTTTTACTATCTTCATTTAAATCTCGAAACAAAACAAAGCCAAAGCAAAAACTTTCTATCAATGAATATATTATAATCTTTCAAGAAAAATTCATTTTTCACAAGAATATAATTTTTGAACATCAGTACACGATGAATAAGCTGTTTTTTATCATCTAAAACTCGAATTTGCCATAAAATAATTAGCTATCAAATGTTTGATTCATCGAACTTTTTTCTTAAATCTAAAAAAATTATTTTCAACTAGCTAATAATATTGATTTACTTGATTCATTCGATAGAAACAATCATTTTAATTGGATTGTTTCATTGTTCGTTTCAAATTTCGGAAAAAGACCGATTTTCTTTGATTCGTTCAGCTTTTGTTATTCATGGAAATGAAATTACATGTCGATCTTGGTCAGATGAATAAACAAAATCTGTCAGATTTTCCAATAAATTTAAATATCTAAAACGAAATATTCGAGATTTTGAATACTGAAAAGTTAAATCTCAAAAATAAACTTACGAAGATCTAAATGTTGATTTCGTTTTATTTAGTTTCCTTTCGTCTTCTGCATTTCCTTTAATAATTGACCATAAAATTCTTTTATGAATATTAACGTTCGATTGCTACCTATTAGTATAAGAGCAATAGAATTTCCATTTCGAGTATCATAATCAAGATTTCCTTTTTTTTAATGATAAATCATCTAGCTATGCATCAATCGTTGCTAACGTTCGTTTTTTGACAAATTTCATCATGAAATTGATTCTAGAAATGAATTTAGTAGAAAGATAAAAAGATCTCTTTTCATCAATTGATTTCATTGAATTAATACATCGGTATATTATCTATACAAGAGATTTTACTTAAAGATTTTAAAATTTCTATTCAGAGTAGTTAAACTCAAAGTTTCTTAATTAAAATGTAACATAATAAATGCTGCCATAAGGAAATAACTCGAAGTAAGATTGTTGCTAAAATAAAATGAATAAATCAAATAAAAACAAAAGAAAATTATTTTCCTTCCAGAAAAAAACTTTCTTGATCGAAACACAAGATTTGAATTTTTCTCTCCGTGTTTATTTTGATTGAGTTCAAACGAATAAACATATTCGTTGGATTATATGAATTTAAAATTAAAATTTTCTCATTAGCAATTTTTAATAATTTAAATATTACTTTTCTTGATAGAAAAATCGTTTACATCGAAACAAATTATTTGTCGTTCGAAGTGATTTGAAAGTCATATAAAATTTTTTTTTTGATTTAAGTAAATCGATAAAATTATTTGTTTTCTTTTACTAATGTATTTGTGTGTTTAAGTAGTATGAAAATATAAGATCTCTTTTTATGCATTAATTATATGCTAAAAAATATTCTTCAAAAAACTAAAAACAACCTGAATGACATCATCGTTGTTTAAACAAATCTAACGTATGTATGCACATTTATATATTCATATATATATATATATATATATATATATATTGCACTTCAATTTAAGTTACTTTTCTTCTCTGCACTTCTACGTTCTTTTTTTTCAGGTTTTTTTTCTCCTTTGTTGTATTAAACATCATGTTTAACAGAATGTAATCATCGGTTAAACGAATAGCAAACGAACAAGAATAACTGTTGAAGTATAAAACAGAAGCAACAGACGGAGAGAAAAAAAAGAAAAAGAAAAACGATCGTTTGATTATAACAAAAACTAGTTACAAAAAAAGAAAGAAAGAAAAGTGATGGTGCAGTCTGATGTTCCACAAGGTAGAACTAAATCAGGTAAAGTTAATGCAAGATGGTATCTACAAAGATTACGAGCATCGGCTAATAGTCGTCAAAAATCTTCAAATAATTATTTTGATAATGATATTAATATAAATAAGACAAATAGACATGATACAATACGAGTTGTACGTGGAAGTACAGCGACACAAGGTCAACATATTCCAAGAATATTTCTTAAATCACCAACAAGATTCTATGAAAATGAATCAATTAAACAGGTTTTTATTTGGAAATTCAAATTTTTAAATATAATAAATACTTTTTTGTTTTTTGTTTTTTTTTGAAAAATCAATCTAGCAATCTCCTGATAATCGCCGTTCAAATTCCATTCATATAACATCAGCTACATCTTTAAAATCGACATCAACTATAAATAAAAAATCTTCTTCTTTAAATGAATTTAATTCTTCTAGTTATCAATCAATAAGAAAAAGAATTTCAAAAGATGAAAAAGAAAATTTATCCGAACGTCGAAGTTCCTCTGGTACACTTCAATCTATCAAAGTTGATTTAATAGCTCGTCCGCCAAGTACGCCTGTTGATCCACGTTGTCATCGAGCTTATTCATCGACAACAAATCCAATTGATCGTCAAACATGTTCATTACTTGGACCACAATTATGTTCCGATTGTATTGAAATACAAATACGAGGTAATTTATCACCCGAACGTTTACCAGCCAATGTAATGAATCAACGTTTATCAGCATTAGCTTTGAGACGTTTTTTAAAAAATGAAGAAAATTTAACTGATGATGATTTATTAAAATTAGTTAATAATCAACAAATACAAATGAAAAATAAAAACCAAAATGAAATTAATTCTTCAATTATATCTGACGATGAATATTTTGATCGTTTATCATCATCATTTAGTCAAAATAAAAATGAAAGACCATTTTATTTCAAAGATTTAAAAGATTTTTCTCAAAAATATCAAACAAATAAATATGAACGCTTATTATTAAGTGAAACTCCAGCTCCACAATCAGCTAATCCAATATTTAAGCAAAGTTCATTTGAAAAATTTGATGTATCATCAAAATATTCTTTTATGACAAAAGCTTCAACTATAAAACCAAATTTAAAATCAAATATATTAACATTTTTATCGACAAGAAAAATTGAACAACTTTATAAAGACGATCGATATTTAAATGATTCTTCTCCGCCATTACTTTTACAAGCATTACAAGAAACTGTTCGAAAAAATTCAAACAAGAATTTACTTAATAAATATATATCATCTTCAAATAGAAATCAAATACCAAACAGATCATTGATTTCATCAAAATCTTCTCATCGACAAACTCTTGACGTTTAATTTTAACCAAAACGAAAGAAAAAAAGCACAATTTTTTTATTTTTATGTTAATAAATTTATCGAATGCCATCATGTAACAGTTTTACAGAAACTATTGTTTTTGTCTCATGGTCAAATTTAAAACAAAAAAAGATTTCTGACAAATCTATTTTATTTTGTTGAGTAGTTCAGAGAAGAAAAAAGTTCTTGTTCGATAAACAACTCATAGCTAGCTAAGTCAACTTTTTCGAAGAACAACGAAAGATAAACTAAAACCATAGAAACAGATAACAATAAGATTAATCGTGGCGAATTTTTATTATTAATGACAATCGTGATGCTTTCTTTTTCAACGTGTAATTAACGCAAACATTTGTTAGAATTAAAAGCAACAAATGAAATCATATTTTATGCATAGATATACACTTAGTCGAACTATATAAATAGAATTCAAAAAAGTTTTTTCCTCCTTCATTCTACATCTCAATTTGTTTTTCATTTCATGCTAACAGAAGAAAAGATAAAGTTATCAAATCAAAATAAAATATCATTCGAATTCTAGAATATATACGTATATATTCAAGGTTTCATTTTGAAAAAACAGGCTATTTTCTTATTCAAATATAAAATATTCAAATAAAATCGAATCAATTTATTCTCACTTCTAGTTCTATTGCATTATCTTTTATTAAAATCATTTTTCATAAGTTAAACATCACACGATTCAACTAAAATTCTAAGAATCCTGTCAAACTATATATATATATATTCAAAGACAATCGATCAAGATTTAAATTAATAATAGTATTATATGAGAATATTTTTATTTTTTGACAAAACAAAATAAAATGTACTGCGGAATTATTCTGATAAATTAATATTATCAATAGGAAAATAAGTTATTTTAGTTGATACTGAAGAAGAAAAAAAGAACATTATTCAATTTGTTTTCATACACTCATATAGATTAAATTTATTTTATTTTGATTTCCAATAAAAATTATTCTTTTTAAATGATATTATTCTATGATAGTTATTATTCAATCATTAATAAATAAAATTATTTAAATTCATATATTTATATGAATAATTATACATCGAATACAACTATGTTTTTTATTCAAGAAAAAAAATGTTTTTTTTCGTAGTAAAGAAAGTATATATATATATATATATATATATGTTGATAAATACATTTAAATAAAATATTCATTGGTTATTACTCATTATTATGTATAGATCAATTTTATTTCTTTTTCTATGTTTTACAACAACAAAGATTTCGAATGGGGATGTTGATAGAATTAAACAATATAACAATAGAGATAAATCTAAATTAATCTATTCACATTCAATCGAACCATTCTATGATAATGAAGATATTCAAAAACCAACAATAAGAACAACGACGATGGATGGTGATGATGATGATGATGATGATGATCAACTTAATAAAATAAAAACAACAACGAAAACAAGCGCAATATCTAACATTTTTTATCGATCAACAATGAGAGAAAATGATAATTATATCAATGATTTTGAAAGAACAACTACCGTAACTAAAAAAAATTATTTCCAAAAAATCAAAGAAAATAAAACAAACTTGTTCTTGAACAGTTCATCACAAAAAAAGTCTATGAATGAAATTAAACAAAGTATTATTCTTGATGTTTAACATCATGTTTTTTTCTTTATTATTCTTTTGCTTTTCAAATATTTTCCAATAAACAAATATTTGAATATATTAATTCGTTTAAATAGAATTAAATTCATTTTGATTTGTTATTGAATCCGATTTTAAAATAATTCAAATTTTAAGAATGATTTTTTATTATTTGGATTATAATTTCTACTGATTTTAAATATATTTTTATTTTCTCGAAGAGAAATTCTCATTATGAAACTTGATTAAAATAGGAATTTACAAACAAAATAAATTTCTATTATTGTTCTTTCTAATTCAAATAAAATACTTATTTTAGATTTAATCTTTTGAGTGAAATTGAACAATTAAAAAACCACAATGATTATATAAAAGATTGAAAAATAAATTTGCATAATCAATGGCCTAGAAATAGACTATTTTATTTATCTATCATTCGTTCGTTCATTCATTCATTCAATTGTTAAGTCTCACTTATCCTTCGACTTTCAATTCTTGAAATATCTATTCAATTGATTTAAAAAAACAGACAAAAGAACAAAAGAAATCAATATTCAACATTCTTTTATTAAATCGTTGAACAATCTTTGTAAAATATAAAAATTATTACGAATATGAATACTGTGGACAGAATATATCATTTCTAGTTATAGAAAAGCACATGAATAAAATATGTATTTAGATAAATATTCAATATAAATTTTATTTTATCTGAAAATCGAATAAACAATCGTCATGCAAATTGTTTATTCTACATGAAAATCAAAAACAAGCATTGTTCCTGAGAAATAAAAATAAATATGTTCTATAATGAAATGAATAAATGAATATATACGAGATTCACACAATTAAAATGTGTTTATCAGATTAGATTAGTTTCGTTTACATAGTGACTCTCATTTGCATATGTTTAAGCTTCTTACTCTTTTGTAAATCTCTCTCGTCAACGCAAATGTCTCAATGTTTTTTTAGTAAAGTGTATTGCTAATTGTCGGTGCTTGACATTGAGATTAGTAGAACTAGAGTAAGTTTACAGTTTAGTAAATTTAATATTATTTATTCTGTTTATTCAAATAAGTTGATAAAGGTCACTTGAAAAAAGAATTATATCAAATTTTGTTTCGTTGATCATCATCAATGCTATGAACAATTTACAAGTTTTTTTTCTTGTTCTTTTTTTCGTTCTATTTTTATTTATTTCTGTAAGATATTGACAAGAATTGAATTTATTGTCTTTTTGACAAATTTTTTGGTTTTCAAATCAGGGAAATTCAATTCTCATAAAATTTCACACAATACAAAACCGAATGAAATTTAAATCAACCTGTTTCTTCTTTTATTAGAAAAAAAAACAGAAAAGAAAACGAACGTTTGATCTCTATTTAAATAAATAATTAGAATTGATTTAATGTAGTTTACTTCGTTGTTTAATTCTTGTCTTTGTTCTATTATAATTGATCTTTGTTGTATTCAATGCAGTTGTTGTAACAAAACTGAATTCGAGAATGTGTTACAAAGAAGAGAAAGAACAAAAAAAATAACGAGAGAAACCGATGGGAGTGTAACAGCTATTATACAACTTTCTCTCTTACTCTGTCTCTGTCTGACTATTTAGTTCATATACGTATATCCATATATATCCATATATATATGGGCACGAGCCATAGGATATTAACGAGTAAGCTCATAGATCTTTTTCGCTTAAGTTTTTTTTTTCTATAAAGAAAATGAGAAAATCGAATCGTTTAATTTTATTTCTAGAATTATTTAAATTAAAATCAACAATATTTGTTAGAAGAAAAATGAATTTGATTTGAATAAAAATTTGAAAATGAACAAAATCTTCTAAAAGACAAAGTAAGATAAATATAATTGTTTTGTTTTATTCTTGAATAATAGAATCATCTATTTTACAACTCTGATTAGAAATATTAAGATGAGTCTCATTGATTGTTTTTACTCTAGATTATCTAAATATTTATCTTTCAAAAAACATAATTAAATGAATTATTGCTTCGTATAAACTAAGTGAACTTTGAAATCCATGTAACTAATAATTATTATTGTTTTAAATATGTGAAATGATGATGATAAAATTGAAAATAGTAAAAATAAAATTGATTGATTTTTAAAGTGGTTTCATTAAAGAAGAAAAAAAAATCTTTTGCTTTGATTAAACATCAAAGTGGATGAATATTTAAATCTCCTTGAAATATTTCCTTGAGTTCAATTCGCTTTTATATATATTTGGCTAAGTTCCGTTCTTTTTTCTTTTCATGTTCATAACCAATATTTATGTTTATATATTATATATAAATAAATGTATACAAAATCATACAAAAATTTTTTCAGCCTTTCACAGTATATATCGTTCGATTAACGTTCAAAAAAAGGCCAAGTAAAAGAGTTTTTTTTCTTCTTCGTTTTTTTCTATTTGGTTTGTGTACCTGTTCATATGTGTATGTCTTTATATCTTTATGTCTGTATGTCTCCTTCTCTCTCGCTCGCTCTCACCACCTATCGTTTATACTAATAGAAGTAAAAGACTCTTATGATAAGAACAAATGATTTTGATCTTTTGAACATAAATTGAATATCTGTTTAATACTCTCTAGGTAATCAATCTACATGAATATGTGTTTTGTTGTTATTGTCAATGAATAAAATTCATTTAATATTATTATTTATTTATTTTTTAAAGCCATCATTTATTTTAATGTTAAATAATTCGAATTCATTTGAATCAAATGAATATTTTATTGATACATGTTGTTCATTTAATAAAGATGATAAAATAAATTTATCTTGTCGTCGAAATGAAATAATTCATTTAAATTTAATTGAAATATTTTATAATTCAAATCCATATTGTTCATCAGAATACAATTGTTGTAAATATCGAACAAATTGTTCACGTCGTATAACAAAATATTCGAATTTAAATTGTAATGATAAAAATTTTTGTTCAATTGATAAAAGTTGTTTAAAAATTTATGAACCATGTTCAAATATTTATGGTTTATATGGACAATATATAACTATTTATTATTCATGTTTAACATTAAATAATTCATATTCAAATAGAAATAAACCAAATGTTGAAACTTCTTCTTATTCATTTCCATTTATTCTTAAATTTTTAACATCAGAATCAACAACAAATAAAAATTTGATTATTGATAAAAAGCTTTTATTATTCAATAATTTTAAATCATCAATATTATCATTAATTTCAATTATATTTATGTTTCTTTTAGTAATGTTAATTATTTATTCATTAGCAGATCAAATTGGAAATAAATTTTGTCGAAAAAAGTATTTAAAAAAACAGAATAAAATATCTTTTGAAAATTGTCGAGAAGAGCAAAAACAAAAAGTTGAATCCAATGATTTAAAACAAATTAATGATATTTATTCAACAAAACAAATATGTCAATGTTATCAACCATATTATAATTATAAATATCCTTATATGTATTATCCAATGAGTCAAAATGAAAGATATCTTCATATTCAGCGTCATCCAACAACAGGACAGATTTACTCAACAACATATAATCCTTATTTTAATCATTATACCAATTGATTCACTTCTTTTCTTTTCTCTTCATTTTTTTAATGTCAATTTACCGTTTTATTCAAATAATTAAATAAAAATTTTTCTTTTTTCTTCAATTTATTTAATAATTAACTAAAAGAAAATTTATACGTGTATATATATATTGTTAAAATAACAAACTAAATACGAGAAGAATTATTCGTTTTCCTCATATATCTTCAATAGATATGAAATGATTGAATGAAACAACTTCTTATCGCTATATGTATATCTTGCTCTTGGCCACCATATACTTAAAACAAAACAAAACAAAACAAAAACGGACTAAACGAGACGATCTGCATAAATACACAAACGATCAAATGGCACTCGTACAACTTGTGTAATCATCATCTTTATAATAAGAATATAAAGAAGAGAGAAAGAAAAACGAGAAGATTTATATAAAAAAAAGTGAAAATGGTGACAGATTGAATAAAAGAAAGAAAGAAAGCACGAATGAAAGAGAGATTGTAGTTATTGATTAAGGATCAATCTTGCGTAAAGAGACATGCATAGACATTTACATGTCTCTCTTAATGACTTGGACACGTTCGGTTAGTTTACATAAGAGAACAAATGTGTTGCATGATGACAGAAAAATATATGCGAAAGATGATCAATAACTGTCACACATATAAGCGTTAACACTTCGTTGTTCAAATGTATATACAAATTTTCATCATTTTAAGTCAAGTTCAATTTCGGTAGAGACACGCGTTTATTCATTAAATTTTTATTTCTTTCCAAAAATAGAAAAATATGAAGAAACAAAAAATTCATTACGTTTTTTCTTTTCGTTTCGTTTCGTTTCTTTTCAATTAATATTTATACTAAATAGAATTTACGCAATAAGTTGATAAGAATACATAAAAAGAATTGAAATTGTTTCTCTGTTCTGCTTCTGTTTAAAATATTTCTTGTATTTCTCTTTCAAACACATATTCAACTCGAAATGAAGCATGATGAAACAATTTTACCTTTTTATACATATGCATCAATCAGTCTAGAATTTGAACTCTATTCATATATGTCTTCTCGTCATCAATCTTTATTAACAACTTTATTAAATGAAATTTTAGTTTTTCTTTTTTTTTCTGTATTAGACATTTATCAATTTACATCAGTTAGCTAATATTGTAGAAGGAAAAATAAATAAAAAACAAAATCTAAACTTTTTCTTTCATTAGGAATCATCATTCAATCGAAATCTATAAACGAAATGAAATTCTTTTTATATTGAATCATTGGCAACATTTGCTTCTAAACAGATTTTATTTTCCAGACTTTCGAATCTTACTAATAAATAGATCTTTTTACAAAGAATCAATAAGATATTAAAATCGATACATATGTCTAAAAGGATAAAACTTACTTATATTAAAGCAATGCCTCTACTCAATAGATCGTTCTCTAATAGTTAACAGTAGAATATGCAAAATGAATATTTGCATAACAGCTCTTATCAATTCATTCATTCACTTATGCATTGAAAAAAGAAAACTTCAACTATGGATTTTAAGTTTTTCTATTGAGTGTTGTTCGAGTAACTCTGAGATATTTTAATCAAATGTGAACGTGTCTATTGTTAAAATTGTTTTCAATAGTCGAATAAAATGGTTCATGCGAATATTTTCTAAGTTAAAATCTTCTTTCTCATTAAGAATTCTTAAAAAAATGATTAAAAAATCTTCGATTCACAGAGAAATGTGACAAATAATTGATATTGACTAAAGTAAAATTTTCTATTATTTACCCTTCAATTAAAATTAAGATTTATAAATAGAACAGTTTCAATTTTCTATTATTATTATTATTATTATTATTAAGAGCATGATCTTCATCACAATTATTTTGATTAAAACACTTTATTTTCTACTTAAAATTAATGAAAAATAAAAGAAATGGTTTCATTTTGAAAGATTTTAAATAAATCCTTTATAGATTAAAATCTCTTTTGAAAAAACTTGTATTTATCGTTCGATTGAACAATGTATTTTAATTTTCATTTAATTTGATTTATAATCAAAACATAAAGTTTATTTATTCTATTTTAAAATTCTTCTTGGTGTAAAATTAAGAATAGATTTATTTAATAATTAATAAAATAGATGTTCGTTATTATACATAACTAGATTCATTTAGAGAATATTAATATTGGCAATAGAATTAGAATATAAAGAAAAACAAAAGAAAATCAATTTTAAACATTTAAAATAAATTCTAAGTAAAGTATGTTTTTCAGTAATAAAAAGGGGTAGAAAAGGCCATTTTTGTCGTTATATATGATATTTCAGTTTCTAACATTTAAATCAAGTTAGAGGCAGCTACTGGCGGATGATATTCTAACGGATGTTTTTTGATCGATCGTATATCGCCTTAAGAGGATGACAATCGAGATTTTCGGTCACCATCGTAGAGGACGTTTATGATTGTCTATCAAAAAGTCGTCTGAAAGCTGTCACCGAATTAGTTGCATCTCTGAATGTTGAAGAAGTAGACTCAACATAGAACACTGAAAATAACTTTCTTTCATTGAACAATAATTAAAGAGAAAAATCTGCCGGGACAAAAAATAACTTGCTAGTGTCTAGGCATTTTTCATAGGATTCTCTGGGAATATTGAAATTAAAATAGTAAATATTTTATATCGTCGAAAAAAGTTAATTGTTTTGTTTTAAAAAATCTCAGATCCCAAAGACAGGACTAGATAAGCTTGATATTTTTAAGAAAAAATTATCAAACACCATAAAGGTGAAGCTGAGATATGTGTATTTTACTGTTTGTAACGTAACAGTTGACTTGATTTATTTTTTTTAAGAAAAGATTAAAACAATTTTAGTCTTTCAAAAAATCTCCTGTTTTAATTATTAATCATGATACAGAATTATCAGAAATATTTATTAAATAGAACGTTTTTCGTCAAAAGAGTATGATTTTTTTTGAAATAACAATCAAATTAAAAAAGAACTATGAAATTATTTTTACTTAGTAAACAATGATTCAACACATTTTTTATCCAATAATTTTCAGCTCATTATTTTATAGTCTAATATAATATAGAAAAAATTATTTTTTATTTATTTTCAAAATAGAATTGAAACCTGTTTAAGATAATCTATAAAATAAAATAAATAAAGTATAATGCATCTATATTTGAAGAATAATACAATAGAATTTGAAACGAAGTTAAAAAAACGAATAATTTATTAGAAGATTCATAAACGAATATATTCTGAATTAATACTTTTGGCTTTGTTCTATGATTGAATTTTAAAAAAATCTTTGTATTAATCTTTTTTTATAAATCATTTGAGTTTATTTGGAATAAAAAGATTCATTCTTCAAGATGCTCTAGAAATATTATATTTTTAATTAATTCCATCCACATCAATTAAGCTATGAATTTCGTTTCAAAAATGTTTTCATCAGAAATTATCCAACACGGTTATTATTTGATTTAAAATAAAATTAATGCAATAAAAATTACAATACTTTTTTGTGTTGAAATATTTCAAATAATATTATGGCAAGAAACAAAAAGATTGACAAATTATTCTCAATCCTGAAAGGATGAGTCTTCACAACCAGGGTTGCCACCTGATGAAGTCCAAACAGCGGAAAACTGATCTTAAAAAGCGGAAAATAGCGGAAAGAAAAACAGAAAAAGCGGGAAAAAAAGCGGAAGCTTATATTGTTGCAGATTTGTGGTGCTTCTNTCAATACTGAACTTTCTGTTCCTGTTTGTTCTTTTAGATTTCAACATTTTTATATTTATCATCTTCAGCTGCTTTGGTTAAGTAGTTATTTGTTTAATTGATATATATTTGTCAAGTTCATCAATTAATTTCGTGTTAAATAATAAAACCAAGTGGGTTACATTAGTATCATTTTTCACTTCTCTTTAAAAATTTTTAAAATTTTTTTTATGTACCCTAGTAGAACTTTTTTATTCATGCGCTTTCAAAGACTTGAGCTCAAGATGTGTCCATAGCTCATGACTTTCTTGCTCAAGACAAGCGCTTGAATGTTTGCATGAGTTACAAAAAAAATACAACTATAAATTTTTATCAAAAGTTGCGTTATTTTGACCCTAAAATTGAAAACAAAAATTGAAAAAGTTCTTTAATAACAGAAACGCTTAGATAAAAATTCAAGCGCATGGGCAAGAAGTTTAAGAACTTGAGCTCACCGAAAGGCCTCATGTCTTACCTCAAGATGTGTCCATAGTTCTTGATTTCTTGATCAAGAAAGTCAAGAATTGCATGCGCTTGCAAAAAAAAGATCGACTAGGGTAATATATACATTATAGTATAATTTAATTCAGATTAAGAGAAACTTGTTCAGATCAATGTTTAGGTATTTTTTTATTTATTCATGGCGTGTTTTTTTTGTTTTTCTTAAACAAAATAATATTTTGAATTAAATGATGAAGTCTATAATAATTTTGTGTATGTTTTTCTTGAATAAGTTTTAGCTATGGTACTTTGATGTACTTCGCTACCCAGAGAAAAGTATCAGTAGATACTTTGCCAATAGAAATAAAGTACTCATTTGCACTTACTTTTAGATTTCTATTAGACACTCTGCCCGTATGTAAATCAGGATTGGGGGTTCGAGTGTGAGCCCCATTAGCCTGAAAACTTTCGTTTCTGTCTTAGTGTCCAATTGATGAGAAGTTCAGAAAGAAAGCTCACTGAAAGATGTTAAGGAAAGCGAAGTTTGAAATGTACTTTCTTTCTAAATGGCTTGAAACGCTGTTTTCAGTGTGTATGTCTTTATACATAATGAATAAGGTTCAACGTATTATTTTTTCTTAAAAAGGTATGGATCAAGAATGCGTTTGATTCCCGATTTTTCTGCCACGTATGAGATGTTTTTCTCAGATTTTTATGGACATTTGCTTGTGTTCTGGATTTTATTCAGTGAATGNAAGGCTACAGTAGGGATTTTTTTTCTAATGGAAAGAGTGCGGTATTCGAATGACGCAGAGCTGGTTTGGTTTGCCTAATTCATGGTTTTACCAGCATATGCAGGAGTTATTTTTTACAAAGGGTGAGATCGGAACCATTAAGCTGATTCTTATTCAATTTGAACGTGTAATGTGTAGGGCGTGCACGGGTGGTCAGAAAACCTCGACATCAAACCCACACTCACTATTTTCGTCGAAAACATATGTGAGTTCCACAAAAATAACGCTACCTTTGTGTATCTTTAGAAAGCGTACGGGCAACTCTAATCCAAGCCTCAAATCCTAGTTATACTGCTACCATCTACGGTATCATTTTGTTTTTGAGAGTATGATCATATTGCCTCTATCGTGCACTTTCAGGATTGAGTTAAGCGATGCTCATGGAGCCGACGCGTTACTTGTATTTATATACATTTTATTAAAACAATGATTAATGATAAAGATGATTAATAGAAATAAAAATATTTTAAATTGATATTTATCTGGATCGTTTTTATTTACTATTGACAAAAAATGTCCTGTTTTTTTCATTTTCTCCTATTAGAATTCTTTTATTCAAATAAAAAATAAAAAATAAAAAAAAGTTCATTTTAACCGAATAAATTAAATCAATAATCATATGGTTTGTGTAAACGACTAATAAAAAGAATGAAAACATGAAAATGAATTAGACAATCATGTTTAGATAAATCTCAATTGAAAATATATCGAAAATAGCAAAACAATGTATGGACATTTAAGTTTTCAGTTTCATATTAATAATAGAAATATTAAAAAATACTTCCAGACATAATCTTTGATAGAACAACGATGATTTTTTAAATTAGAAAAACGTACGTTTCTAAATTTTCCTATGAAAATAATCAAAACATCTTTTAATTCTGATTGAATAGAAATATTTTTCTTGTTTTTGTATATGCCACTATTGAGGGCTCTTCTTCTTTTGTTTTTATTTTTTTTTAAATAATGAAAAACGAAATGATGTTATCAAAAGAAATAAAAACACACAAGAAAAAAAAGAAAACAAGAATTTATTTAAGTGGCAAATCGTAATTATGTCTTCTTGTTTATTTTTGATCGTTTTTGTTTTTAATTAATTTTTTGTTTCTCATTCAGCCAATTCCTAAAATAATGAGAAAATACAATGAAGAAAAAAAGATAATGAAAAAGATATTTACCATAATGGCATTAACAATATCATTGTTACATTTTCTTAAAGCTTTAATAGCTTTAGATCGTGATGTTTTTGATTGAGACATAACTAATTGAATATCATTTTCTTCAATACCTTCGGCATCAACCTTAAATAGATTAATAAATTAAAACAAAAACAAATATTTTCTTATTAGATAGAAAACCTGTTCATCTTCATCAGTTTCTTCTTGAATTGTTTCAGTTTTATTTGATAAGTTTGTTGTATTTTTATCTGCTGGCAATTTTTCATTATTATTTAATTGATTTGCTGTTTGATCATTTGTAGTGTTAGCTGTTCCTTGTTGATTTTGTCCAAGATTTTTAAATTGATTTGCAGCAGCTATTTGTGCTCGCTGAGAAAGATCTTCAATTTTGGCTTCACCAAAAACAATATAAGTATCCGATGCTGGACTTTTATAAACATCAGGTTTTTGTATAACAAATAAAATATTTTTCGATTTTCGAATTGTAACACGAAGAATTCCTTGAATTGGACGTAAACCAAGTTTAGCCATGGCTTTTCGAGCTTTTTTTTCTGAACGTGTTTGTTTTTGTTTTGATTGTAATTCTTCTTCGATACCAGCTGCTTCAGCTAATGGGTGACTTTGCTTAACATCTTCACTTTCTTTTTCGCCTTCATTTCCTGATTCTTCTGATGAACTTGAGTCAGAATCTATTTTATTTTTGTTTTCATCGGTATTCAGATAAATAGTTTTTCTTACCATCTTTCACATCTTTTATTTGAACAATTGATTCAGATTGATTAACATCATTTGATGCTGTTTCAACAGATTCAGTTGCAAGAACTGGCATTTTATCTAATAATTTAATCTAGAATAAGAAATTATTTTTAAAGAAATATTTGACGAACGTTGACACAATACAAATACATTTAAAACATTTAAAGAATAATTTTTCTTTTTAACAAAACAAGAAAAAAACATTTTTTTAAATTTGTGTTTTTTGTACAAGAGAAATAAAAAGACGAAAGATGTAGAAATAAAAACGAGATAAATATGAAATGAGAAATATATTCTATTATAATTGTCTCATTCTTAATGCAACTAAAGCTGCAGTTATACGGCTTTCAGGTGTTTGATCCCAACATTGTTCCATTGTTGATAGAACTTCGTTAAAACTTTTTTTATTTGTATTTTTCCAATATAATTCTATTAATGGACGATTAAGTGGTTTTTCTAAATTAATTATTTGTAACATTTCATTTATTTGAGGATTTGATGAATTCAAATTTCGTGCAGTTAATTGTTTTTCAAATGGTAATTCATACTTTTGATCATGATCTATTTTGGTTTAAAATAAATTTCAAAAAAAGACAAAAACAAAAAAATAAAAACAAACCTTTTTTATCATAAGGATATCTTGATAAAATTTCCCAGAAAACAATCCCAAGCGCATAAACATCACATTTAAGTAAAGCATCTGTTTCACATCCAATGGTTCCAACTAAGAGTTCTGGTGACATATAACGAGGAGTTCCAATCTTAGATATATGATTTTTAATTACATTAAAATTAAATGAAGAAAACAATTTTTACCTGTTGTTGTTCATTTGGACATATTGGATTTTGATCAAGTTTAATTGACATGGCAAAATCACAGATAACTAATTTATTTTCATTTAGATAAAGAATATTATCTGATTTAAAATCTCTATGGGCAATTCTTGGGCGAATATTTTCATTTTCTTTATCTTTATGTAGATATTCAAGACCATTTGAGATTTGTTTACAAATTAATAATAATTCATTTTCATCTTTTAATAAACGTGAACGAAGAACATCACGTAATGAACCATGTTGACTTAATTCAGTTATTATATAATAATTATCATTATTATTTATTGAATAACCATAATATCTTAAATAATCAAAATTGTATTTAATAAAATTATAATTATCCAGTTCATCCTGTATATTCTAACAATAACAGGCGAATCATCAAAGCAAAAGAAGAAATAATTGAATAGGCTTTCTTAGCAACGAGAAAAAGTTCACAACTCAGACATGAGATAAAACAATGTAGACGAAATTCAATAGCTACGATAGAAGACAAAACAAAAACTTAATAACTAGTGATAGTTTCAGAACATATGAATATCAGTTAGAAATTAAAATTTTTTGTTTTAAAATTTCAAACACTCAATGATATGCATGCCTGTATGTCATTTGCTCAATCTGTTCACTATTATTTGTTTTTGCTGAAAAAAATCATAAAGAAGCAAATTCTTCATATCGATGTTTTTCTTTTTTGAGTTTAAAAACAAATTTAAAACCCTTACTTTAGAATATTTTCATGTTGCATAAGTTTCAATGAATAAATTTGTTTTTCATGTTCAAATAATTGTTTTGAATGATTTATATCATCTGTATTCGATATTTGCTTAATAGAAACTTCTTGACCATTGAACATTCCTTTATGAATGAAGGAAAATTTTCCTTTTTTAAGTAACGTTTCTATTTTCAAATCGTTGAAATCAATTTTGCCAATTGTATCTTCAGTCTCTTCTAAAAGACGAGTAATTTCTTGTTTTTCTTTGCCAAAAAGATTATTGATTTTTTTTCCACTTTTCATTAATTTTTTTCGATAAATACAGCAGATCAAAATTAATATTAGAATAAAACCAAAAATTAAACATATGAGAATAATAGTTATTCTTTTACATAAGAAATCTTTACATCGATTTGCTAAAACAATAAAAAAAAGCATTCATAGAGATCTTGAGAAAAAGAACATCTATTGAAAAATACTTGGATCATCCAGTTTTCGTGGTGGCTCATCAGTTGGATTTCTATCAAAAAAATGAAAACTAAAAGTCTGAATTCGAATAAAAGAACATACTACTCTAATAACTTACATGACAAAATTCTGATTACAATCATCTTTGTCACAGCAGCAATGAAAAAATTTTTTATCTTTATTTGTATAATTCATAATACATTGTGATTGATTTTTACATGTTTTACTTGTTTCTTGATCATACATACAATCCATTTTACCGATAATTAATTCATTTGGATCATTATTTACAATTGTTAAACAGTAAACTCCACCACGGATATTCGATGATATTTCTGATAACGGACATTCTTTTGTATCATATTTACAGGTGGAATTATGAAGACAATTTGAGGGCCATGCTGTTTTGCATCGAAGACTCAATGCAACATTTACTAGAAACATAAATAGAAACACAGAAAAACAAAATTCAATAAAAATATCCACATAAATATGAGCAGAATTTTTCAAAAAAAAAGACATACCAAATAAAGTAATTGAAATTAATTGATATATCATAATCATCTCATCAAAATCTGCGATTTACAAGATTGTCACGGACGAATAAACAGAAAACAAGCCATTGTTAACCTTGTTGGACAAACAACCAACTGACTCGTTTCTTTTTTTTCTATATTTATCACTAACCATCCTACTTTCAAATCGACCTCCTCCTCGCTATAAATCGAATACTTTCTTTGCCAAATTTTTTATTGTTCGAAAAATCTATAATTTTCTTTTTATAATTATTTATTTAAATATTTTTCAATTTTTATCTTGAATCATAGAAACAACGACATCTATAACAATGACATCTTTCACACGCTCTTAATGTGGTAGTAGTCGATTATTCTATAAATGTTGTAAGAACGTGTTAATAACAGACGGCTCTGCAAATTATATATATGGTATCGATTGGCTTGAACGTGTATCTTTGTCTATCATGCCGAGATACGCGAAATAGAATGATATATAAAGAAGACGTTTCTATGTGCATCATAAAAATAAATTTTTTTCTTATTATTCGATAAACATACTTCTTGTTCAAACTACATTGAGGCATATTCGGAGATGACATGTATTCGACAAGCCACATATAATTCCTTGACCATTCAACACGTAAAAAGTGAACAAATCGAAATAAAGAATATACATCCGATTCAAAATAAAAATAACTTAACGATGAAAACCATTGAATCTGGCACAAACGATCAAATTGGGGTTAGCATTTAGATTTAAAATAATGGAGGTTATAATTTGTTTACTTTTTAGTTACTTAGTGATTTGATTGATCGTACTACAGATTTAAATGAATTAATTAAGTATCATAAAAATCGATGTTTGATTCATTATGAAGAAAATAGATACAAAGGTTAGTCAAAATCATATAAATCAGTCCTAAACTCGTTCTATTATTTTAGATGCTTTACATGACATCGATGTATTACATAGATATGAACATAAAGATGAATCATTGATCATGATAAAAGGGTATGTTATTTTATTGTCTTGTTTACGCACGTTTATTGTAATTGTACTTTTACACAGGGTGTGCAATATTCATTTTCACGTTGGAGAAGTTCGTAATTCGCTTTTAAAAGCTCTCAACGTAGAAAGTAAGTCTCTATATTCATTATGATACCGGATGTAGCGAAAATTTTGTAATATTTGTTGTTTTTCATGTATCTCAGTTCAACAAAAAGAGGAAATCTTAAATTTAATTTTGAAAGCTGCGCAGTTCGAAAGTAGACTTCTTTCTGTTTGAGGCTCAAAACATATTTGACGAAGCCATTCAATTTCACGAGACTGAACAACCTAGAAGATTGCTTTGCAGTATAAAATCAAGTAGATCACGTTTGTTACAAAAAAGCATTTTATAATCGACCAGAGACATTATTCTGAATGAGTAGTGATCTGTAATCGTATAGCTAATTAAATTTTTTAACCACCTATTCGTATGAGGAGAAAGTCAGAAAAAGTGAAGTGAAAATAGCTATAGGAAATAAATACTATTCGAGCTATAAAAACTTTCACTTCTATTATTTTAAATTAATGTGAATATATTCTTGTAGAGAATTGAATTGCGAATCTTTCAAAACTAAATTCAACCTTTTCTGCTTTTTTTCTGAAATGAAATATATGAAAAACACCAAATGTCGCCAAACTTTTGTGACGTCCGATAGATATACTTAACTGTACTTGTTTTAGTTGTGGAAAACATTGATGCAGCTATTAACATGCTGAACTGCATCACTGAAACAAACGTGAACAAGTTCATCAAACGTAACTTTCAACATGTCTAATAATGATTGCTTAATAAGAATTTCTATTTTTAGGTAATTCTAGTCGCCGCTTGGTCAAAAAAGTCAAACGTCTAAATTAGGAAAAGAAATTAGTCGTTTTCAAACATGTGCTGCTCGTAAAAATTTTTGTCTATTCATTACTTTTCTTGTGTTGTACTTCTCGTGTTATTGCCATGTAATTCGTGTTTGCTTATTGTTGTTTTCGTGATTTTTGTTTTTTGATTTTTTTGATTGTTATCATATAAAAGTGATGCATGAATGTATTGTCATCAGGTGTTTATATACAATGGTTTAACATCAAAAGAATCATTATCATTGCAATAAAACTCATTTGATAGAAATCATTTTATAATAATAACCATTGTAATCGATAAAGAAAAATAAATCACAAAGTGTATATCCAACATGACATTTTCGTTTTCAACTAGGTATTCAATCTATTGAGCAATTTCGATGTTTAATTGCTTATCAAAGCCAACAAATAACATAATAAAAATAAAGTTTTGTCGCACATTATCAGTTGGAAAATGAATTATTTGTAAAACGAATAAAACTACATTTTTATAGTTGAATGAAGAAACTCGAAAATATGATGAATATTGCTTGTCATTATGATAGAGATGTTATATTCTATTATCCAGGCTTTCCAAGTTTTCATGAATGTTCGAGGAGACTGTTTTCATTATCGTTCGGTCCATTCACTCTCAACAACATCGTTTAATAAATAGATTTACTTTTTGCTCATCTCTAAAAGCTTTTCATTTAACAAATTCTCTCACAAATTTAAATACCACCAAGAAAAATATTTTTCGAATAGCTCTTGAACCTATACCAAAACTTCTAACAGCAAATCAATTTCAATCACAAAATCAGTCATCATATTTTATTTTGCATTAAAAGTTTTTTAATGTCTTATTCAAATAGGTTCATATAAAACACAAGCAGCATATGCAATTGCCTTATTCCAATAATGTGCAAAGAACATTAGCAAACGAAAAATTTATTTCTGTCTATAGATAGCTGCTCATTATAAAGACTCATTCTGAACTCATATACATGTACGCTACCGTGGCGGATGGTATCCAGAGAGCGGTTTAGTATGTGTAAGTTTCCAAGATCGCGGTTTGATGTGGCCGCGGCTAGAGAAATTCGCTAGAAGACGCGGTTTCCCAAAGTCGACCTCGGTGAATTGGAAAAACCGCGGTATGAAGCTATTTTACTTGAAATATTATTACGTGGGTAGAGTTGTCGCTTGAATAGATTTATAAAAGAAATAACTTTTCATTTAGTTCAGTCTATGTGACAAGTAAAAAGATTAAATATTTACTTGATAATAAAATAAAATAAAATAATAAATTTCTTGTGACGTTTAACAAAACTAAAAAGCATTTATTTATTTGAATAAAAAAAAACGGATCAATATTAATAAATTTAATTTCGATAAATTCTATCAGAATGAGTGTCAATAAATGTTTTCATGCCTCGTATTTTATTGTTTCAAGATGAATCTCATAATGATCTACGTACAACTGTCAATCTAAAAATATTCATTGTTTTTATTTTATGCGATTTATGTCACTCATTAGAAATGGCGATTGATATATCAAAAGTTCTATATGTATTTTGTAGATTTAACTTTGCTTTCAGAGAATTCTTTCTCTCTCTCTCTCTCTGTTTATAGAAAGATAGAACGATTTCTTTTTTTATTATTGTACTCCGTTCTCAGGACTACTAGAAGTATAGAACATCTAGACTCAACTCCACTATACGAAAGTTCATCAGAAATTCAACAAAGAAAAAATTGATAATGATTTGTTCTGCTTATAAATGAAAAAAGAGTTTGATGTGATTAGAATTTCTAATGAAATAGGTCTATCGTTCGAAGTAGCAACGTAACCAGAAATTTAAGAGTGGTGGAGCTCAGGCCTCACTCAATCAGATAGTACCTCACTAGGAGAGCCCTTCAGATCTTAAAACAATTTTTTCATCCGTTCAGAATCGTATTTGAGTTCAAAAATCTTGAATTTAACGGGCTCTACTCACCAATTTCAGATATCAATCAATTTGTATGTAGAGATTCACACCAATAAAATCCTTAGCATAGCATCAGAATCTACTAAAAAGATATGTTTACATACTGAGAGTCTTGATGAATGATCAATTAATTAATTCAGTCATATGAACAAAATATTATCAAGACAGAAAGAAAAGGAATTGTTTATTTCAACATAAGCAAACCATTCTGTGAGTATCTGAGAATTTATAAAATAAGCTGCTCAACATTTACATCAATGTCACACTCGACAGCTAATAAACACAAATCACTGAGACGATCATTTGTCGTTGTATTTCTCATTATTGTTTTGCCAGAAATATGAAGGTATATTACTTTCAATCTACCATTAGATAGACATTCTCAATAGAAAAAGATTCATAAGGAAATGTCGTAATTGAATTTCTTCTGTTTTTATTGAAAATCTAAATTACTTCATAGCTAACATAACAGAGTTTAAAGTTCCAGTGGTGGAGCTAAGTCACGCTTGGCCATCCGCTGATTATGCCACTAAATCCGAATGGCATTGATAATTTTTAAAGAGATCAAACGAATAAATGAAGTTGTTGATTGAGAAAAACAAACTGAAATGAAATGAAGAAAAAATGATTTAGGATGCTCGTTCATAATAAAACTGACTCAAAATCGAAATGATTGTCTTTTATAACAAAATTTAATGAACAATTATGTCAATATCTTGTATTTTCGTTAGAAAATTCAATGCCAACGTCAAATATAAAACATAAAAGTGATTATATATATATATCGATATAGGAGTTAACGTTAAAATAAAGAAAGTAACAATCATTATTAAAGTATTTATTAACAGTAAATATCATTCATACAATGAAATGTTTTTGTTGACTGTTCATTATAGATATACTTTCACATCCCATATCAACATCCACATATGCACACTCGTCAATTCTGATATGTTTATATCGTTGATTCAGATAAAATGATATCTAAAGGCTTAAATTTCAATGAATTTATTTATATGTGTAACTCATTGTTAGGTTTTTCTTCAGTAAATTTTGTCGTTTAAATTGATTTAATAATTAATGTTCGATAAAATCATTGAAAAGAAAGATTTACCATGCAAATATAATCTATAAAGAATTTAGGTCTACGTAGAAAATGATACTACTACATTTACGAAAAAATAATCATATTCATAGTTTGTCAACATTAATAAACCGTTTATTTTTTTCATGCATTTTTCTTCTGTTAAAAAATTAATTTTTTCACTGCAATCATACCGTATAATAATCTACTTAATAGAACAAATTTTCTTTTCTATGAAACATATTTTTCATGAGATTTCTACTTAAGTTATCGAAGATTTAGAACAATATTATATTGAACGATAAATATCACAGAGTAACTATTAGAAATAAGAAGATTTTCTATTTAAATCTAACTTGAAATGTTTTTGAAAAAATCAAAATAGTCTTCTTTTTAAATATTCCTGCGTCGATTGAAAGAAAAAATGTTGATATGAAATATTTTTCTCAATTTGAAGTCAATGTACTAATAGAATTTTATTTAAATGAATTCAATGAAAACAACGAACAAAAGACGGAAGAGAAAAGAAAGAAAGAAAACAAGAAATTAATTTTGTTCAAGTTTTTGCCGATCATTTTCAATTTGTAAAACTTTTTTTGTTAAACTTGTTAAACAATTTGAGTTTGAATCTTGTGAAAGTGTTCGTTTAATTGAATTATTATTGGATTGACCAAATAAAAGATTGGTTTGATTTTTTTCAATAAAAATATTTTCTTGAATATCATCACTATTGTTATTTGTTAACTTTGATATTGTAGAAATTGTTGTTAAAAATTTTCCATCTTCAGTTCGTATTCGAGTTGTTCGGACTGTGTTATTTGCACCTACAAAAAAAAATACTAGAATAATTTCAAAAAACAAGAAAAAAAGTATTCAATGATCTTATTTAATTATTTTGAGGAATAAACATTTAGACGAGAATGATTGTTATTGACATTTTAATCAATAACATATTTAATTCGTTCTTGAATATAATGAAAATAAAAAAAGAAACAAAACGAATAGCAACCTGCTTGAATAGATGATGATAAAACATTGGATGTTGACTTATTTTGAGAATTAGTTTGGTATGAATTTGCTTTCAAATTGTTTGATGAAAATAAATTCGATTGAATTTTATTTGATGAATAATCAATAAAAATATTTTGACCAATATTAATTGAAATATTATTTGTTGTTTTTTGATTCTCATTCGGTTTCATTCGATTTGGAATTTCAATTAATTCATTTGTTTTTAAATAATTTTCAAAACTCTTTTCCAGATTATCAATTTTTAGAAAGATTTCTTTATAAAAACTAGTTATATCACCAAACATGTTTCCATCAATAATATGAATTGTTCCCGCTGGTTTGGATGGTGTTAAACATGGATTTTCACCTTTAGAAATAAACCAAAAGAAAATACTATTCATTTTTAGAAAAAAACGTTGAAAATTCTTACGATAACTATCTTGATTAATAATAAAATCGTTCTGTTGATTAATGGAACGTATAAATACAGATCGAAGTGTTTTTAATTTTGCATTTGGCATTGATTTATAGGATTGAATTAAACGTGTCCATGTTAATTCTTGATTATTTTGAATTAATTTTGAATTTGATATAAAATAAATTGACGATAATAATATTTGATCTAAATCTCTTGAACGAAATAATAATTCTAGATAATTTTCAAATAAATATATAAAAAAATTCCAAATTAATTTTTCAATTTGATTTGATTGAGAAGAAAATAAACGAAGACAAAGTATATCAAGACGAGATGATACTAGATCATATAATCGACGATAAAACATTGAATATGGACATAACTTAACAGTTTTTTCAACAATTCCATCGGATTGACTTCGAATCAATGATAAATTATTCTAAAATTAAGATAAAACCAATATGTATCTAGAAACGAAAAAAATTTTACATTGAATTGATTTGGAGTGATCGTTGTTGTTGAAGATTGAAATAATTTTCTTGAAACATTATTTTTATTTGGTGATTGAATAAATATAGGAGTTAAATGATTATTTGGTGATAATGAATCATTTTTTTTTAAATGAATCAATTGAATTTGATTATATTTTAAAATTCCTTTTAATTCAATATCATTCCACAGTGATGAATCATTTGAAAATGCCATTGAAGATATTATTATTTCTTCTATTGACGATAAATATTTTATAAATTGTCGACCTTTCGATATTTGTTTTGATGTTTTTAAAAATATTTGTATTATTTTTAAAAAAGAATAACCATGTAATGAATAGATATTTAATAACCAATTGAAATCATGATATTTATCATTATGTGAATATAATACTAATAATATGCATAAACCAAGAAGAGATTTTAAAAATTGATTATTCAATATTAATTTTCTATTGAATTTATTAAATTTATCTTCAAATATTTTCAAAAACTGAAAAGAACTCACTGAAATGATTGTTGAATTTGTTGTTGAGAATTGGATTGAATTGATTCCAAACGTTTTTTTTCAATAGTTAAAATATTTTCGAGAGAATTATAAAATAACTTCAATGATAAATCAAAACGAGATTGACACGATCGTGACGGATTTAACTGTTTATTAAAATTATTTATTTCTTCAATTGAGTCATACGATTTATTAAATATATTTTCCCATTCATTTAAACGTTCGACTAGATCATCTAAATTTAGAAAAGCTCAAGCTAAATTATTAGTTCCATTTCATTTTTAATATAGAATTCATCCTTATGAAATTACTAAAAGTCTACACAAAACGGACAAACCTAGAAACGTTTGTTGACCAATAATGAATTGAAGATTATTTGATGGTTTTGTTGATTGTTGATCTTTAATAATTTCAAATAAAACGTTAATTAATTGATTTGCTTGCGAAATAGGTGTTAAAAATTGATTTGAATTATTTGTTTGATAGTCATTCGATGTCAAATGTTGACTTGCTGTTATTGGTGTTCGATTTTGATAAGATTTTGAATAGCGATTCTCATTTAAATTTGATAATAAATCATTTAATTGATTTTGATTTTCCAAAAAGATTCTCTCATCAATTATACAATTAGTTAAAACGATTTCATCATATTGTCGATTTATATCACGAATTGTTTCCAAATAATTATTTTCATTCAAGAAATTTTCACTTTTATTGATACATTTAATTAAATCACTTTTTAAATGTTCTTCAATTATTGTTCGGCACATTTCAGATGAGCATGAATATTTTTCACTTAATTTATCAATTATTGTTCCATCGGATGAACATAGTTCATTTAAACAAGAACCTTTTAAAATAAATTCTCATTTTAATTAAATATAAGCTACAATGATTTACCTTTTATTAAATAATCTAATTTATTCAATTTTGAATAATCATAAATAAAAATAAACGAAGAAATAAGTAAATGAAATGAAGCAATAAGATCATTTATAGTTGATGGATAAATTGTTTTTGCTAAAGCATAAATAGTCCAAATCAATGAATATAAATCATGATGATTTAATTTATTGGCTTTATTTTTTTGATTTAATTTCGGATTTATTTGATTTGATGTTCTTCTATATTGATAATCAGAATGAATTAATTTATATTGATTTCCACCAAATATTTCAATAAATATTTTTGTATACTTTTCAAATATGATTGATGATATATTAAATGCATGTTCAACTTGATCAATTTTAAATCTAATTGAATCAGGTAAATTTGCCATATCTTCCCATTTATGTAATTTATCAAAAAAAACTATTAATTCTAAATGATTTGCACTTTTCAATAAACGTGATATTGATATTGGATTATTATCAATTGAAGTTAAAAATCTATTACGTCGACAAGATACATATAATGATACAGCTAACCAATGCAATTGATCACCTTCTAGAACATAATGTTTACGAATATGTTCATATGAACGCCATGCATCTTCTTTTGTTTCAATATCCATATTTAAATCAAGACATAATTTAGAATATAAATTTTCAATTGATTCATGCTCAAATTCAGACATATCTTTAAATAGAAAATAATAATACAAGTTTATTTATTTATTCGTTAAGCCTTATGTTTTGTAGAATATATATATATATATATACAAATATACTTACTTAATTCAATACTATTTGTTTACTAGAAAAAAATTCTAATTTATAAAATTTGTTTGTTAAGGCGTTTTTCTATTTGATAACTGAATATGTTCTTAGTTGACAAATGATTGAGAATAAATTTCAATCATATTTATATTGTTGTTCATTGATTTTTTTCTCTTTCTCTCTCTTTCCTCTCCGTTTCTGTCTAATTCGTTCGTACTGTTTGTATTGTTTTTCCCAACTTGTTTTCAATTCAACCAATGAATTAAAATCTATTTCACTTGGTTCATTCAAAGGTCATCGTCATCATCATCTATTGGGAAAAAAAATACAGTAATGTTCCTTTATTTAATTCGAAAGATAGTATCAGTGAACCAAAACTAAGATGTACAATGTTAATATATCGAAGTTAACACGTTTCTTTAATTAACTATTCTAATGAGAGATAACAATCGAGCAAATCTAATCTACTCCAAAGTTTTTACAATTTAACAAAAAAATTTATTTTTTCTTATTTATTTTTTAACATTATTTAGTTTATATCGATAACATATTTGAATTATCTTCTTAATTTGTATATTTCATGCAACGGCAAAAAAATTTAATTTCTAGAAGATTCTCAAAATAATAACAGGAACGATGAAGTTTTTAGCTTAATATCATTATTCTCATAAAATTTTAGTTATAATAAAGCATGTCAAATATATACATAGAATTAAAAAAATGAAAGAATCCGTTACAAAGAAAATCACACGGTGAATTCTATTCGTCTATTTAAAATAGTTTTCTTTCATGTTTTTTATATGACATAATTCTTCTTATTGAAGTTTTTACACATGGAAAAAAGAAATAAAGCATAATTTTCTCGATTAAATCATAAAAACTTCTACACATATTAGATGATATTGAGTAAATTTCTTAGTTTCACTTCAATTGTTGACTAGTGACATCACAGCAGACAGATTATATACATGTATACATATTTTTCCAAATAGCACGTAAAAGATCTTAACACGATATAAACATTTTCAAAATGAAAAGAAATCTATTTATTATTGTGTAATTTTTAAAATAATTCATATCATAAATGATTCTTCGGATACTTTTTAGGAGGTTCACAGAATTGAATTTTATCAGCGGAAATGGATTTTGCCTAAAAGAAGTTTTCCTATGTCAACAAAGTCTCATAACTCTCTGAACTATTTAGAATTCATATTCATGTATGGCTCAATTCAACTAGAGTATTGGTATCATTTCTTGAGAATTATGTTCACTAGTGAACATAATATTTAAGAAGATATTATTGTATTTGAAGCAAGAAGGCAGAATAGCTACAAACTATTGCTAGACACATTTTTAAAGGTTGAAGTTATATAGGAGCCTCATAAATTTTCTCTATTTTCAAAAAATACTCTTTAACAGCTCACTCATCTCATATTTTCCTAGAGGATCTATTGTTTGGTCAGGTGTAGCCTATACAAGAGGCTATCTTGTACATGCAGTAAAAATAACGGAAAAATTAAAACTGAATTCTTGATCACATTGCAATAGGTAAGACTGACTTATCTGTATCATTGTTTTATTTTTCTATATGTATAATTGAAATAGCAAAATCCAAAAAATCTTATTTCGCTCATACTAATCCCATTTCAAGACTATTTTAGGCTTCGTTGTACAGCAATGGCAAAAATTTTATCTTTTCCAAATTTCGTTTGAGTGCTGCTGGTTGTGTACGAGAATTATGCACATATTGAATAAATTCTATGACAAGTTTGCTGTTACGTGCAAGATGAAAATTGTTGAATTTTGCTGAGTATTCGAGTTAGCCTACTGAAATTAGTAATTGATATTTGTTGTCTTGTCATCTTTTTACTGGAGATGTACGCTCATCGTTACCTTAAAACTATTTGCGTCGCAACTTCCAGCATGCTCACAATTTTTCTGTTTGTTCAACTGATTTTTCCTTGAATATAGTCCTTTTTTCCATTGAAATACCAATACAAAATTACGTTAGCATTAGTTAACATGCAAAATATCTTTCCTCCGAAAAGAAGCTGTTTTTAGAGCAATGTCGGAAAAGATTTTTTCATGAATTCTATTTTCTCTCAGATAACTATTTTCATGCCAGATATGAATATTATATAAGATCATTCTATTTATATGAGTGTAGCTCTAGCGGATGATTTACTTTCATCATAACCTTACTTTTACTGTTCAAATTAATTCAATATTCGAATTATTCTTAAGACGATGCAGATCCTATATTTACTTAATATATTATATATCTAATTAATGTTTCGTGTCAACCATTGAATGTGAATAGTATAAATATCTTAGAAAAAGATAATTTTTCTTCAACAAGTTTTTCAATTGAACTTTGTTTTTTAAATTTATTTTTGTGTATACGAATACATTCAATCTTCAGCAATCCCTAATTTGTTTTTTCCATGTGTTTTTTGTTAATCCTTGGTATGTAAATGTATGTGTTAATGATGTTGATAATTCGATATGAGAAAAAAATCATATCGTAAATAAAAACAGATTCATTTTGCTAAAGGGATTTTCTATTTTAGAATTTAAAACAATAGTAAAAAAATAGGCTACATCATTTGTGTTTGTTTTATGATTTAGTTTTTTCGTTTTACTTATTCTGAGTAGAGTTTAAAAGAGAAGGTCAATTTTATTAATAAAAATTTAATGCTAAAATAAATTAAAATCATTAATCCGATTAATTTACTTTGCTGTTATTACGTAAAATGTTTAACTGAGTTGTAATAAATTGATATGTGATGACGAATTCTATTGAAAATGTATCAATCGAGTTGTTTTTATTCTATATTAATATTGATAAAAGGAATAAAGTAATTGAAATAATTTTTATTAATTGAAAAATAAAAAAAAAATCTCTTCAAGAAAGTTTATTTTCCATCAAATAAATAAAGTAAACGATAAATAAATGATTAAATAATTCCAATTATATCTATATAAGTAGGTGTATTTTTATAAAAAAAAAGAAACTGTTCATAAATGGACGTTTTTAATACTAGTAACAATTAATCCATTTGATAAATGATCTTGTTTATTTGTTATAGTTGTTAACGATGATAGTGATGATGACGAATTATCATCTTTATTATTTGATATTTCTTTAACAATAAGTGAACTTGATTTTGTATTATATAGATTTGAATGATTAGGACGAAATTCATTTAATTTGTATTGATTTTCAAAAGTAAGTTTTTTTCGAAATTTATGTTCATTTAAATGTTCATGATCAACATCAAAATCAGTTTCAAGATGAATATCATTATCTAAATTATGAGAATTTATTTGAGATGTTTTATTCAATTTATTTATTTGTTGATTATCTTGATCATATTGATCCCATTTTCCAATATCATGAAATCGGTCACCAATTCTATTATAGTATGATGTTAAAGAATCATATGTTGTTGAACGATCCTTTTGACAACATAATCTACATAAATAATTACATTTTGGTAATAATAAACAATATGTTAATGGAGATATGGAAGAATTCGACCAAGCAAGTAACAATAAATACCTAAATAAGCATTTTCATTAAACAATAAGAATTTTCGTTTTAGCAACGAAATTAATATAGAAAAATCTTGCTTGTGATTTAGTTAAAAAATATTAAACTATTTGATAATATGTGATCAAAATGATTTTGTTTGTCAATACAATTTTTAAGAAAAATGACAAAAATAACAGAGTTTCTACATACTATTCAACAAACATCTTAATGTTTTAATCGAAAATTAACTAAGATTTGGAATATTATTAATAAAGAAATCTAATCGATAGTAGAATTTATTTACAAATAATCTTAAAATGATACTCTATAATTAATGAAATAAATAAGTAAATAAATATTCATAACGAGAAGAAATACTTAAGAAAATAAATTGCTCTCAAGCAGTTCTTTAATTAAGTTTGAAAGTGAATTTTAGTTCGTAATAAAAAATTTCATATTTTCTTTTTTAAAAAAATAATCATCACCTTGTGCAATGTGTCAAAAATAGATTGTTTAAAGAAAGAAAAGTTTACCTCAGTATTTGTTCACTTATTTTAAATTTAATGTCACATAAAGTAACAATAAATAATGGAAACCAAAAAATAATAAATAATACAATAAGTAGTATATTAAGTTTAATTCTCAATTGAATTTGTTGCATAAGAATATCTTTCGTTGCAATTGTTTGTCCATGATATTGGCCAAGAATAGCTAATGAAAGTAATGGTTGATTATTTCGACGTTTCAATGATACTTCACTTAAAATTTTATGAATATATCGAATGGTTATCATTAATGAAAATATTGTTATTATAATCCACATTAATGTTAATACATATCCACGAATATCTCGAATTATAAAATTACAATATTGTCCATCATTATCATAATACGATTTCGATTCACTACCAATCATTGTTATACCTTTAAAATATTATTTAACAAATTTTATTTTGTTTTGTTTTTTCTTATTTAAATTTATTTATTTATCAAGATTTTTTATTCGAAGTTTCATTAAGAAAAATAAAATAAAACAAAATGAAATTTAAATCTTAATTTATTTTTCTGAATCAATTGTTTATTATTATCAAAAGCAAAACAAAAATTGTTGTTTTCTACTTTTGTATTAAAATACTTTTTTTATTATTCAAATAAATAGAAGGAAACAATAAATATATTACCTAAATGAAGTATAACTGATGAAAACCAAATAATTAAAATTCCAAAAGAAAGACAACCACATGAAATAGTTGATTTATTTGATTGTTTTAATTGATATTGATAATAACTATGAGAATTTTGTTGTGAATGTGAATGTGAATGAGAATGAGAATTATTTAATGATAAATCTTGATGAATAAGATCTTCAAATGTATAAGCTTCATTAGCAACCATAGCAGCCATATTCAATAATTGAGCTGTAACACAAGTAACTTGTATATTGCCTAAATAATCACATCGTATTGAATAATTTGAAAAACTTAATAAATACGGTAAACATAATACTGATAATATTAAACAAATAATACAATGATGAAATAAAAAACATGAAGATTTCATTTTATATATAGCTATTATTAACAAATATATTCCAGTTATTGTTATTATATATAATATATTAATTTCAATCGATGACATTTTATTTACATTTATATTTAAACTAATATTAAAAGTTGAAGACATTGATTTGATTTTATAGATTTATTTTCATTTTTTTAAATCTTTTTCTTTTTGCTTTTCTTAAATAAAAATAAATACAATAATTATTGAAAACAAATTGAGATCAAAATAATAAAATATATCTGATAGATTTTATTTTCTATCGCTAGTACTTGTCCTTATTCGATAATAATAGAATGCAACCATAAATGCAACAAGGACGATGCTTCTTCTTCTTTCCTAGAATAAGAATAGCAATAATAATCAGCAATAGAAAAAAAAACTGATGTCTCTTTCATATTTCTAGAAGAAAAAGAGAAAAAAAAATAGAGAAGAACGAGCTTCTTTCTCGTTGTCGGCTTGTTGTCAAATAATCTATGATGATGATAGAATTTTTTTTCTTTTCTATAGAAAAAGAATCGTTGTGTCGGTTTCTTAAGAGTATCGTTATAGAACAGCATCTAAAATGTATGGCAAGACAACACGTCTCAACATGATTGACGAAACGAGAAAAAGTCTTTATACGGGTCAAGAGAGATATATCTCCTTCAACTATAAGAAAAAGAAAAAAAATCTAAGCTAAACAAACGAGATCCATCGGGTTTTTTCTTGTTCTCTATCTCAATTTGTGCCAATGGATTGGTAATCAAGTGTAAAAAAAAAGAACCATCGATAATTCTTCTCTTGTTTTTATTCTTATTCGTACTTGGGTTTATTTCCTACAAATTCTTATTACTGATCAAACTAAGAAAAAGAAATAGATTCTTTCATCAGATATTCTCTTATCTAATAAAAAACAACAACAACATTATATTCAATATAATCCATGTGGAGATATTAAAATAATATTTTAATATCTTCTCTATTTTCATAATAGACTTTCCAGTTTGATTTTTCAACATAATAAAAAGCCATTAAGAATTAAGAAAAGAACTTCAAAAAAAGTCCAAGTGCGAAGAGAAATGTTTAATATAAACATTTGAAATATATTTTAATTCAGTTTATTAGAAAATAAATAATTATTCATGGAAATTTTTATTGATAAATGCTTATCTTTATGATCGGTTAAGATACATTAACGGAATAGAATATTCTCTGAAAGAAAAAAGAGAACAACTGGCCAATAAAAGACGAGAATCTTATCTTTCATATATATAATATATTTGGATATATCTACAGTATAAATAGACTATCGTCTTGTTTATGGACATAAATAATCAACTTGTTATTCTATAATTATGATTAATAAGTCAACATTTATATAAAACTAATATTCATTCTCCGTCGAAAATAATCTTTCGTTTTCCGATTAAATATAACAAAAAGAAAACAATACTAAAATCTAAATGTTGGGATAGATTTTAATGAACATATATTCAGGTTAATAACAATTAGATTAATTTTATACAACTCTACACTTTGATTTTATTTATTTTCAAAAAGATTTGTTCAATATTTCGAAATAATAATTTCATTTTAAATATATAGTCTTTTAAATATGAATCAACTTTTATTTTAACTTCTACTAGAATATTTGAAAAAACAAAAACTCTCTTCTTTTGTTTTACTACAATTAATTTTATTTATAAGAGAACATTTTTGGTCTCACTACTAGGACTGAACATCTATTGAAAATATTTTACGTTTATCCTCATCGATTGCCTTATCTGAATTAAGAAATAAAAAATAAATGACGGTTTCCGAGTTTAATCTCATTTTGAGTGTAAAAGAGCATAAATTTTATATAACGTTTAACTTAAAGAAAAGGAAAATCCATATTTTTATTTCAATTATAATTTATGAGTAATTCGATTGGCGGTTATTTAGAGACGAAAAATTAAGTTGTATCGCACTACATGTCAAGACTAAATCTAAGTTATTCGTACAAGTTTCTAGTAGATATTTC
>CAJNYU010000007.1:358252-376553 GCA_905331475.1 Rotaria socialis
AATTTGACAGTTGCTAATGTTGTACAGAAATCCAGATGAATACGTAGATCCAATAGAATCCACCTTTGCTCTTTTGTTGAGTTCAATTGAATCAATTGAGTACATAACACAAATGTCCACATAGGAAAATAAAGCAAGGATTTTTATAAATTGATCTGCCCTGTAAAGGACACGGTGGAAAGAGGCAAAAAAACAGGACAGAGTTGTTCGATACCTTTGTGCCCTAAATTCCATGTGATAAAAAGATTGGAAGAAAACCACCAGGTCCATCGGTCCTGTTACCGACTCTCATTGTTGAAATTTACAACATGGGAAGTTTTGCATATACTTACTTTAGTTCCGCCAGTGATGCAACTTCATCATATAGGAACTACAGTTAGTCATTTAAAACAGCTTTTAAAGATAGAAAGACAAAATTTTTCAATTTTCAATATTTGAATCAACATAAACTCTAGCATTCTAAAGAAGATCATTTCGTGAGGCAACAATTCTAAAGAAAAAGAAAAACATTAATTTATTCGTACAGTTTTCTGATCATACCAACTGCTTAAAAATATGCAGATCTATGATTTCCTCTAGTGTTATCATGCCCTTCTGCTGTTGGCATAGATGACTCATGATTGAATCACATAAAGCGTGTCAGTCCGTAGTAGGTAAACGCCGTTCTGCTCATTAGATTAATGGGAAAATGGTAAAAAAAAAGATCAAAAACCATTTCTTTATCATGTCCCTAGTACATTATTATTTGTGCATGGTGAGTCTTTTTGTGAGCTACTTTGTCAATAAAAATTAGCGATCCAAATTAAAAATAAACATGAAAATTCTTCTTCTCAATTTGTAGGGCATGGCAATAAAACCTGTCTTGTGTACACCTCTGGCACATAGTTATCAATTAAGAACACTTTGTTAATGTTAGTATCAGCATATACCACATAGTGCCTATACAGTCATCAAAGTATTCTGGTGCACTTTGCTTTTTAAAATCAAAGTGCACCAGAGTACTTTGAGACTGAATGCTAAATATCCAAATGCGCTTTAATTTTCAGGTTCCTGTTAAGAACGCTTGTCTGTACCACTTTTAATATAAACCATATTTTTATAAATTCCCCTAATAGTTTGATCTTCTATCGTGAGAATTGGAGTGAAGAAAAAAATATCTAATTTTAAATCTATGTATGTAGCTTTCTCAATTTGTTTTTTGGTCATGAAGTCATTTTTCTTCTTATTCTCATCACTTGATCAAGGATTGTGTCGGAGTTTCAAATTATTTCTCAAATTTCGAAAGGTTTCTTTTTATTAAAATAGTTATACTTTTTCAGCTTATTAATTTTATAATTCTTAAAGTAGAATAAAGCAATTTAAAAAACTGAATTTAAATTTTTCTGTTGAAAATTTATTTCTTCTATGGCGAATCAATAATCTGATTATTTGGATCATATTGTTTAACAAAATGTCTGAAAACTGTGAACCATTTAGTGAAAACCAGCAACAAATTGGTTATGATCTATTAACAGTTGCAGATACACATGAAATAGCTTCAGGTCAGGTAATAATTTTGAACAGTCTCAACTTCGGGAAGTAATTCACCTAATCAACAAATAATCGTCCCAATAAATGCCCAAATGAATAAGGCACAGCGGATTCCACCAAAGCAACACCGGGCAATGGCAGCAACCTGGAAGCAAAAATTCTGTCAACGGATTAAGTGACCAGATTTATCCATTTTCGGGTCGGAAGGAGTATCTTTTTTTCTGCGGGTTTCTGCTGGAAATTCATGGATTCACGCGCTGGAATCATCGACCTAGACAAACAATTGAAGTAGTTGAACGATGCGATTGATAAATTAAACAATAAAATGGATACGTTATCGTATTCTATTGTCTTAGCAGTAGTAAATTAGAATCCGTTTTTATTAGAATTAGAAAACCTATCATATTTCACACTTTAGATAATGGCTTCAATGTCATTATTCATAGAAATTTAATTTTTTTCTCATTTTTTGTTTCTCGCTTATCCTCTGTTTTCAAAAAACTAAAATACGTAACTGATTATATATATCAGTAAACAGATTCTGTTCTGTTTATTGTTTTTATCTACATGTTTTTTGAAAAAATAGTCCTTACAAAACATGACTATTCTTTCTAAAACAAAACTAAATAAAATATTCTTATCGAAAAAACTTCCAAAACAACAGCACGCTTGGATGTTCATAAATAGGTATATAAACCGTGGTATTATGTAAATTGGTTCAACATTACTTAGATATCTTTATCGTCATTTTAGCGGGTTTTATAGGTTTGAAAATTCGTTAATCGATAACTCATCATTTAATATGAAATATTTAGCATTTGAAATACGTTTTTCGTATTGAGACAGTGCGTTGAAGTAATGAAAACAGTAATTGAAATATTTTAGTTTTATCTTGTATCAATCTCTCTCTCTATTTTGCTTTAATTAAAGAAATTAAAGATCATACGGCTCCTATGTCGTACAAGCCGATCGAAAACCGCCAGCTAACCGCAGTTATTTAAACCATTTAAACTACTTTACAGCGTGAAAACCGACGATTAACCAGACAAGCAATTGGTTCACCCTCACACATAAACATATAGCAATGATTACCTGTTACAAGTGCAACGGACACTTCGAATAGAAACGTGGTATATGTAACCGAGATTAATTGCTACATGTGTATACCACGATGAATCTACTATTGGCCGTGGTATAGAATATTGGTAAATACCTCTTACATATTATAATATTGTAAATGAAATTGGTATAAAACACGATATTGGGATATCTTTCACCTAATTGGAAACTATCATCCGCTTTCTTTGTGTATCGTATATGGTTTATTTTTAGAAGATACTGCCTGATATTTGAAGTGTATCATTCGTCGATATGCCACCTATTGAAAGTATCATTTCACCTGATAGTATCTCATTGACCGAAAGCATCTACCATGTTGCTTGTGATTCTTCTGTCTGTCGTTTGTTTCGACATATCTCATACGTTGTCACAGCTGTGAATGATTGTTGCTATATACTTTACGTTGGTTTTACCATTTTGAGTGACGGAAAAATGGTTCTAATAAGATCTACGCACAAACAAAAGTTCCATAATTAGAATTGAGGATGGATCATCTTGAGCTTGTCCTACACATAGAACATGTTTGTAATTTGATTTACTTGATAATAACATGCAATGCAACAATTTTCGTACGCTTCTAATGTTAAACTCGGTTAGACCATATTGTTCGCTTCTACACTAATCAAGATACCAATTAAATTTTGGTTTTGTTTGAAAGAGTAACTTCTCAGCTAATATTTTTATTTAGAATTGTTTTTTTTAATGAATCTACGAAGGTAAAAAATGACATCGAACTGAAAACATCGAAAGAAACTCGTGACATTTTCAATGCTCAGATAATTTTAGTCTCACAAAGTAAATTAAAATTAAAAAGAATCAATTCAAATATATATTAATATTAACTTCGATAAAACCTTTTTTTAAGCTCATTCTTGACTGTTTAGTGAAACAAAATTTAGAATGGAATATGCCAAAGTTTAGTTAACATCAGTTTGATTGACACTCAAGTTCAAAGACCTGATTATATTTCAATTCTATTCAAATATTGGAGCAAAATGAAGGATTTGGGCTCTATTTCATAATAAAATAATTGTATTGTAAAACAGGTATATCGTAAATTAAAAATATCTAAATATTTTTCAAAAATAATTTTCGTATGGACTATTGACATATGAGATATTTTTACACATAGATGTTGAGATTTTACTGACAATAATTGAAATACTAAATAATATATGTTCAAATAGTCATTATAAACTATAAATATAATATTTAAATAGTCTTAGACAACTGAAATTAATTGAGTTAACTTTGAAATAAATATAATTTATAAATGAATTTTTTCCTAAAAACAAACAATCTACAGAAAAAATACTCTCAATAAGCTGAGTTTTTTCCCTAAATATTTCGTTCAATTGACTTCATTACAATTCAACTTGAGAAAACAAAAAATGTTAATTTATTCTTTTCTTTAAACAGAATTGAAATTCTATGAAACCTTAGAGATGTTAACTTTTTATTTGGAAAAACTAGTCAATTTAGGATCCAATTTAAAATCAACGATGAGATGAAACGAAGGCAAAAGATTCAATGAGAAATATTTCGCGAAAAATATACATGAAAATAGAAAAGTTTCTTAAAACATAATTTTGAGAAACTATTCATGTTATATTAATCCCAATTGATATAGTTTAGTTGTATTCTTCTGCAGAAGTGCAATTTATTTTATTCGGATGTGTTCTTAGAAGACCTTGAATAAATTTTGTTTAAGAATTGTTTCTAATCCTGAAAAATCCTTTCAACAAAAATCGATTGAAATTAGAGATTAGATTTTTAATAAAACTTTATTTGATTATTTAAATAAAATATATTGACAAATATTTCGACAATATCTCAATGAATTCATAAATTTGAGATCTAAAAATAATTAACTGAATTTTGATAGTTTTCAAATAGTCTCTGTTTAATTAATAATAAAACAAAAAGAAACAAATATTCATAAGCAAATAGAATCAATTTTGGTTTTATCAGGCATGAAAAATAAAAAATAATGATTAAAACAAATGAAATCGGATAGAAAAATACTTATCTTTGATAAATTTGCTGGCAGTAAAAAAAATTCTTTTTCTTGTTTATATATAAATTCATATCAAATTATTTCTTAACATGATTTTTAAGTTCGTAGGTAAATAATGAAAATTGAAACGGAATATTTATTCATACTGTTATTTAATTAGAGTATGAAGTTTTTAAGTGATTCTAATTGAAAAATAAATAAAAAAAGAGCATTTCCTGTATTCAGATTTAAATGAACAAAAAGAAAGAATAAAATCTTTATAAGTGAAAATAAAAATTTCTATTAGATTGATTTGTTATGAAGACACTTAGAGAATGTTTTTTTTTAATTTATTACTTTGATCTCAACTGTAAGTCTTTTCAAGAATATTTCAATTTAGAATAGAATTTTAAATTATTTTCATTTCATAAAAGACAAAAAAAAATGAAACGAACTCTTTAAGAAAATCTTGAACAAGTCGATATTGATTAAAATGAATTTATACTCTTCAATAAATAATCTATTTTTGTTTCTTATTAACTCCATTTTATTATTTTTCAAATAATAAACCATTGAAATAAATTAATAATAGATTTAGAAATAAATTCTTGCTTATCTATTTCGATGAAAGATAAAATCAATACAAGTTCTGTGTTTTATTTATTTCTTTTTTCGTTGGCTATTGAATCATCAATTATTGTAAATAAAAAGAGAATGTTTAAGCTAACTTAAATTTATTTATTTTCGATTGAAGAAGTTTAATAAAGATGAAGAAGTAGAAGAAGAAGAAGCACACTTTGAATGACAAAAACAAAATGTAAAGAAGAAGATGATGTAAAAGAGAAGAGTTCTAAGATTAAAATAAAGATGATGAATAATTATGATGCATAAACAGTCTTTTGTATATGTGTTGCTTTTTCTTCATTTTGTTCATTTAAAAGACGCGTAACAACACTAACACCAATTCCCCATGAATCATGTGTTGTTAATATAAGATCATAATTTGATCTTTCTTTTGCTTGTCCTCGAGCATGAATTTTAACGTATTTTCCTGAAGCTAATTTAAAACCTGATGGAATCGAATATGTTATTTCAGGCAAATTATCAACTTTTCTTAAAAGACGCCATCCAGTTAAATCGATATCTTTATTTTTTGATGTATTTGCTAATTGAATATATTTTCCATCAGGTGAACATTCATCAATATTAATTGGTCCTATTTTGTAAGAGAACAAAAAAAAATCAATTGGTGAAAATAAAAAATGAAAAACTAAACCTTTAGCAGATCTTTGATAAGTTGTTTTAGCTTGCATTTCAGTTTGATTGATTTTTGTATCAAGAACTGTTTTTTGTATTGATGCTGAATTATCATATTGAGATTGTTTTATTATCGATGCTGATGAGATATTTGATGTAATTTGAGTTTTTGAAGAAGTTTCTTTGATTTTATTAACATGAGCTTCTTCGGATTCCAGCAAGCGTCTATACGTATTAATTTCAAATTCAAGTGAAGATTTATTTGAAAGAATTTCATCATATGAATTCATTAATTGATTTAAACGAGAACGAAGTTCTAAGATTTCTCTTTCACGTGTATCAATTAAATCTCCATTTTCTAAAATGAAAATAAAACACAAATCAGTATTATTTGTTGTTGTTATTATTTTTTTTTTCTAATATAAAAATCAATTCACCTCGTTTAAGTGTTTCAAGTTTCGATTCCAATTGACTCATTTGTTGTAAATAATTATTATAATCTTGTTGTAAATCGAACATTTCTTTTTTCGTTTCATTTATTGAAACTCTTAATTGATTTGAATTATCTTGATTAACTAATTGATTTTGTTGTTGTTGTTTTTGTTGTTGAGCTTGTTGAACAATTTCATCAGTTTTTATTTTATAATATTCTTCAAGTTCTAATCTTTGTGAACGTGAGAGATTTTCAAAATCATTTCGAATTTCTCTTATGGCTCTTTGAAGTTCATTTTTATAAAAAGTTGTTGGATCAATTCCAATATTTGGTGAAGATAAATTTCTCAATTCATTCATTTCTTGTTCATGAATAGCTGAAAGAAAAGGTATTTGTTCTTCAAGTGTTTGTTTTTCATTTTCAATTTTAATTCTTGCCATTGTTTCTTGATCTAATTCAATTAATAAACGTGAAATTTCTTCATATAAATGTTTCATTTCGTTTCGATATTTTTCAATATCGGACATTGCATCAGCCATTAAACGTTGAACATGTTCAAATTCTCGTTGATTTTCATCAATTGTTGATTGAAGAGAATTCATTTTTAACTTATCTTGATTAGTCCATTGATTAATATCATCAACTAATTTTTTATAATAAATTAAATCAAATTCAGCTCTTTTTGAACGTATTTCAGCTTTCGCTTTTTCAACAGTGGCTAAGTCAATTTGTTTTCGTAAATTATTTAATGCAGGTTCATATTCAGATTTATATTTATCAGAATCTAAACCCCATTTTGATCTTAATTGATCTAATGTATTTTGTAATTGTTTATTTGTTTGCTCAAAATATTTAACTCGATCAAGATAAGATGAAAATCGATCATTTAATTCACTTAGTTCTTGTTTTTCATGATCACGTTGTTCACGCATTAATGTTAATACTTCACCTTTTCCAACATCTGATACTGGTCGAATACCATGTTCAACTGTACGACGTATTGTTCGTGTTGTACTCATTTACAGATCTTTACTCTTCTAAAACAGAATTTAATTATATACATAAACGATCTTCTTTACAAAAATCTACAGATGTCACTTTTTTATTTTTAATTAAGTTTTAAAATATATATCCATTCATATATTTCTAAGTTTTATTTTCAATCCTAATATTTTTTTATTCTATTTAGTTTGAATTTGAATTAAATAATTCTTTTGAAAAAGTTAATAATAAAAACGAATTCTACAATAGACATTTGTCCAAAATGGCGCATTTCTATAAGCAAAACTAAAAAGAAAACCTAACTTTTTTGAAAAACGAAAAGAAATCTTCTAGATATAAAAGAAAATTTAATTTAAAAGTAAAATTCTAGTAAAGATCTATGAAATAGGAAAAGAAAATGATCAATTTTATTGATGCTTTAAATATATTTTTACCTGTTAGATCTAATAAAAATAACAAGGAAAAAAGAGTCCGCTTGTCTCTCTCTCTCTCTCGTTTTTCTGTATTCGACAACGTTTGACTAAATGGCGAATAACTAAAGAGAACAAATGTGCTTGTGCTTGTCCCCACTGTATATATCTCACTAGTTGTTCTTCGCCCCCGACAATAAACAGAGAATAAAGAGAGAAGAGAAAAAAAAAACTACGACTAGGTAAATATCGAGAAGAGCACATATAAAGAAAAAAAAACGACCGATGAGAAATAATCTCTGTGGCTTTTTTTTCTTGTTCTCGTTCCTTTTACTTATTTGAATAGAAGTGGTAGCAACCATTTATTTCTTTTTTTTTCTTGTTCTTCATCTCGTTCTGTAGCTGTGCGGTTGTGTGGTTATATGCATCTTAGCTTCAGTGGTTGAAACAACATCAGTTGTTTTGCCCTTTCGAAACATTTCTTCAACATCCAATCAGAATTTATCTTTAACATTGATTTCTTTCCCTCCTTTTTCTCTTATGTATTTCTTTTTTTCTCTCTCTTCAACGATTATTACAATAAAACTTGATCTATTATCGAATTATCAACTAGAAATTTTCACTGATGTTTTTCTTAATTAAAACATTTCCTATAATTATCAAAAGTTTTAGTTGAAAATATAGTATAAAGTAAAAACAAACGAATAAGGGTTCGATTATTATTATTCTTAAGTATTTTTTTTCATGTAACTATATTAAAGTTGATATAAAAAGAAATGTTGCGTTTTCGATTTATTTAATTATATAAATACGTAAATATACTCAAACGAGTTTTATTTCATCTGAATAAACGATAAATAAGACAGGTTTTTTGATAAAAGAAAAGAAGAAAATAAATTTCATTGAAAAAGAGAAAAAAACTAAGTTGATATTTTTTTTTATTCGTATAAAATGTAAATATAGTTGTCTTATGTAAATATCGATACATATATATTTATTTATTTATTCACGTGAAAAGATCAATGTTAATCTATTCAGATCAAATTTCTAATCTTACCGTTGTTCTCGTAAGAAGATTTAACAAATATTTTATTTTATTCTCAACTGCGAACAAGTTGTGTTCGTTATTTGAACTCTTTTAGTCAATGCACATATTTCTTTTCTCAATCAATCGATCTCGACGTTAGTTAACTGTCGCTCTCTCTCGTCAGCTATTTTTTTCTTTTTCTTTTTCTTCTTATATTGAATGAATATTATTTGCACATGGATGACATTCGACGTTATCCCCTTTGCGATAAAAAAAATCAAATGATTTATTCGTATTGATTAGCATTTATTTCTACATGATTTCTCAAAACAATATTTACTTTTTTCTGATTCTATCAAATTATATTTATATATTCAATATTTTCATTTTAAATACAAACGAAAAAAATTGACTGAAAGTGTTTTTTCTCTGATAAAATAAATATTATGCATTAAAGTAAAATATCAAAATCGACTGATAGAATATAAATTTTTTAGAAAAATATTTTTATTCATTGCTGAAATAAAGAAGACATTCTTTTGCATGTTAACAATATCTTAACTGATGGATATGATTCTTGACATGAATCATAAATCTATGCCAATAAAATTGTTTTTCTTTCTCAATGTTTTTAACCAACATTTATCAAGGATTTCTGTCAACTTATTAAATCATAAATAATTATTTGTTTCTTTCGATCAGAAAATAGAATTGATCATCGATTTCGATTAATTACTAAAGTTTTTTCTCTCAAAAAAAAGACAAAAAATAATTGAGTTAATTTAAAAATTGCCAACTAATTGTTTATAGATCGAATTTTTGTTAATAGGTAAAAATACTCTTGAAGAAACCATAAATCGTTTGTTGACATAAACAATAAATCAAATTAACTGTCAATATAATAGAAAAATCTTAATATATCTCTAGTCAGTCAGTTTGTAACCGAAAGTAAAACGATTAGTCAATTTAGTTTATAGTTCTTTAAAAATTTCTAAAAATTCTTAAATCAGTATTTATTTTAAGATTGTAATATTTGATTTAGATTTAGATTTAGACTAACAAGAAGCGACCTCTGATAAAAAAATAAAACGCTACATCATGGAAGAGGTTTACATAATTATCTAATGGTTAGATATATATATAGAAAATTCGAGTTGAATATATCGTAGAAATAAGATAACTAAATTGAAAATGTCTAATAACCGATGTCGACGATGTATAGGAGGAATATCACGTCGTATTCCTTGTTTTGTTGCTTGGAGTTTATTAGTTGTATTATCATCATTATATTTTATATTTATTTGTCCATGGATAACAAATCAGTTGTCGATATTAATTCCAATAATTCAATCAATTCTATTTTTGTTTGTAATTAATAATTTTATATTTGCTATAAATATTGATCCGGGAAGATATAGTCGAGCTCCACCTGATGAAAATGATGATTCAGAAACAACATTTCATAAAACAGGTTTCTCGAACATTTTCTTTTTATAATCAAATAATCATATGAAATTTTATCTAGTTGAAATTCATGGAACACAATGTCGAATGAAATGGTGTCAAACATGCGGTTTTTATCGTCCTCCTCGATGTTCTCATTGTTCTGTATGTGATTTTTGCATTGATGTAAGTTATTATTTTTCATCTTTTATAATGTAATGATTGTTGTCTGCTTTTAAATTAAAGACATTTGATCATCATTGTCCTTGGTTAAATAATTGTGTTGGTAAGTTTTTTCTTTTTCCTTTCTAATGAAAATGAAATTCTTTATATATAAAGGTCGTCGTAATTATCGTTATTTTATTTGTTTCTTACTAAGTCTATTAATTCATATGTTTGTTGTATTATCATTTTGTATTTATTATATATTAAAAAATCATTCAAAAATTGGAGACATACCTTCAATAATATGTTTAATATTAATGGTGCTTATTATATTGTTAACTATTCCAGTTGTTGGTTTAACTAGTTTTCATATAATGTTAATTATTCGTGGAAGAACAACTAATGAACAAGTGACAGGAAAATTTAAATCAAATATTAATCCATTTGACTATGGATATTTAGTTAACTGTTCACGAATATTTGCTGCTTCAAGACCACCAAAGTTTGTTTTTTTTTCTTTTCAAAATTGCTTTTATTTAACTAAATATTTATAGATTAATATCATCAAAAAAATCTTACTCAAAAATCAAATCAACTTTATATGAAATTGAAGCAAAGAAAGAAAACATTTTAAATGGAAGAACTTCTGAAAAAGTCAGTTTTTTTCTATTCTATAAAAAATTAAATCTTTAAATTAAATTATTTTAGATAAAACATATATCAATGACTTCAGTGTAATAGGTAAAAAGATTTTTATTAGTTAATTTTTTATTGCGTTGTTTTCTTTTCATTCTATTTAAAAGACTTGGTGATATTAAAATGAGAAATTTTAATTTAATATCAATATTAAATTGTTGATTTTAATTTAAACCTAAATAACAAAAATGCAATATTTGAAATAGATTTCAAATGTCAAATTAATGGGCAATCAATTATAAGGATTTATCTCTCTTTCTGTCTCATTTATTTATTTATTTTTATAAAGATTAAAAAAACAAAAGAAAAGAAATTTCTTACGAAACAATCGATGTCATTTCTTTCTTTTTTCCCAATTTTCAATAAAAAAAAGTCAAGCAAGTAAATGAAGAAGAATGCTTCTTTTTTTAATCAAAAATGACTGTTTGTCATTAAGATTTGCTTAAAACTTGTGTCAACATGATGCATAAAAATCGTTCTGATTAATTATACTGTTACAAAGAAGATTTCTTTTTCAAATAGAATTGATTAATGCAGAATATTCATTTTTTTCAATGTTAATTATTTAAAATGAATGTATTCGAAATGCTAACAACTTTTCTAATCAATTAATTTCATTAGAAACCTTCGTAATCAATACTAGATGGAGTATTAGCATACTAATATGATATGTATTGATAAAGAAATTCGTTCGATTTTGTAAATATTCTTCATATTAAATTTAATTAATTTTAATAATACAGAAAAACATTTCAGTGTCGAAAGATAGTTTCATTCCATATTAAAATTGTTTCTTTTAAACTAAATAGAATGTTTCAAGCGTGCAAAAATTGTCCACAAAGAAGTTTACTCGCAAAAAATTGAGACTGTTTAAAACTTAGATAAAGAGAAAAGATTTCTGTTTTTTTTTGCGTATTATCTTCGTTCAATTGTCATTCGGTATGTTTTATTTGATGTTAATGCAAGAGGAAGAACGAGAAAATTGAAGATAAAATCTTCTATATTTAAATCTAGTCTTAAAAGATAGCTACAAACCTTTCAATTATTTTAACTTATTCTTTGGTTTTATTTTCAAATAATTTAATTCGAATCTATTTTATCGTAGAAGATATTCGATAATTTTCATTGTTTTTGAACTTAACATTGAATACTTGATAGAAATAGACTTCGATATATTTGAAGTGATAGAAGTTTATTCGAAAAGATAAGCTAGCCTGATTATCTGTTTTAAATTATTTCAGAGAAATGTTGACATTCTAATTTTGATTATGAATTCAATAGAAAATTGAAATTATTTATGGAATGAAATGCTAAATCTTTAATATAAATGAATGATTTTTCTTGTCAACTTTGAAATTTTATCTTCGTTTGCCTTTTACGAAAAAAATTCGGTTTATTTTAAGCCATGTCAAATACAGAGATTTCACTCAAAATGAATCGATATTTATTCAACTTGAATTATTGTTCGATATAAAATAAAATTAAAGAATTTTCATGATTTCAAATTAAAATAGCCAAGTCTGAAAGATTTCAATTTCTAAAATAATTTTCATATTTTAAGCGATTTTTAAAAGTCACGAAGATCATCGATAAACTTTACTAACCAAAAAATTTATTTTTATTTGCTGCTTTCACGTTTATTAAATTAATATGAGAACAATTTTCTAATAATTCCTTGAGATTTTGAAAATCTTTATTTATTAATAGATTCATTGATAAAATTCAGATATCTCATGTTGATTCGATAGAATTTGTTAGTTTCCAATTAACATATATCAAACAAAAGTAAACTTTCATATTGAACTTTTATTGAATTTTATTCCGATAATTAATAGGAAAGTTTCTGACTAAAAAAAATAATAATTTTTCTTCTCTGTTACTTACATTGAATTTTGTGAATATAATCATCATTAAAAATAATACAACAACCAGTGGTGGCGGAGCTACTGAGACCATTGAGATTTCAACCTCACTTGGTTTAGGCGTACTGAGCAGGAAGTGACTTCGTCACTAATCGATAATTGTCGTATTATGTTGAAAGTAAGATGGACATTGTTATGCGATATGGGAACTGTAATAGCTTCTCCACAAAAATTCGGATTCAAATGATTGTTTTTGACAAAACGAATTCAATATAAAACTCAAAAGTTTTTCTTTCCTCGAACACTAGCAAAGATCTCNCGAGGAAAGAAAAACTTTTGAGTTTTATATTGAGGGGCAGACGTATTAAAATAACCTCTTTTGAATTGAATGTGAAAATTTCTTTTTCCCTGAAAAACTGCAATAAAAGCAGTATTTTCAATATGCACAAAAATATTTCTCTTCACAGAAATTTAACAGCCATACGAACGGTGTAAGCAAGCAACTCTAGAAATACGACGATGTTTTTTGAAAACTCAAATTCTTTTCAGAGAGCTTCAATTTTTGGGTGAGCGTCAACAATATATGCGTCTGCGATATTGAATCAGTTTTCTTTGAAATTTTTTGTCTCGAAGAGTGCAATAAGAATAGAATTTTTAGGAATTTGCATAGTCATTTTTACTTCGCGACAAATTGTGTTGAATTTCGTACAATTCTATGGGGCTGCCTCAAAGATCGAGTTTTGCACGTTGAACTTATCCGGCTGATTAAATACGGTCACACGATACGCGCTGCATACAGTCATATGCAAGCCTTATAAGTATACTGTGTACGAGAAAAACGCGGCCGTAAAACAACGACCTGGATTACGGGCTGTATTTAACACTTTACGACCGTACATGGGCCGTGTTGTTCGGCCAAAGTAGTTGGATGGAATCAAGCTTTTCGTGTATTATAAACCCCGAGAAAAAATGAGCACTAGCATCCATGCGAAAACTGTCTTGGTTGTCTCGGGACACTTCAGCACTTGTTGTAATTTATTATTCAATAACGAGGAAAGAAAATTGAATTTTGAAGCTTTTAGTTATATCCCTCTTATCCATTTCGTTTTTGTTTATTTACAAGTGCTAAAAAACGTATTTGGCGCTTCGATAAAAGTTTGGTCGTCGAATGTCGGTTGGATGGATCCTATGAGCCTTGATTAAATTCAAGACGCTTCGTTGTTCCTGGCAACACCGTAGAAGTTTTATTGCAATATTTAGTTCGTATGAAAATTCTTCAAACTTTCGACATGTCAATGTCAAACGAAAGTTGTTCTTAATTGTCGTAAACCATTTAGCCGAGTTTAATCCAACTGAAACACTTGTTTTTCAGTTTTTTTGAAAAACTGTTGATGTCGGATTTAACTGTATTTCATCGGCTGAATTAAATAAGCGTTTGTTTTGGAACTTCATCAGACTTGACATTATTAAATCATGTTTAGTTTTCAGCGATGCGTAATTACTACTGCCTATTAAAAAAATAGTGATGATAACGTAAAAAGTTAAAATAGCACTCTTTGGATAACTAACAAGTTTTATATTATATGTTTCAGTTTCGATCAAGCTATGTAAATATGCATAAGGCACGATTCGATATTGTCACATACCATACTTGTTTTTGTAAGTATCACTGATCTATAAGCAAAAAATAAAATTGTGGTATGTCATCGAAAATAGATAAGAGATAGTCTCCAGGCTGATCATTCCGACGGTCTTAATCGACTTCTTAAAAGACCTGAAACAGCTATAAAACGGTATAATAAGACATTCATTTCCACCTGATTTCACCATAATTCGTGAGCCCGTTTTATCAATAGGAAACGACTATTGCTTCTAATATTATTTGCAACATTTTCAGAGCTGACGGAAAGGATGCCGTTTTCTTGAACCTACCCCTAGTGGAACATCTTGTAAACAAGATCTGGAAATCTTGGTTGTATCAGATAAATCTGTGCCAAAGTCTTGGCAAGATCATGGAAAAGATATCGTTATAGACTATCCAGTCATTCACCGTTTTTTTATTCATACAGAGTTGAATATAAGCAACACGATTGAACATACGAAACTTAATTTTTCAAAATAAGTCTTTTTCTAAATTATTTCTCGATTATTGATTATTCGGGAGAATGCTGATCTCGATTGATGATCGAGAGAGGACTTCCCTAAATTGGTCTGACGGATATCGGACCAACTTAAAGCAAGTCAGATGTTGGGATCTGACTTGCTTGAGTTATTCGGGATAGGAATAATTAAAATAAAGATAAATTGAAAAAATATCAAAGCATGTTTTCAGAATGCGTCATCCAAGATCTTGTACCTAAATTTTCAAGGTCTGCTCGCTTATCTGTGCTCAAGATCTTACTTACAAGATGTTCGTCTAGGATAGGAACTCATATGTTGAAGTACACAACACGAGAAATATACATACAGCGTAATATGTTTGTCTCAACTCTCGTACCATGTTCGAGACAATGTTCGAAGACATAGATTTGTATTTCTGTTCAAAAGAGAAGATTAGTCATGCTATGCTGATTATCGTTAGCAGAGAGGTGAATAAGATCAACCAGTAAAATCATTCATTCTCGAATATCTACATAAAACAATTGAGAGTTCATATGCGTCATTCTAACACAGCTATTGTCCATACACTGATTAAAAAAAGTGCCGAATGATAAACGTTTAAAGCATTTTTGAAAATGAACGCATGATATACTCTTTTCTACCGTTTAGTACTTAGCATGCGATAAACCCTTTTATCTACCCATCAAAAGACGAAATTAAAAAGGTTTATCAGAGTGTTTATACGACTGAACAACTTTAAAATGGTGTATCATACGTTGCATATTCATAAACCCTATCGAAGGCGCTAGAGAGTACTCCAACCAGCTATTTATTTATTTATTCTTATACATTCTTGTTTCGTCTTTATACGTTATGTATTTCTTATATGTGCAATCCAACTCGAGATGCACATACGTCAACCGCTCTTTTTTCATTCTTTCTTTCCTCTCTCTCTCTCTCTGCATATCTCTCTATTGTGTCTTCTTTCCTCCCGTGCGTGACGACATAAATAATGGCATCGTTTCTTCGACTGGAATTCAAGTGCATTTATAGAATGATGCACCATCAATCTTCATATACAAAATAGTCTAGTCGAAGAAACAAATGCCTTTTCTTCTTTTGTTTCTTTTCTCTCTCTCTCTCTCTCTCTCTTGCGTGTGTGGGGTTGTATAGTATAAATAGAAAAAAAAAGAATAATAAAGAAAAGATTAAGATTCAGATTAGAAATCGAAAATCGAAAATTTGTTGTTAATTGGTTAAATAGAAACATAAATTTCTATTTTGCGAATTGATTCAAGTTATAGCGGGGCCTCTGTAACACTTTCTATCTCAGGTTTTTCGATATGTTCATATTAAACACAAAAATGCATGTTTATCTTTCATCATTTTTACTATCATTATTATCTACACTGCTTTATTGTAAAAATTAAACACATCGCTAATGTAAAAATATCGATAATCGAATAAGAGTACTTATCAGTCGATATCAAAATGCTTATTGTTTAATGTGAGTCTGCAAGAGGTATTACTTTATATATATAGGCGCTACATTTCTTTTTCTATAACATAAAATTTTTACCTGAGTCAATGAAGTGTGACTCTAATTGCGCTACTTCTTATTTTCGCATATCAAAACATTGTTTCATGTACACCGCAAGTTCACCAAATAAGTGACCCATGTTTTCCTTTCGGTTGTGACCAGTGCAAAAATAAACGATGGGCATCTTACTATTTCTTGTCATCAAGTTAGTGCGTGGGTGACTGTATAAAATAACATTAACCAGGCCCAGATCCTCACACCGACACCCTAAGAAACCATTTTTGACGCAAAGGTAAAATAACCAACCGCTGCACGTAGAATAATAAACCTTTTCGATCAAACAGTAGAACAATCAATCTCTGTACGTAGAATAATAAACGTTTTCAACGAAAGAGCAGAAAGATCAACCCCTGTGCGATGAACAATGAATTTCTTTCAACAAAAGAGAAGTAGAATCAACCATCAACTAACGATGAAACTATCCCTTGAGATACGAGGGTAGATAAGTCGATATTTGTCGATCAGTAGCATAAAAAACCTGTCAATGAAGAGGCATAGAATTGAGCATTCACGTACAGTACTAAACCCTTCTTTTATTAAGATGTAGATGAATCAACTGTTGAACGTGGAACACTAAACCTTTAGCAGGAAATGGTAGCAGAATCTATCCTTAGGCGTAGAATAATGAACTGTTTCTGAGAAAGGGTAGCTTACTCTATCCAGAAAGGCAAAGTGATGTACCTTTTAACGAAAAAAGTAAAATAGTAAACCCGATAACGAAGAATAATGAATCCTTATGTACCCATCATATATCCCTTGAGTTTCCATAAACCTTTCGACTAATAAACGCTAAGAGGGTTCATCACATCGGAATAAACCCTTCAAGGGTTTAAAGGCGACTGTTTTAAGTGCTGGGGTAGATCATTACCCGGATTTTTTTATCAGTGTATAGCATCGGGTATATGATGCCAATCTGGATTATATTAAAAAAAGACCCACACCGTTCAAAACGAAATGAGACAGTAGGGGATCTTTGATGATTTCACTTGCATTCAAGATTCAGTTGAAATAGTGTTGATCTATTTAGCATTTGTTTTGTTGGGAATAGCAGAATATTGTGTTTTTGAAATCAGAATAGTAGTTGAAATAGGTAGTTTATCATGAAAGGAAGGTTGCGCCAGTTTTATTCAGCTATGGGAGTGCTATGTTCGGTTTGGACACCCGAAACCCCTAGTGCTCTGAAAGTTAAAAAGTTATTGCCTACTAAATTTTTTAGACAATAGCAATACCCTAACACTAAAATATATTACTATACATGCATGTTAGAAAACTTAAATGATGATAATTTCCACAGAAACAATGATCAAAATAATGACAATTCCATGATATTTTAGCATAAAAGAAATTTACACTCTCACTAAAAATTAGTAATACAAATAGAAACGCATATTCATGAATCTTTCGAGAGAACATAGAATTCTTTGGAAGGCAAACGACTGCGTTGCTTAAACCGAATACTTGAACGGTATAAGTGGCGATAATACTTTCGCAATTAGATTAATAAAAATTCCAATTGGCAAAGGAGGGTGTTAATGAGTGCCGTTTGAAAGTTTCGCTTAGTAATTAACAGAGGCGTAAATAGGGGTGTGTGGGGCGCGACGCCCCTTGCTTTTGAAATTTCTCACGGGGTGGGGGGGGGGGGGGGGGGGGGGGGGGGGGGG
>CAJNYU010000007.1:376560-407145 GCA_905331475.1 Rotaria socialis
CTTGGTTTTGCAATTTCTCCCGGGGGGCCCCCCCCCCCCAGCGTCAAAATGCTTTTCTAAGAGCCGTAAAAATATAGCCAAAATCTGTATTGCGCCACTCCCCCCTTGCTTTGAGACCCGAGTTACGCCACTGGTAATTAATAGTAATAGTAATGGAGTGATAATATATAGTTCAGAAGATGCACAGATAACTAAAAATATCAGCCGTTAAAAAAACTTACAAGGCTGAAAGGACGACTAGCTAGGAATAAAATACAGAAGAGCAATCATCATTATCTGATGAGATGATAAAGTGAGTTGATGTTCTATTCGTTCTATCTATAATTGATCATGATTTTTGCTGTAGAAATAAACAGATAGTTATTTGAAAATAAAGAATTAGTTTATGAAAAAGAGAATATTAGCAAGCACGGTCATCTATAATCTGGCAGCGACAAATTTCCTTGAAATAACATNAGGAATTCTCTTAGAAATTAGATGATCAACTCGATATTTCAAACTTTTTTGTAGTGATGCAACTGGATACATTCACTATATCTCTCCTCGAATGGCAGTTTAAGGGTAAGTGCAAAAACTTTGTCCCATTCATGAGGACTGGAATAACTTTAGAAAAACGTGAGAGTTAGACCTTTTGATGTGGTTTCACGCGTCTTCGAGAAAACACGGCTCTTAACGAGCTCAGAGCGCAACACGTAAAATTGAACTCCCGCTATTCGGAAAAAATGATACAAAATGTGATTCAATAATACGTAGCTTTGAGCAGTTTTGTTTAATTTATTTTCGTGGATCAAAGACCAGTTGAAGTCTATTGGACGCTTATTATCAATCTAGAGTCTCTTTTCTCTTGTATATTGCTAATCAATAGTATTGCCGTTATTAATAAATATTTGCATGTCTTATTTACATGTTTTCTTCACGATATATTTGCCAACACGTATCCCAGCGAGCAAATATTCAAGTGAGTAACTATAATCTATAGATCCTTTCCTACAGATCTAAGCGCTATTCTCAATAATTGCTGCTTTCTGGCCAGCGACTTTCTCGAATGAGTAGAGGGTAGTATTCATGAGTGATAAAACGATAGCATTTCTGACCTGAACATAATTTTTCCACCGTGAATAGGCATTTTTGTCACCGATCGATTTCTTGTCTCACCCTCAATATAGAGTATGAACAACAGGATAAATTCTATCATTTTTTTGTTTTAAATTTATTACCAAGAAGATTTATTAATCGATCTGTTTTTATGTCATCCTTTTGAATAAAATTAATTCCTATCAAAATTTTAATTAAGATAGAAAAATTTATAAATTTTCTCAATTTAAATATCAAATTTGTTTTATGAAAAATAGACATAGCTGCAATAGGTTTTATATATTACTTATATATTTCGTTTTATTTATTTAGTCTTATAGAATTCTTCAAATATTGTTAAACAATTATTGTCAGAATCAAAAAGTAGCATGTGTTTAGCACTTTTTAGCTAGTTTTGTTGTGAATATTGCTAAGATGCTTATTTTAATTCAAATAAGAAGAATATTTTCAACTATAAATCATATGAAAAAAAAGTTCATAAAGAAAAACTGTTGTTGAATAGATGATTTAATTTTCTACATATTTTTTATTTATTATTAAGAAAAAATTCGATCAATTATTTGTCTTTATTCAAGTTACCACAAATATTTTTAAATGAGAAATATTTTTTTGTTCTTTTTGATTTTCAATCAAAACCAATTGTCTATTTTTTTATATTTATTTACAAATAAAATTTCCATAAAATAATCTTTCTTAATTGAATACAATGAGAACTTTTCCATGAATAAAATAAGAAAAAAGTAAATTTTGTTTTGATAAATAGTTCATATTGCAAAAGATCGAAATAGATCTTAAGAAGAAAGACACGAGAAGAAAAGAAAAGAATTGTTCTGATCAGAGTAAAAAATCTATTGGTAGAATATAAAAAGTGTCGACCCTTAAGAATGGTCGGTCGAGTCAGAGTTCGATAATAATTGTGGACATTACACATATAACGACGACGACGCAACATATTTTAGAGAACACAGGAAAGAAACATAGGTCAACAAACGGGCACATATATACCAAATTCAACAAACCTTCTTTTGACGTCAGAGAGAGAATCGGTCATAAACATTTCATAATTCTTCTTCTTCTTCTTTTCTTTCTATCGGTCGAGCTGAATACAAAGAAAGAAAGAAAAAAGAAGGGCGACCGATGGACGTTATATATATCGGCCATCGCAACGGGTACAATTGTTGCAGCTAAGGGAACACCAACTACTTTTTCTCTTTTTTCTTTTTTTTCTGTCTCTCTCTCTCTCTCTCTTGTCGAGGGCAGTGAACGATGCTCGTCCAACAACAACATTACGAAAATAATACGTAACTGCGTCGTTGAACGTAGTTAGTGTGAATGATGCATCCGCATTATGGATTTGTAGGTTCAACATATGTTGCAAATAATGTTGGAATAAAACAAGTTCAACAAATCTATGGAAATTCAATTCATCATCAACAAGTACCATTCTATTCTCAACATTCAAATTATCCATCAATTCATTCACATCAACAAAGAAATCAACATTATTCATATCAACAACAACAGCAACAACAACAACAGCAACAACAACAGCAGCAACAGCAACAACAACAGCAGCAACAATTAAATAATGTTGATTGTAAGTATTTATCAAAAAGATCTTTCCTATAAGGAAAGGTATAAGAAAGATTTAGTTTTTATTCGTTCTAATAAAAACACGAGTAAAATAACGAGAAAAAAAGTTTTCTTTCTCGTTCGTTGTTGTTTTGCACTTTGCACTTTATATTAACAAGAGAAAAACAAGACAATTTACTTGTCTACATAGTCATTTTCTTTTTATAAAAAAGGAAAGAAAAGAAAAAAAGTTTTGAAAAAATGTTTAATAGTTCGACAAATTTTCCAACATCAACATTAAAATGTTTATTAGAAAATACTGAATTGGCTGATCTTTTATTTAAAAATTTTCCTCTTTTCGAAGATGACAATCATCGTATGATTTAGATTTTTGTTTAATACAAAACAAAAAAACAACGAAGAATTTGTTTTTTCCTTTTTCTTTAGTAAAATCGGATAAACAATTAATATCAAATGATTTGGCATCAAAAGTCGCATGGAATTCATCGGCATTTCTTGGTCCAAATTTATGGGATAAAGATCAATTATATAGTGCAAATAATGGCCCATCATCATCATCAACAGGAGCAACAACAACATCATTACATAATGAAAAAAATCTTAATTCAACAAATGGATCAAATTTTAAAGTTGAAAATATTGATATTGATGAACTTCTTTGTGAAAATAATTTAAATTTAAATGATATTGAATCATTTTCAAATCATTTTGAGCATGTTGAACAAACAACATCAAATTCACCAAATCAAAATCAAGAGACACTTATTCTTCATTCACCAATGCAAGCAGCACCAGCTAAATCACCTTTAGATGATTCAATTAGTATGTTTCTATTTTGCTTTATTTTCTCAAAAATTGTTTTATTATTATTAAATAATAGGTCATCAATCATCAAGTTCATCAAGAAAATATTCTCAAGACGAAACATTGTCAAAAAGTGGAAATACAAAACAATATAAAAAATCGCGAAAACTTCAACATCAATCCAAAGTTTGTTTTGTTTCATTTTATTGTTTTTTGTAATTTGAATTACTTTTCAATTTTTGTTTTCTTTTAGCAGTTTGTTCCAGATGAATTAAAAGATGAAAAATATTGGGCAAGACGAAGAAAAAATAATTTAGCTGCGAAAAGATCACGTGATGCTCGACGAATGAAAGAAAATCAAATTGCATTACGAGCTGATTTTTTAGAAAGAGAAAGTGATCAATTAAAAAAACAAGTTGAAGATTTAAAAAGAGAAAATCAAAAACTTAAAATGAAATTACTTCAATATGAATCTTCAATTAAACAGTGACGATTTTCTTTTCTTTTTGCTTTTTCTTTTCTTTTTCTTTTTTTCTTTTCTTTATTTGTATATCTTGTATTAAACATCATTTTATTTACAAAAAAAAAAAAAAGAATCTTAGTAGAAACGAATGTCATTTCAATAGATTTGACAAAAAAGAGCAAACAAAATTAAAATATGAAGCATTGATCGACTAAACAATTTTAATTTCATATTGAATATTGTCTTTTTCTGTTTTTTTTTGTTTTGTTCTTCTATCGATCATCATTTGAAACAAATCCATTTAATAAATTTTCATGAGAATTTAAACGATCCATATATAAAGATGAACCCATTCCATACTTAAATATATATATATATATAATAATTAAAAATATGTCAAATTTTTGATTTCTTCAAGATTAAATTATTTCTATTTACTTCAGATAAGATTTAGTTTTTCTAGTTTTTATTGTTTTTTTTAAACAAAAATATCGATTAATAACTGAACTTTTAGATTAGAACTATTTGAATATTTTTTTTATCGTAGAAATAATTTTTTTTTTCCTTTCTAAATTAAATCTTAGAAGAAAGTTTTTCGAACACTGAAAGATTCGATCGCAGTAATAGATGATATTTTTTTCTTAATTAAATTTATTAGATTTTGAAAATGTTATTCAAGAATAATTTAACAAAAAACAGTATATCATTTTTTCTTTTTCTTTCTCATTCAAACTCATATTACTTATTTAATGTATAAATGATAAAATATTTACTTGTGTTCTATGATCAATACTTATTCGTTCTCGTTTTATATTTGATCTATTATTTGTATTTGAATTTGAATTAATTGTTTGTGGATGAGGTGGTGCAACTCTGGTAGAAAAAAATTTTAAATATTAATTTCTTTTCTTATGAATAAACAAACCTTGGTGGTGGTTGCTCATCATCTTCATCGGAAGATAATGTTATTACTGAAACAGGACGTTGTCGATGATTTATTGGAGTATTTTGATTTAAATTAAATTGAAATGTTTGTTGAGGAAAATCATTTGTTGTTAAACGACGATTAAATAAACCAACAAATGATGGAGGAATTAATAGTTGACTCCATGTTGGATTCTTTAATAAAAGTAAATTATTATCTTCTCCTTTTCTTCTATGTCTAACTTACATTTATTAAAAATGGACGATCAGTTGGTGCAACAGGTACAAATAATGGTGTGCCAACTAATTGATATATATATATAAATGGTGAAAACAATGAATTAATGGATTCTTTTGTATTACCTTGATATGGTGGAATAAAATAAGCTGCTGGTGGAAGTGGATATGATACTAAAATTTCATTTGCTGGTTGACGAATCTTTAAAAGAAAAATTCATTTAATAAAAAAAAGACAAGCAATAGATTCGTAAAAATAAAAATACTTGAGTTTGAAAATGATTAAAAGTAAAATTATTTGGTTTTTTACAAACTTCCATCATTTGAACACTTTGTCTGACACTAAAATAAAATATTTTTTGTTAAATTGAAAAAAATAAAAATAAAAATGAACTTGTTGCAATTGGTATAATCAACAAGATGATCCATAGTTATAAATGGATGATTAAGTGCTTGATTAGGTGTTATTCTTAATGTTTGATCCAAATGAATCATTTTTTTTAAAAGATCAACAAAAAAAATTCTATCTAATTTTTCTGCTTGTAATTGATTTGGTGGCAAATCTTGTTTCAAATGAATATGTTGAATATCATCAATGTTTTTAAAAATAAATTTTCTTGCTTCTTTTGATTTAATTCCTGTTTCTCTTTCATATTGTTCAGGTGTTTTCAATTTCCATTGATAATTAATAAATTGAAAAAATCTCGAAGTTTTTTGTCCTTGTTCAAGAATATTTTGATTTGGTAAACCTTGTGTTTGTGATATATATCTTATTTGATCATATTCGGATGATCCAGGATAAAGTGGCCAACCAAGAAATAATTCCGCCATAACACAACCAAGTGACCACATATCAATAGATTCATTAAATGGTAAACCAAGAAGTATTTCAATTGCACGATAATAACGTGATTGAAGATATGTTGATTGAATTGCTTTTTCAACAGGTGATGCACTACCAAAATCAATTAATTTAACTTTAAATGGTTGTCGACGTGGATCTAATAACATTATATTTTCTGGTTTTGTATCAGCATGAATAAGACCTAATTCTTTTAATTTTGATAAAGCAACACAAACTTGTTGAATTATTGGACGAATTGATTTTAATGGAAGCGGGGCAAATTTTTGTTGTTTTAAATAATCATAAAGATTTTGTTCAAGCATTTCAAAAACAAGACATGTATGATTTTTATGTGTAAATACTTCATATGCACGAACTAAATTATATTGATCAGCATTTTCTTGTCCAAGACGTGATAATATTGAAACTTCGATTTGTCCTTGACGAGCGTAAGACGGATGATTTTTTAATATTTTAATAGCAACAACTTCATTTGTTCCTTTTTTCCAACATTTAACAACTTGCCCAAAAGTTCCTCGTCCTAAATATTCTAAAACTTCATAAGAATTTGTCATTGAATATAAAACTTCATTTTGTACTAATTGATAATCTCCGTCATTCGAATTATTTGTTGTTGTTGTTGTTGTTGTTGCTGCCTTAACATTTATTGTTTCACAATGTTTTCGTTTTTTATTATTTGAATTTATATTTGTGTTTGTATTAGCATTTGAGTTTGTAGTTGTATTTGAGTTAGAATTTGTATTTGTATTCGATGGTGCTTGATCATCAAGTACAAGATGATGATGTATATGATGATGATGAACATGTGTATGTGTTGACGATGAATTTTCTCTTTTCATTGTATTATCTAAACGAGTTTTTTTAGTTTGTAAATAAATATTTGAATTTGAATTTGAGTTTGAATTCGAATCTGATTGATCACACAACCAATTTCCACTGAACATTTTCAATCCATATAAATAAATAAATAATCAAACGAAGAAGAAGACGACGACGTGATTGACATCATCATGTTCGATTTGTATATAGAATAGAAAAGAGACAGAGAATAAAAATTAATAAGTGACATCTATATGAACTTTGTATATATATATATTATTTATCTTTCGCGATAGATTTATATTTTTTACATAGACACTTTTTTATTGGTTGAAAATAGAAAATAAAAAAATTGTCATAAATCGTACTTCGTGTTTGTTATTTATTTTTTATTTTGGTTTCTCATAGATATTAAATAGAAGAAAAAAAAATGGAAGGTGGAACTCATGTTGGAAATAAAACAGATTATGAGTTTTATACAGTGGAAGTGGGTGATACAACATTTCGTGTATTACGTCGTTATGTTAATCTTCGTCCCATTGGAAGTGGTGCACAAGGTTTTGTTTGTGCTGCTTTAGATTTAATAACACAAACAAATGTTGCTATTAAAAAATTATCAAGACCATTTCAAAATGTAACACATGCTAAAAGAGCTTTTAGAGAATTTTCAATTATGAAATTAGTTAATCATAAAAATATTATTTCATTATTGAATGCATTCACTCCATCGTCAACAATAGATGAATTTAATGATGTTTATATTATTATGGAATTAATGGATGCAAATCTTTGTCAAGTTATTCAAATGGATTTAGATCATGAAAGAATATCTTATCTTCTTTATCAAATGTTATGTGGAATAAAACATCTTCATTCAGCTGGAATTATACATAGAGATTTAAAACCTTCAAATATTGTTGTTAGATCTGATTGTACATTAAAAATTCTTGATTTTGGCTTAGCTCGAACTGCTGGAACTTCATTTATGATGACTCCCTATGTTGTTACTAGATATTATAGAGCACCTGAAGTTATTCTTGGAATGGGCTATAAAGAAAATGGTTAACACCGTTTCATTAGTGTATAAATAATATTTTATTTTATTTATTTTCTAGTTGATATTTGGTCAGTTGGTTGTATTTTTGGGGAAATGATTCGTGGTCAAGTTATATTTCCTGGATCAGATCGTATGTTTCTTATTTAGGTTTTTTTCTCTTAAAAATAAAATCTCTCATAAAAGATATTGATCAATGGAATAAAATAATTGAACAATTAGGAACACCACCAAGAGAATTTTTATGTCGTTTACAACCAACAGTTAGAAACTATGTCGAAAATCGACCTAAGTATGCAGGCTATTCACTTGATAGATTATTTCCTGATCAATTATTTCCACCGGATTCTGAACAAAGTAAATTAACAGGTTTGCCTCTTTGTATTTATTTTATTAAATAAATAATGAATAATTTGATTAATAAAATAGCATCGTTGGCTCGTGATCTTCTTGGTCGAATGTTAATTGTTGACCCTGAAAAACGAATGTCTGTTGATGAAGCACTCAATCATCCATATATTAATGTTTGGTATGAAGATTCAGAAGTTAATGCTGTAAGGTTTTCTTATTTTAATTAAAAATCTAAATAAAATAGAATTTGATTTAATTTAGGCTTCACCAGGTAAATATAATCATTTAGTCGATGAAAGAGAATATACAGTTGAACAATGGAAAGAATTAATTTTCCACGAAGTTATTCAATATGAATTAGATCAAATAAAAAGATATTCGAATGGAGATAAACAATCAATTGATCAACCTATGGAATAAAAACTTGTTTTTTGTTTTTTATTTGAAAACTAAATATATACATATATATATATAAATAATATTTACAGATAAAAAAATTTTCATGTTCTATTCTTTGTTCGATGTTCTTTTTTCTTTTTCTTTTTCTTTCTTTTGTTTTTGTGTTGGTGATAATTAATACTATGTTTAACAAGAAAAAAAAAGTATTTTATTCAAAATCTAATTAATTTAAAATAAATGATTTTCATTCAAATGCTATTTCATTGATATATCAAAACGATTTTATTCTTCAATCGTTTCAAATAAAAATTTATAATAATTATGGGTGTGGGTTTGGGTGTGAGTGTAGGGTGTAGGGCGTGATTTCAGGGAAGAAGTGTGACAACACCCACAGTCACACCCTCACCCCAAAAATTACATAGACTACTGTAGGTCAGTTTCTTGAAAAAATGCTAAAAGATTCATAGAGTAGTAGAAAAACTTTCGCAAAAGTCTTTTTCGTTTTTTCTCGATTTACAGCTTCTGGAAAGCGCATCCAAAAGTTCTCTTTTTTGACTCTATCAACATATTGATATGTTATTTTGTTTGAAAAAACATGCCAAGATGCAGTGGATGACGTTGTCCTTTTCTTCAATTAAGTCCTATTTAGGTCCAATATACGGTCAACTACATTTTTTCAATGTTTTAACTAGTGATCTCTTTTTTACGCTTAAAAAGCGCTATTTAGAAAAAAGAGCAAAGTCATCCACTGCGTCTTGACCTGCTCTTTTAAACAAAACAAAAAATATCCATATGTTGAACGAACCAAAACAGATAAATTTTGAATCTCAAAAGAGCTATTTTTGACCCTTATTCGATCTATATCTCCCTTAAATTTCATGATTTGGAGCTGAAAAGTTTATTATAGACTCTCCACTATAGCCCCAACATATCCTCCGAATTTCAGCCCATTTGAATATTCCTAGGCAGAAATCGATTTTTGAGGGGGAGGCCTTAATATCGACATTCTTAAAGCATTCTGACAACATGATAGTTGAAATATGTTAACTGACATTTATTTTCACTTGGTAACTCACAAGGATGTGAATATGGGTGTAGGTTCACATGCATGTGTGGAAGAAGAGAACATGGATATCAACATGTCCACTAGAGCCCGTTGAATCGACGAACTCTAGTCTACACATTAAGTTACTTACTTCTTGATAAATGATAAAATCAGAAATAGTATACGTATAAAGTGATTGTTATTTGCAACGAATAATAATCAAACAATGAAATCTGAATGTAATCATCTGGAATAACAGTGATGAATGGCTGTATAATTGATTTACATAAAAAAAATCAACTCATTCAATAATATGTTCGTTATTAACTATTTTTTTTCATAGCGAATTCGTTGTCATGTTAAATCAATGTGGGTCAAATAATTATTTATACCATTCAAACTGCTCAAAAACCGACGGTTAACCGCGACATATGAGCAGCATTTAAGTGACACTATCGATTAAGGAAAACAATATATGCTTTTTTTTATTTAGAATTCTTTTTTTTTTGTTAATGTAGATTTTAATGTTTTTCTATTTTGGCAGTTTAAATTACTGTTTAATATTTTTAACGATAACGTTTTTGTAATTATGTTCTATTTAATCGTCTTTTATCATAATTATGGTTCCCGATTGTTTTAGAAACGTGGAAGGGGCTAAAAATTCGGCAGAAACTCTGAAAATTCTGGCAGAAAGTATTTTCTTTGACTTTTTGATAGAAACGGGGCCAAAGTAGCTACAATCATCGATTTTCTGCGAGATTTTGTTGACAGAAACTTTTAGTTTTCAATTTTTTTCAGGAGAATGGCGACCAGTATTTGAAAACGGCGTTTCTTCCAGAATTTACTATGTGATTTTCTAAACTTTACCAGAATGTATCAAAGTTTTTCGCAGAACGTAGCGCAAATTTTCAAATTTTTGGGGAACTAGTCCACCACGCCGTTCCTCTTATAGGGAAGCCTGATTATAATTTTTTTTGTAAGTGTTTTTGGGCGCGTTGTGCCGTGTGCGTGCCAAGTACACGACACTCGTACCTATTGACTTGGGTCGATATTCAATGAAATATTTCTGTTCGTCTTGAAAAATAAGCAGAAAAGAATGAAAATTATTTTAGTAATAGATCTTTAATGTAGCATTGTAATTGAACCATTATGAATGAAAACAAAAGAATGAATCCTTATGTTTTACTTTTAAGTGACAAATGATGCAAAAGTTTTGAATCTGCAGAACTATTTTCGTGTTTATCTATAGTATGAATGATCAGTTTCATTTTTCTTTCAAGATGACGTTTAATGGTGTTTCTCAATAGTTTACTTGGCTGCGTTGCAAAAATTATTCAAGAAAGTATCCATACTTTTCTATGATATTATCATTATCATCAGCAATCGAATTAAACTCAACAATGAAGAAATTAATTGAGTCTCGACAGTATAAACAAGCTCGTTTTTTTTTGATCGACAGTTTCCAATGTGTACTGATGCGACATTTACTTTAGCTTTAAAAGCATGTGCAACATGAGAAGATCATAAATGTGGTGTCCGAATTCATCAACAATTATCATTAAAATCACTGAAGGATCCATTTCTTCAGACATCATTAATTCATTTCTACAGCAAATAATTTTATTAAAGTTTATCATATCCGTAAATATTAATGGAGAATTTTTCATATTAACCAACATTTAGATGATAACGATCATTTCTAATCAAATAAAATTTTTGATTTAGAAACGATAACATAAGATTAGTTTTGTTTGTTTTTCTTATGTTTCTAGTGCTATGTCATGACGTCGATCAAGCTCAAAAAATCTTTTCGACTATTAAAAAAAAACAGTTTATATGTATGGTGCGATGTTCAAAGGTAAAAAAAAGAATTTCTTTTCTTTTTGTTAAAATTATTGTAAGAAAGATTCATTGATTAATAGGTTAAATTTCGAATAATGCGGCAGAAAAAGTTATCGAATTATTTGAGAAAATACCAGCCGAAATAGATGAAGTAATAATTACAATATTATTTAATGCATGTGTCAAACTTTGTAATAGTCAAGTAATTAGAATTAGAAAAGATACACTCAATCGTTTACCAATTTCTTTTCTTCAAAATCAAAATTAGTGAATTCAGCCATTGACATGTTAATGAAGTTTGGTGATGTTAATCAAGCTGAAGTTCTTTTTAAAAAAATTCAAAAAAAAACTTTAGTTACTTATGGAGCAATTATGCAAGGTTATTGAAAGAATGAATATAAATTCAGTATAAAACTTTATTTTTAGGTTACGTTACGAATAATTTATTTGATAATGCATTAGATTTTTTCGAAAAAGTTCCTTTAAGATCCAATGAAGTTTTATATGCAATTGTATACAATGCATGTGCTTCATTATCGAATGAAAAAGGCATTAGATTGAGAAAGACATTTTTTCATGAAATGCCAAAGGCATTTCTTCATGATATTGTTTTAGTTCACTCAGCAATTCATATTTTCATGAAATTTGGCGAGGTAGAAACTGCTGAATATGTTTTCTCACAAATTAAACAACGAAATTCGTATACTTATGGAGTGATGATCAATGTTTATAAAATCAATGAGGAACCACATAAATGTTTATCGATTTTCAAACAAATGAAAACAGAAAATTTGACAATAAATGAACCTATAGCGATATCTTTAATTGAAGCATGTCCTCGAATAGGTATACGTTCAATTTCTCAAAATATTCTTCGTCAAATTTCTCATTCACACTCCAATACTTATATAGACAATTCTTTGATCGATATGTGGGTAAAATTTATTTCTTTTGTATTTATTTAATTTATTCATTAACTATGATTCCTGCAACAGGGTAAACCAGATGATATTAATAAAGCCGAACAAATATTTCACTCGATTTCTCAGCCTGAAATTATTAGCTACAATTCGATGAGTAAATAAATAATGATTATATCTATATCATATGATTTTCTTTTCTTATGATATTGATTATTTTTTATGTAGTAAATTCTTATGCACGACATGGAATGGGCTATGAAGCAATTGATTTATACGATAAAATATCGGAGAACATTCGTGATAAAATTTCACATATTTGTGGTTTGAATGCTTGTTCTCATTCAGGTCTTATTAATCAAGCTCAATCTATAGTCAATAAAATTGAAAAGAAAACAGAAGATATTATTGTTACAATGATTCGTTTATTGATTATAAATAGATAATAATGTCTGATTAAAATGATTTATTTGCAAACAATTGAGATCGATTGTCTTAGTCGTTTGTATATGTTTGATGAAACTCAAACAGTAGTCGATGATTATGAAAAATCCAATTCGCCTTCTTTGGTTATGCATAGTAAGAAAATTATTTATTAAATACAAATCATTGATTCATTGACAAGATTGTCCTTAATTTATATTTGTATTTTTGCAGCAGCCATGTTGTCAGGTGCTCGAAATTATCATCATTCTTCTCTTTCACAAAAATGATATGATCGTATGAGATCTTTATTTCTTGATCAACATTCTGATTTGATTTCTGCTGCTATATTATTATCAAATACGTATGCATCTTTGGGATATGATGAACAAGTAGAAGCAATACGAGTCAATCGAATAAAACGATTTGGTAACAATGTTAAATTTGGAATATCATGTACTGAAGTTAATGGACAACTTGTGGTAAAAACAAAAAAACATTTTATTAATCTACAATTTGTATGTGAAAAATTCTTATTTTGTTTTTGTGTCAGTGTTTTAAAGCTCATGATCGCTCTCGTCCTAAATCAGCTGAAATCTATGCTGAACTTGATCGTTTATCAAATGAGCTAAAAGAATATGGCCATGAATATGATTCAAGTTAGATCACGCGTCCACTTAAATATGATGAACCTATCGAGTCTGTATTATGTGGTTATAGTGAGAAACTTGCTATAGCATTCAATTTTATTCAAAATCCTCGACCAACATTTATTCAAATAACAAAAAATCTTCATGTCTGTGGCGATTGCCGCAAGTGATAACGATATTTCTATATTTTCTCTTGTTATTGATTTTTATTTTATTAGATCATACAACAAAACTTATTGCGAAGATTCGACAATATAAAATCGTAGTACGCGACGCAAATCGTATGTTCATCATTTCTATAGGAATGGACTATGTTCTTGTCAAGATTATTCTTGAGTTTATTTTTCGACTGTTGTAATCGTTGAAAAGAACTATAAAATTGAATTCTATTCATCGAATATTTTTTCTATTCCTTTTATTGATGATATCGTCGAGAACTCTGATATAAACTGTGATAACTACACGTTGAATTGATAAATTTTAAAAATACTTCTTTTGAAACAATATCAAAGCATTTTAAAAATAATCAATCAATAGAATAATATCATAATCAAGCTTTTATTATCTTTTATCTTAATAATATCTTGCTTTTGGCTTTAATATCGATGGAAATACTTGATCTTTTCCTAATAGATATGTTTATTTGATCCTATGTTTTCATCATTTGAAATCGGCCTTTTTTTCTACGAATGTGCATGAAAAATTCTGTATAGTCGATTTAGTCTCGACAAAAACTTTGTGAATAAAAATAAGATTCGTACATTGACACAACCAAATTTGTCTTCATTCTTGATCAACTGTTAAGAAAAATGTTTTGTATTTCAATGAGTCAACAATAAAAACTCAATGATTCGATTCACTTCTGCTTTTCTGTAACCTATTTAGAGTTTAAAAACTTAATTCTAAAAGATGATAAGTATTGAAAAACGATAACATGAAACCATTATTTGCTTAATAGATACCAAAGATGATCAATGACTTGTGCTTCTGCTTATTCGAAGAATAAATAGATTTTATCGTTGTGAACATTTTTGATTGATCATATTCGGAATAAAATAAATTGATTAGTTTAGTTTACTTTCTCTATGTGATTGTTGTTCGTCAATGACAGGATAAGTTTTCCTTAAGACAAACTTGAAATATTGACATAAGTATACCAGTATTGATATCAACTTAAAATGAATGAGTCAGACCAAAATATCCAATTGATATAGATCGATACAATACTATAAATATTGAAAGATAGTTGCATTTGTAGAGTAAGTATTGACGCCCATTCGAAAGATTTGACTCGAAAATGTTTAGCAATCTGAATAGATTCAATGACAGAATAGAATAGATGCGGATCAACTTGGAATTTTGGTATGAATCAATAGGAGGAACTCGATCGAAGCATAACTTTGTCAGGATTACTATTGATTGACAACAATAATCAAATTGAATTAATTTTATTGTTGTCAATAAGATCTCGATTGTCAATGTTTTTTAATTGTTTCTTGTTGAAAACAAGAGAAAAATATTTTTTTATTCTTCTTATTTCAATTGTTGCAGAATATTTGAAAAGCAAACCATTGCGTATCTTAATTTTATTTCAAGGAATTGACTGATAATTTTTTGATCGATGCCAAAACAATAGACAGAAAATATTTTGTATTTAACTCGATCCGATTAGAAAAAAAGAAGCTACTTCATCGAAAAACTTCATTAATCTTATAATCTTATAGTTCCAGCTCGTTCCTATAAATTTCATCTCGTTCGATTCAACTGTTTCTCTAGATTAATAATTCATCACATATAGGTAGATTTTATTAAGATTCTCAATAGACTTAAAATTATTCATTTTCATGATCGATTTATATGTCATTTGATATAAAATTCAATTCGATAATGAAACTTTTTCGATCGATTGAAACTAATACATCAAGAAATAATGATATTATATATATATATATTCTAAATGGTCTCGAAATAAGCTCTTTGAAAGAATACTCGAAGATCATACGGTGATTTCAGCAGCATTGATAGTTAATATGCATAGTTTTAAAAGAATCTTCACATTAATCAAGAAATATACTATCGTCTGTCACTCTAGAGATGATATATTATAGAAACTTTAACTAAAGTTAATTATACTATAGATAATTATACGTGCCAAAGATCGAAAAAGTTTATTATTTAGAAATTTCTCGATATAAACTAAAGCAATATTCGATTTTTATGATTCAGAACGTTATCAATTCATCAGTGATGAATTTTCGGCCAATTTACTACCTGCAGTGCACACCTGTATGGTTTATTGATCAAATATTCAGGATTCAGTTCTTAAATATAAAGTGATTACGTTTAGATAATTTCCATAATCTATCGTTATCGATATTACCTATAAATATTCGCTTATTCCTTGTTACTGATAGGTTGCATAAAAAGTGCGAGGAGACAGAGGAATGCAATACTTCAAAATTAAGTTCATATTGTTTTGCGAAACACAATCTAAAAGAAATATTGAACTAAAAAGAATAGATATTTGCACATATATTGCGTTCTTCGCCACAAACCGCAATGGAAATTCTTAGGAAACTACTTTGATTGTGTTTTGCATTTTAATTCACCATGAATTGAGCTAAAAGTTCTTCTGGCTGAAAGTTAATTTGTCGAATGAGCTCTCGATAAAAAAAATAGCGAAGTTTTGTGTTTTTATCATGAATCTATGTATACAATCTTTTCGACAAAATTTTGACAAATTAAACAAAAAATTAAAAGGGCTACATATTTTAATTCCAATTTAAAATGTTGCAATATTTTCTGATTCTTTTGACTTATATCGTTCACAGAATCAACATTTCATATTATTATTTGTTAAAAAGGTGGAATGTTAAGATCTTTAAAAAAACTTCATAAATGTTAAACTTTATTCTATGAAGTGAATGTATGTACACTTTCTGCAAACAAAAAATGGAACATCTTTGACTACGAGAGTTTATTATGTAAAATAGGTTACAGAGCTCCTAATGGGATGGGATGAGTTCCTAATCCCATGGGAAATGTGATTATTTTTTTAAAGAAAAATGATTATTCATTTATGTCACACTTGACAATAGGTGGAAAGTGAATATTATCATTCTTTTTCTGTACTGGTCATTAACCTAACTCCGAGCTCTATTCGAACAATTGAATAAAGAATACGATAAAACATAGAAAACAGAAATAAATATAAATGTTCTTTCTGTTTGAATGTTTTAATAAAATATCATCATCTTTTGTTTTATAAATTGTTCAATATCACCTTCTATAATTATTTCTTCCTCATTATCATCCTTAGTTTCGGATAAACAGGAATATTCAGTTGAGAAAGTCAAATTTCGTTTACAACATCACAAGCAGAATTAAAAGGTATTGATAATGATATTCCAACCAGGAATGCACCAATTTCTAGTACATGGTACGATAGATACAAATTTTGCCTAATGTAGGAGGCAGTCGTTCTCTGATTCCGTTCCATATATCAGCCAAGATCATCTTTTTCGATCTATGAAAAACTATGATCCAAATTTATTAGAGATGAAAAAGCGTTTTTGGATTTGACTTCCAATTTCAATTTTCAAGTCGTTTTCCGTCAAATTCTGCCAAATCCAATCTAGTTTCAAACTTTCAATTTGCATTACGCAAATTCTAAGAATAGATTTGAAAAAGCGCTCAAAACTGAACAGAAAAATATGAAGCAAGAAATGTTCAATCGATAATTCTCACTACTGGGCACGTCATTTTTCAGTAGGGAAAAGATCCAATCACGTCAATTTCTTGAATTTTTTATCCAATGTTTGCATGTTCTCAGCATTGGGAGTTATGGATTAAGCCTCTTTTCACTTCTTTTTTTCTGTTCGGTTTTGAACGTTCTTTTCAAATCTATTCTTAGAATTTGTGTAATGCAAACTGAAAGTCTGAAACTGAATTGGATTCGACCGAAAACGACTTGAAAATTCAAATTCTGAGTCAAATCCGAAAACGTTTTTTTAATCTTTCATAAATCTCGGCTATCGTTTTACACAGAGCAAAAAAATGGTCTTGACTGATATAAGGAATCAGAGTCCCGCTTTACTCTACATCAGGCAAAAATGTTATCTTTCTTGCAATGTACTAGGAATTGATGCATCCCTAATTCCAATATTCAAATCGGAATGCTGGAAAACTTCGAATTTTCAGTTACAAAAAAAAAGAAACCTTGATTTTCAGTAAGATTTTTCGTAATATAGCGAATCCCATGGGAGCCTATGGGATGGGATGGGACGACTTGCATTATCCCACGGGACGAAAATTTCGTCCCATCCCATCCCATTAGGAGCCCTGATAGGTTAGGTAAAATCAGAGCACTTGATTGAGACTCGATCATTGAAAATTTTTTAGTCAAAAAATGAACGTTTGATTGAATCAACAATTTCACAAATAGTTCTTCTGTAATAAATCATTGAGTATTAAATTAGATATTGTAATTTAATCCAATTGAACATAACAATTGCTACAGATATATATTATAAGAGAAAAAAAGTAAATGTAACTGAGTGACATCTATACAAGAAACATATGTATCGAATTCATCAATTGATTTTCTTTATGGCTGATCAATGAATGATTATAGAAAATTTGGTTAAACGACAATAAGTACAAGATAATATATATATAGATATATATATATATCGATTTGTTAATTTCCATGAATAATAATCAAATTGAGATTGATCTTAGTCAACTTCGAGTATAGTTTTAATTAATTATTATTCTAACAATAAACGTTTTTCTATCTATTTCAAAGGATCCATCAGGAATATTTGAATTGATCGAAGTTGTTGGAAATGGAACATATGGACAAGTTTATAAAGTTTGTTTTAGTAATTTAAATTCTCTTTTTTTCTATTTGTTTATATATTTCTTAGGGTCGCCATACTAAAACAGGTCAATTAGCTGCTATCAAAGTCATGGATGTTACAGAAGTCAGCTGTCATTTTTAATTATATTCTTTTGAAATATATATATATATATTTTTTTTTCTTTCTCTCAATAGGATGAAGAAGAAGAAATTAAATTAGAAGTTAATGTTTTGAAAAAAGTTTGTATTAAATATTTTATCTTAGTTAATAACTAATTAATATTTTCTTATTTTTTTTACTATTAAAGTATTCAAATCATCGAAATATTGCTATGTATTATGGGGCATTTATTAATAAATCTTTACCAGGAAGAAATGAACATGATCAATTATGGGTAATTAATTTTCTTATTAAAACATAAAAATTTATTTATTTAATTCAATAAAGTTGGTGATGGAATATTGTGGGGCTGGCTCAATAACCGATTTAGTTAAATCAAGTAAAGGAAATTCATTAAAAGAAGAATGGATTTCGTTTATCAGTAAAGAAATTTTAAATGGTTTAAATCATCTTCATTTAAATAAAATAATCCATAGAGATATTAAAGGACAAGTAATTATTATTTTATTTATTTATTAGAAATTATTTTATTTTATTTCAGAATGTTTTACTAACTGAAAATGCTGAAGTTAAATTAGTTGATTTTGGTGTATCCGCTCAACTTGATCGAACTATTGGAAGAAGAAATACTTTTATAGGAACACCTTATTGGTATTCTCTTAACTTTTATTGAATTTTAATTTTTTTTAAATTCAACTGTAGGATGGCACCTGAAGTTATTGCATGTGATGAAAATCCTCAAGCTACATATGACAATAGAGTAAGAAGACGAAAACGTTCACTAAAATTGACAATTAGAATTAAAAAAAAACATTTTATTTAGAGTGATATTTGGTCATTAGGAATAACAGCTATTGAAATGGCCGAAGGGCAACCACGTTAGTTTTCTTTTGTCTTTTTTTTCTAAATTAATATAAATCAAAATTTTTAGCATTATGTGAAATGCATCCAATGCGGGCACTATTTTTAATTCCACGAAATGTTGCACCACGATTAAAATCGAAATGGTTTCTTATATTTATTTAATAAAATAAAATAAAATAAATTCTTTTTTAGGTCAAAAAAATTTCATAATTTTGTCGAATCATGTCTTATAAAAGATTATTTAATTCGTCCAAATTGTGAACAACTATTAAAACATTCATTTATTCGAGATTGTCAAGAAAAACAAATAAAACTTCAAATAAAAGAATATTTGGATAAAACTAGAAAATTTCGTCGTTCATCAAATAATTCTCATCAACCAATTCATTCAGATATTCAACAAGATATTCAATCAAAATCAGATGAAGATGATCAAGATGATCAAGACGACGACGATGATGATGATAATGATGACGATGATAATAATAATAATAGTACTAATCATAATCATAATTTACATAATCAACAACAACAACAACAACAACTATTAAATGAAAATTTTACACAGAAAGAAAATAATTTAAATACTTTAAGACAAAATTTTAAATCGGTTCAGCACATCGCAACAAGTATTTTAATATTTATTTTTGAATACATAAATAAACTTTTTTTGTCATATTTAGATATGAAATCTGAAGATGATTCGTCCATTATCCATGTTGGATATCCATGCGTATCAAATGGAGCTATGCTTTTACCAAGAAAAGCTGATGTTCGTTTTATTTTATTTTTATAAGGCAACATGAATTTTCTTTTTCTGCTTAGGAATTAGTTGCTGTTGTTGAAAAATTAAATGAATTAGCTCGAAATGATTCTGATCAAGATGAACAAGCTGATATTGATGATTCATTGAAAGAAATCAATTGTACACAAGATGAATTTATTAATTTAAATAATCAAAAAAGAATTTTACCAGATCTTTTATCAAATCAACCAATGCATTTACTCGATCAAACTCAATCACATGAGGTTTGCCATTTCTTTTTCTTTTTTTCAATTTAATTTTATTATTTTTCTTAAAAAAAATAAAAGTATCGACAAGCTGTTTCAAATCTTGGTCAACGAACAACATCAATACTTTCTTCGCCAATTCAAAATCTAAATAAAGATTCAAATCAAAATAAACGAACTTCTCAAGTATATTTTTATGAACGAATATTATTATTTATTCATCTATTGATTATTGTCAAAATTTTAGATTGATGTAAATGTTAGTCCTCATGTTGATGAAACGAATGAATTAAAATTGCATGCACCTGAAATTCGAAAATATAAAAAAAGATTCAATTGTGATATATTGTGTGCTTCGTTATGGGGTTTGTTTACTTATTTATCAGAAATAAATATATTGATTGATTTTAAATAGGAGTTAATTTATTGATTGGAACAGAAAATGGTTTAATGTTACTAGATAGAAGTGGAGAAGGAAAAGTTTATTCATTAATAAAAGGTCGTCGTTTTCAACAATTACATGTTTTAGAATCTCAAAATATTCTTTTAACAATAAGTGGGAAAAAAAATAAAATTCGTCTTTATTATTTATCGTTTTTAAAAAATAAAATTGTTAAAAGTCAAACAAATGATGGGAAAAGACTTGCTTTTACAAACCTTGGAGAACTTCAAGGAGCAAAACATTTTAAAATTGGTTTGTCTTTTTTAAAATTTTATATTCAAAATGAAATCTCTGTTTCTTTTTCTGTGTTTTTTAGTTAAATATGAAAGAATTAAATTTTTAATTGTTGCATTAGATGATTCAATTGAAGTTTATGCATGGGCACCAAAACCTTATCATAAATTTATGACGTTTAAAGTTTTTTCTCAGTTAACTTATCGTCCATTATTAGTTGATTTAACCATTGAAGAAGGTTCACGTTTAAAAGTTATTTATGGCTCATCATATGGTTTTCATGCAATTGATCTTGATACATCGAATCAAATTGATATTTATTTATCTTCACAAGTTTGTTTCTTGTTTTTCATTTTCGTAAATAAAATAAAATTTATTTTAAGTTAAATGATTCAGTTCAACCTCATGCAATTATCGTTCTTCCAAATACAAATGGAATGCAGCTTCTTCTTTGTTATAATAGTAAGATTTATCTTTATGTGTTTTATTGTTTTAAATAAGGAATTATTTTTAGATGAAGGAGTTTATTGTGACACATATGGAAAACGAACAAAAGATATTTTATTACAATGGGGAGAATTACCCACTTCAGTTGGTTCGTTATTTATTTTAAATAAGTAAATAAAATTTTATTTTTATTTTAGCTTATATAAGTAATGGAAAAGTAATGGGTTGGGGAAATAAAGCTATTGAAATTCGAAATGTCGATTCAGCTACTTTAGATGGAGTTTTTATGCATAAACGAGCTCAAAAATTAAAGTAAATTATTTATTTTTATTTTTGATAATTAAACTTTTTAGTTTTTTTTCTTAAGATATTTATGTGAAAAGAATGAAAAAGTTTTTTTTTCATCAATACGAAATGGTTCATCATGTCAGATTTATTTTATGGCTTTGAATAAAATGAGTTCTTGGTAAAACGAAAAAATATTTTATTACTATGAAATCTCTGTGTTGGTTTTTTTTCTTTTTCTTTTGACAAAAAAAAACTAAACTAATATTTCTGTTCTATGTTCTTTTTAATCAATGTTTATTCAATCGATTTGAAATAAATTCATTATTTATATTGAAACCTTTTTTATCTCAATGAAAAGCATCAGATGAAATTTATTTTAACACATTTCATTTGATATTATTATTTGAATAAACAGAATCTTATCAAAAATACTTTTCTATAGAAATATGTGTTGTTTTCAATGAAGACTATACGTATCTATCAATATCAATTGATGCTTAACAAAAATACTCGAGAGCTTGCAGAGTTCTATAAACTTGGCCATATTATACATATAATAATATCAAATTTTTATAAAGTATTAAAATATAACAGCAAAATTTGATTTAGAATTTTAGTGGAACAACAGAATTTCATACCAACACGGATCATTGTCCTGTACATAGATTAACATAGATTCACAAAATTTTGCATTCTGTTTAGTAAGCACTCTGCAACCACTGTGTCGTGTCGTATACGGTAGAACACAGCGACTGTTTAGAAGCCGTATATGGCCGTATATACGACCGTAACAACATCGTAACCGACAGTTTATGACCGTAATTCTGAACAAACAGAAAAATACATTCATAGAGCCATCCGATCGATAGTGACCACACTACAGACATTAATTCTATTACATTTCCATAGAAATCACTAAAAAAATTGCAAGCAGCCAAAAAAACCTACTCCAAATCACACCCAGGTCGACTGATCCGACATCGGATCCAATAGGAACCTGGAAAGATCCTACAATCTGATATAATTCTATTGGATTCCGGGTCGAGGAATCGATGTCGGAATCCTATGAACTTTCGATGACATACAACGGTTTTTCCTTGGAATTCATCGGACTCCGACATCGATTCCTCGACCCGGAATGCAACGATACTTCTGTAAGATGTGGCAGGATCCGATAAAATCCTATTGGATTCCAGTCGGATCGGATGGATTCCGATAGGTGCCCACTGTTGGATTGCTCGACCTGGGATCTTCATGACATTTCCAATGTTTATTTTGGTATTCATGTTAAAAATAATTATCCAATTTTCTTTGATGTTTGGATCAACACTATTCAATTGAATTTAATTGCAATTAATTAAATATTTGTTAGCTCTCATCATTCACTTAATTAAAACAAAACTCTTCCGAAAAATCCGATTGAAAGAAAATATCTAAAGAAGCAAGATTTTCATTTAAATCCAAAAAACATCATTCAATAGGATTTCTTTTTCTATTGATTTAAATTTGTTATTTGAACATAAGAAAATCTTTTCCAATTTTTCAGCACCGAACATTGACGGATATATTTATTAAAAAAAAAGAAATTCTCGCGATCAATGATCTTCATCTCTGTATCTTTTTTCATAGTTTCATCTCTGATTTTTCTCAATTGAATTCTCATTTGATCTTTTTTCTATATTATTTATTCAAGAGGAAAAAGTAATCAAATCGAAATCCCAATTGAAAAGCACATCGAAACGAAACTCATTCAATTGACGACGAGACTATTCTTAATAACCTCTCTCGTTTTCTATCGAAGATGAAGAATTCTATTGTTCAAGAAAGAACTCATTTGTCTAATCTTTTCTGACAGACCTCCCATTGATTCTTTTAAAAATACTACGCTAGATATTTATAATTACAAGAAAATAGATAAAAACGACAAAAGAGGTAAAAATAAAGATGCTTCTTTCTCTCTGTTTTAGATAAGAGATAATGAGTAGAATAAATATAATGATTCCTCTTATTTATAAAGCATGTGAACTAAAAGAGGGTGTGCCGAGAACGAAGGTAAATATATATAAAAGACAGTCCTTCGATTCGATCCTAATAACTGTGATGAGCTCTCCGTTGGGTTCTATCTCAATTGGATCCCGTTTGATTATTTTTCGTCGAGATTCGTATAGTATTAATTACGGAAATTCATGATTATATTTAATAGAGAAGAGAGTAACAAGATAAATGCAAAATCAATCAACAAATCCAACATATAGACATCGATATTAATTTTAAATCTTTTTATTTTATTTCTGAACTTGTCACATATTAATTATTATTTATGTTTAGTATTCAATAAATGAATGTTATCAATGAAGAATTATGCGTCTTTTAGTTTAAATCAGATTATGAATTCTTTGTACATTTAAATAACTAATAATATAAAAATAACTGTTGCTGGTTTATAATACTGTTTCCCGCATAAATCACGAATGAATTAAGATGAGGACTCAATTGTGAGATCGTCACATTAATTAGGACCGAATCAGGATAGGATCTGAAAAAGTAAATGAATAGAAATTTTTGTTGATTGATAGTCATATGATAAACACTAAATAAAAGATATAAAAACCAATAAGAATAAAATACCTTTGAAAATATCAATATGTTAATGGTTGTCTTAGATTGAATAAAATAAATAAAGCGAACTGTTTTTTTTTGCTTTATCAAATTGATAAATTTTAATTTTTAGAATCCTTGTTAAAGTCAAATCTTCTAGTAGATTTCATTGACAAAAAAACAATAAGCTTTATTTTCGTAGATAGATTTAAACAATTTCAGATGACATTGAATATATGAATATTTATTTATTCTCATATATCTATTGATAATTTAAATAATAAAACGATAATTCGATTACGTAAACTAACTTTTATTCTAAACTTATTTGAATTATTTTTCAGAATAAAATATTTTTATAGAGCTTTATTTAAACATAGACTACTCAAATTTCTTCTTAGAGTTAAACAGATTTATTGAATTAGTATATTATTTTTCTCCATTTTCAATTGAACTTTAAAGAAGAAGATTTTTTCGTATAGAACAAGATTTTTAGGAAAAGAAGCAAGTTAAACAATCGATTGTGCAACTTTTTTTATTATTTATTTTGACTTGGTAGATAAAAAATATATTTAATTCTATGTTAGCGTTTTCATATTTTGATGTTATTTTCACATAGATCAATTATTTCCATATTAATCGAATCAATTCAATGAGAAAACTATTTGTTTTACACTTCTTTGTTTGACTTTAATGAGTTTCATGTTTCTTAAACTAAAAAATGGCGATAAACTTTTTTCTCTTTCTTTTCATCTTGTTCAGAAAATGATATAACGAATAAAATCAATAACAAATATATATTCGAAAGATTAATGTTCTTTGAATATGAACTATCATCATAATTTTTTGATGAATAATGATCTGAATCGAACAATAATTAGATTTGTATAATATTTGAAAATTAAGACAATCTTCTTGTAACTTTATTATACCAACGAATAAATTTGTTTGTATCATAGAAGAACTTTAATTGATTATGAAATCGATTTTGTAAATGTATGATATTATTAACATTTCTTAAATTAATATTTAAATTAACTCAAAAATAATACATTCTCTTCGTTAAAAACTTTTCATATTCAGAATAAATCAATGTAACACTATTATTTTATTTCTATTTTGTTCTATAAGAACGAATCTATTCTAATGTAAATCTAGAGCTACAGAGATTACTGAGAGATAAAGCGAACGCTTCTTTTGTTTTTCCTAATATATCTCGAATAAAACATTCTACGAAAAGAGTTATTTCATTTTTCAGATTTACTCTATAATTAATGATTATAGTTGATTTTATGCTAGTGAAGTTTTTTTCATGAAATTTGAATATAACTCAAAATAACGATTGACCAAGTAACTTTTCCTATTGATAATGCGAATATGTGTGTAACAATACTTCTTACTACTTAGAGATTTTCTTAATAGATAACTTGTTGTTTCTTCCATAGCTGTATTAAATATAATTTCAGTTCTTGTTCCTAATGAAACCTAGATTTACTATTCAATTATCTAAAGTTTGTAAAATTTTTCCTGAATAAAATTTTCATCAGTCAATGTCAATGTCGTGTTCAATTGAACTACTATGATAAACGTAACAGTTTTCATAGGACTTACGAGGGAACTTTGTCAGGTGCCCCTCGTCGATTTCAATGCAACTTCGTCCATAGATACCATATAGTGCCCTCGTAAAAACCCTAAAAGGGTTTGAGAACTGATCACTTTCTGCAAAAGTTATGGTTGTCGTCATTTTTGCCTTGATACAGCAAAATATAAAACATTAAGAACCATAATTCTATGAAAACACAATACAAAATTTTGAATTTGTTCCTTGGCGGAGGTGAGCTTGACATGGTAGTCTATTGAATTTTTCATTGTCACAATTTCGTTTTCTGAAGAAAAGCCATAGCACACTATTTTACATAAAGAACATTTTTTCTGCTCTCATCGATTACCATGTGTCTACACTGATAAGTTTTGTACAAATACATTCGAATAAATTCTCCACGTGCTTATTTTCTCGTTGTATTTAAAAAAAGAACATTTTTGAGCAAGAGGTGCGCATGGACAGGGAAGAGACATCCGTACCTCGGACGATTACGTATTCATTTAATATTATTGAAAAAATGAAATTTTATCTAAGATTTGTTAGTTTAAAATATTGAAATAATCTATTTCATCGTTAATCTAGAATTCTATTAAATAAATATTTTCTTTGATTTTTATTTCAAAGATTAAAATAAAATAATTTATTTTTTTTGTTGTTCGTTGGAAAAATGTATTTATGAGAATGAACATTTTATTTGTTTAATTCAAATGTTTTGAGAAATTTCTCGTGATTGTTTTGTCTAATTTAGTCAATTTATCTCTAGTCTATGTCTTTTTTCTTTATTTCTTAATATTCAAATAAAACTAAGTAGTATTTGAATAAATAGAAAAAGAAATTGAATTATTTATATAATATCTAGAAAGAGAAAGAATTCTCGTGTCTATTATATAAATGATATTAATCTATAAGAAATTTGTCAAGTGCCAAATAGATTTAAATTGTGTCAAAATAAATAAATATTCCCTAAAGGATAATAGATTATCTTATTTAAGATCATCTTTATAGATAGATCAAATCGCAAATCGGGTTTCTTTTTTTCTTTTCTTTTCTTTTCTTTTCTTTTCTTTTCTTGTATTTATAGCTAGATGCATATTGTATTTAAAAGAAAAAAAAGAAAAATGTTTATGTAATAAACATGATTATTAAACAATATTTAAAAAAAAAAAGAAGAAGAAACGTCTTCGTTTTTATATACGATTATTAATCAAGTCAAAATGTAAACGTAGGTGGAGAATAATATGTCACGAAAGATATATATCAACCAATAGTTATGATATACATCGAATAGAGATACATATATTTATTTATCTATCGATTCATGTACTTTTTTTCGTCGTCGTCTTCTTCAATAAACAACGAATATTGAGAGAGAATAGAAAAAAGAGAACAGAGAGAGAGAGAGAGAAACGAGAGATATTTTTTTTGATTGGTAGAAAATAGATAGGTAGGATTGATATATAGAATATTGATGAAATGTAAAAGCATTGATCTGTGACGACAAACGACGAAGAGGACGAACGACAACGAACGACGACGAAGAAAGTAATAAAAAGACCATAGGTAAGAAATATATTCTTATACACGTTGAGCCGTGGGCGATCTTCTTCGATTCGCATGACCAGTAGAGCACAAATCGATATTTTATTCAAATATTTTTTTATTCTAATTAATATTCAATTTATGTTAAACAAAAAAAAACAGTTAAACAACAACAAGAAAAATAAAAGAATTTTTTTGAACATAGAAAATTAACTTAAATATAATGGTTTAAGAGAGAAACACATACGAAATGTTGTTTTTTTAAATATATGACTAAAGTAAAAAACTAAAATGTAAATAATTAAAATTTAGAATGGTTGATAATAATGATGAATATTTAAATGACAATATAATGATTAATTATGATTCAAAAAGATTTTCATTAGAGAATTGTTTAAATTCTCATAGAAATCCAACAGATATTGATTTTCATTCAAATAATAAAAGACGTAAGTGTTTCGCTGTTTATTTATTTTAAAATAAAATAAAATAAAATAAAATAAAGGTTTAACAAGACAATCATCAAAAGATAATTCAAACGAAGATGGTTTGTTTTTATTAAAAATATGAAATAAGAAATATGAAATATTTAAATTTTAAATTAAGGACATGGTGGAATAAATCAATTAGGAGGTTTATTTGTAAATGGTCGTCCATTACCTGATGTTGTTCGACAACAAATCGTTGCTTTAAATCAGCAAGGCATTCGCCCATGTGATATATCAAGACAATTAAAAGTTTCTCATGGTTGTGTTTCGAAAATTCTTGGAAGGTTTGTTGGATTTTCTATTGAATTGAATTGAATTAAATTAAATTAAATTAAATTAATTATTTATTTATTCAAGATATCTTCAAACAGGCTCAATTCGTCCAGGTGTTATTGGTGGATCAAAACCAAAAGTTGCAACACCAAAAGTAATTAATGCGATAACAAATTATAAAAAAGCTCAGCCAACAATGTTCGCTTGGGAAATAAAAACAAAACTAATTAATGATGGGATTTGTGATGAAAAAACAGCACCTTCAGTTTCATCGATTAACAGGTTTATTTTTGTTTGTTTTTAATTTAAAGTCAAATATTTTCTTCTTACTATTATTTTTTTCCTTTTTTCCAAAAAAAACAATAGAATTGTTCGAACAAAAGCTGAAAAATGTTCAAATAATAAAATCGAAGAAACAAATATTATATGTCGATCAAATTCGAATGAAACAAATGGAAGACTAAATGATTGTCATTCATCAACAAATTCAAGTGATGAAATTCATTTAGATAATTATCAACAATTTCAAACGACATGGAATCATCAAGATAATCTTTATGAAAAAGATTCACGTATTGTCTTCTTCATTTTTTAAATTGAATTTAAATTCTAATCTTTTCTTTTTTCGTTTCTAGCTGATTCAATATTGATAACAGTTGAAGCAGAAAAAGCATCTATTTTAGAAAATTTTTATCAACAAAATCCATTTGCCGATTTTTCACAAATGGACGAAATTCAATTACGAACTCAACTCGATGAACAAATTATTCGAGTAAACATTGAACTTTATTTCTTTTTTAAAATACAGAAAAAAAAGATTTAAAAAGAAAATCATTTTTTTTTAAAGCATTATTTTGATAGTGTTCGAAATCATCAATGGCCAAATCAATCGTCATATTATTGTTCAAATTCTCATGAAATTTATTCAGTTGAATCAAATCCAAATATAATTTGTTCCAATTCAACAAATAGTTTACCCATTTTAGTTGATTCAAGGATTTCTATATCGCCTCAATCGATTATTTCTTTAGAACAAATGTCAATCATTCATAATCAACGAGGTTTGTGCCGTTGAATTCTGTTTCGTTTAATTAATTTTTTCTTTAGATGAAAGATTACCAAAAGATGAATCATCGATAATAATAAAAGAAAATAATAATTTATCCAACAAATCTATGATATTAACAAATTATCCTCGATTATATTCATCATCAAGTGAAACATCACTGGATAATTGTCGACAAGAATCAATTGATTATCATCGTTCATCACCGTGTCAACAACAAAATCTTTCAACAACAAATCCTCTCTACACTGATTTAACGCCTGTTATTAATTCGACTCCATTACCATCATTTGAAACATTGAATAGTAATTTCAAATCAAAAACTTTTATTTTTCTATTCAATTTTTTGTTTTTATTTTTACATTTAGGATCTGAATGTTATTTTTATAATCAACAATCATCAGATGAAATTTGGAGATCGAAAACAGAAAATAAATCCAATTGAATTATTTATTTGTTTGTTTATGAAGAAAAATTATAATAAAAAGAAAAACTTTTTTTTTCAAATAATTAATTCGAAAGATTTTCTCAGTACTTTTCTTTTCTTTTTTTTTCATTCTGTATTAAATAAATTAAATAAAAATAATATATTATTGATCCATTTATTTTATTAGAAATCATTTTAAAAATGAATCCAACATGAATTTATACGTAGATCAATCAGAATCATCAATATAAATAATTTTATCTTGAATTCTCAAATAAATAAATGACAAAGTATTTTGAAAATAAAAATTTTAACAATAATACAATCGAAAGATGTAATTAGCAATGTGAACAATACAATAAGTAAGATCAATCAAAATTCATATTCTTGATCTATGCGTTGCTTTTATTTTTTGATTCACAATTTTGTGAACTAATTCCTTATATACATAGTATCTAATGATAGACTGTTTAAAATATTGATCGAATTTAGTGACTTAACGCTTTCGTTAGGATATTGTCGTTTACTCAAGAAAGAAAAAGAGTAAATCTTTGAAGGATATCTAATAAAGATCTCAAACAAAAATATCAAGGAGTTTTCTCAGGGTTTTATGATCAGAAATGATGTTAATTATATATTGAGGTTAATAATTCAATGTTTTACATTTTGTACATATTCAATTTATTACATGCATGGTCCACATATCTAGGGATGCAATTGATACACTCCGACACGCTAATCTAAAGTTTCTTGTAAATTATAAATATTTTTCTATATTAGTTTTTACGAGAACGTACAATTTTTTTCAATTAGTGTCAGAATCAATTTCATTGAATCCA
>CAJNYU010000007.1:407155-480084 GCA_905331475.1 Rotaria socialis
CCCCCCCCCCCCCCCCCCCCCCCCCCCCCCCCCCCCCCCCCCCCCCCCCCCCCCCCCCCCCACCGGGAAGATATTCCCCGCTCAAATTTTTTTGCGTGATAGCTTTCTCCCTGGAAATTTTCTTTGCGACTTTGTAGATGATTTTAATTTATTTACAGACTGAACAAAGCCTACCAAAGGCAATCATCTAGTTTCTCCTTTATACCAATTAATTTTTTCCTTAGGTTCAAACTCTTTTTACATTGATCTATTTTCATTTAGATGATATTATTCAAAACTTTTTCATGCATCCAGGAAGAGAAAAAGCTCGCAATATCAATATATACATTCAAAACAATTATGATGATAGCGATGATGAGTGATAGGCAAACCATGAAATAATTTTTCCAAGAACGTTAACTTTGAAATTAGAAGCTATGAATTTTTTTTAATCTTTTTTTCACATATTTATTTACAAGAAAGCAGCAAAAGAAATTTCTCTTAATTGAATATGAAAGCCTAATCTCTCTAGTTTTGGGAGACTTTCTCTTGCAAATCTTCCCCCGCTAATCAAATACAAACGAAAACTATGATTGAATCAAGCAATTGTTTACTCATTTTCTACAAAATACTATCAATGCCGATAGTGTCTTTGATTTTTAAATTATCTGCTAGCGAAAAAATTGAAGATGGGCAAAATAAATGAAACTATGATAAAAACTTTAGGCGCATTGGATAATGTTAGTCATCAACAATGGGAGTAGACAAACAACGAGAGTATAATCGTAATATTTTAGGACCTTTCACATATTATAGATAGTGTAACATTAACGATGAATAAATGACTGATTGATTTTGTTAAGCTTGACATCAGCGCTAACTTGCTATCAAATGACTATAACAGTATAAATACGCATAGCTAATAATTTTAAAAACAGATAGAATATTAGACTAGATTTTATTGATAGACAAAATTTCCTACTTTAGAACAAACTTCAATTTAATACTTATTGTAAGGGTGTAAGTAAAGGGAAGACTAACACCCATATCGACACACAAAAAAGAAAAAAAAGATTTTCCATTTTATGCGAAAAATACATATTTTTCAACCGAAATTATCAGCGATTTTGCTGAAAAAAGATATATCCAATAAAAAAAACCGCATTTTTTCTGAAAGAGCCGTCTTCAAACTATCTTGTTCTGCATTTCTTTGACTTTCACGAAAATCGACTTTTTTTAAGGGACTTCATAACAGTCGCATAGACATGTTGCTTATTAGTTTGTTCTTAACACAATGGGTGAATTCGCGGAGTTTCTACCTCTTTTCTGGAAGAAGCTTTCTTTCAGAATATTAGCACAGAATACTCTTTTCCAAAAAAGTGGTAGAAATCGCATGAATGCACCCATATTGTTTTATGTCATAAATGCAGTTTGGCATTGTTGTTTTTTTTCTCGTTGATACAATGATGACTTTAATACATGTGTTAAATTAATAAACGTGCAAGTTCTTTTTTTTTATTAACTTTTCCCATGGCATTTCGTGGAATATAATCAAGAATAATTATTGAATCAAGTAACGAATTATTTGGTAAATATGCTTTTTGGCTATTGTCGTACTGTATCAATTCTTAAATCATTTATAGTATTTATTGATTTTGGTACAATAACAGCAACAATTTTTTGACCAAGTGTTGGATCATCAACATCAATAACTGAACATTCGGACATATTTTTATGTTCTAATCAGAGCTCGGACGAAAGTATTTGCACTCGTACTTTTTATACTTTTTCGAGTATAAGTACAAGTAACAAATACTTGGTTCAAAATTCAAGTACAAGTATAAGTACTCATCTGATGGGTTTGGTACTCGTATTTGTACTTAAAAATATATACTTAGTACTTGCCTTAGTACCTGTTACTTGAGCAAGTACCAAGTACTAATACTTGCACTTTCACCATAAGTACTACACTTGGTACTTGTACTTAATATATTTACTTTAAAAAGTTTTTTGTTACGTAATTTTGTTTTCGAGCTCAATACTTATATGGAACTGCATTTCGAAGGAAAAGCTGAAATTCATATGGTCAGTATACGAAGTTATCTTTTTTTATCCATTGATTAATTGTTTATTTAACATTTTGGCTTTCAATAAACAAGGTTACTGTGATAAGCTTTAACTATACATGATTATTCTTTTTGTGAAATTTATTTACGTATAATCGTGATATTTTGGACGTAATTTATGAACAAGAAAATAAATCGAGCTAGAATAAAATGATATGTTTATATAGAAAAAAAATTTATTGGACCATAAACTTTTGTAAAAAGATTATTTACGTGCGCAGTATAGTCAATCTTTTGAAATTTCAGCATAGTCAAAATAGATCTGATAAGTTGTTTCTATAAGTTCAATATTCTCAGGATGAATTAAATCATGTAAATCCTACTTTCAAAGAAATAATCATTATACACATACGTATTCAAAAACATTTTTCACTGAAGATTCTTTGCCAAAATTTAAGAATCAATATTAAAAAATAATCATGTCGTTAGCATTTTAAAAATTCACTGTAGCATCATGTACTAGTGTTTGTGAATTTTGGATGCGATAATCGACCTAAATTGTACTTGATGTTTTTGGGTGAGTTTTCTAATACACTACAACAATTTTTATTTGCATTGTAATTTATCAGTATAATGCACGAGCTTGAAGAAACCATAACAATTGAAACAAACAGTGTTTGACGAATCTCGCTATAAAAGAAAAGGAAGTTAGGATTTTAATACCACTGTTTTTCTTAAATTTGGAACTGATGATGCTACAACATTTTCTGTAAGGTTATTGGAGGTGACAGCACGGGAAATAAGAAGCATTATCTTTGTATTTTTATACATTTCTATATATATATATACTATGTGTTGCCGATGTATTCTCAAATATTTTCACATATTTTTACCTGTCTATATATTTTATTCTCTTTGAGAAATACGTGAAGATTATGTTTACAAATACAAATACCTAGAAAGACTTGAAAATACATTTGAAAGACAGAGAAGCATAAATATGCTTATATCCATTACTTTCTTAGATAGATAACATGATGCATGACTTACGATGCATATGAGGATGTGTATAGGTTAAAGTAATTTTTGTTATAAAACTAAAGTATAGAAACGCGCATAGGTGCTCCACGACAAAAGACATAACAACACAGCTGTCAAAGGATAAGTACAAACCCAAGTAGAAGTACAAACCCAAGTAGAAGTACAAACCCAAGTAGAAGTACAAATGCAAGTACAAGTACAAGTATTCTAATGAACTTATTAGAGACAAGTACAAGTACAAATACTTTTTTTTCAGGTACAAGTGCAAAAGCAAGTATACTTGTACATAGGCAAGTACATATAGCAGTACTTGCTTTGAAGTATAAGTAAAAGTACAAACTTTCTTTTTCGAGTAAAAGTAAAATACTTTTACTTGCTATACTTGTACTTGTCCGAGCTCTGCAATCTACTTTGAAGTTATAATTCTTTTTACTCTAAGACTAATTCAAAGATGAGTGATATTTTTGTATCACTCTTATATATGCTACGCCTAATGAGATTTCTAAATGGCATGATTAATAGTCGCAAGATGAAAATCATCGTTATTTTCGGACAACCATGATTAAGTATCATTTGAAAACAGGCCGATTATTAAGAGGAAATAGACTGACAATAAGCTGTGAGTTTGGTTCAGGTATTGATTAACTACATGTTCCTTCCATAGTGAAACATCTTGTAAGCAAGATCTGAAAATCTTGGAATCGGTAAGTAAGATCTTATCAAGATCGTAAAAAGATAATTTGTATGTACATATATTAGTTGTATCAAATAAATCTGTGCTTAGGATCTCGACAAGATCATGGAAAATATATCGTTTACTACTATCTTCTCACAAGATCTTGAGTCAAACAGAAAACGATATCATTATAGTGTATTTACATAGGCTATCTAGTCATTCACAGTTTTTTTATACATACAGAGCTGAATATAAGCAACATGATTAAGCATAACATAATTTTTCAAAATAATTTTTTTCTAAGCTATCTCTCGATTATTGATTATTCGAGAGAGGACTTCCCTAAATTGGTTTAACGGATATCGGACCAACATAAAGCCAGTCAGATCTCAACATCTGACCTGCTTGAGTTATTCGGGACAGGAATAATTAAAATTAAAATAATTTGAAAAAGTATGACAACATGCTTTCAGAATGCGTCATCCAAGATCTTCTGGATTCTTAAGTATGATCTATTCACTTACCTGTACCCAAGATCTTACTTACAAGATGTTTGACTAGGGTTGCGTTTTCGTCAGGACGGAATATGTACATATACTTATGAGAACGCTTTTATTTAGTACGAGCAATCGGACACATGACCGAATATATTGTCTCAAACAATAAATGTTTGTGTATTCTGTTAAATATACAATGTCATGCACATTTTTTTCTCTTCTTTTCTGGTTAATGATTTTTTTCATTTCTCGTTACGCTAATTCTTACCTTTCAATTGATTTTTCTTTTCGTGATCTTTTTTTCGCTTCTTTCTTTCTTCCTATGAGATGCACTATTTGTTAATTTTTTTTGTTCCTTGAAGACGTTGAATCTCAAGAATCTTTCCCATCTGTTTAATTGCATATATTGATATATCAGCGCATTTGTACTTGACGTAAAAGTGCTTTTACTCCGTGTAAGTATATCTTGCTTGTGAAAATATGACAAACACTATCACTTTGACTTATCAGACTATTTCATTCGATCACAACGTTCTGCTTGATTTCATTTTTCTCTCTCCCATTCGATACGCCGACGAAGAGGTCAGGTATAACATGAGGAAGATTTGTTTATTATTTTATTTTAAAATAGAGGACACTTCATGAACGTATAGAAAAGGTAATGTACACTAAATTTCCTCATGATCATTCTTTATCCTTATGTTTTACGTATACCCAAGTAAGCAAAAAATGAAGGGAGACTGCCGACATGACTAGTCAGAAATGTCCACAGGATCCGTCTAGTCTAGTCAGTTTAATGAGGAGTGTCTTAGAAACACGTCTGTACTAGTCTGAAATGTCTTTGAGTCCAGCCATGTCTAGTCCGTGTTGTCTGTTGACCGAGTCCAGACTAGTAAGAAGATTGAACATTCAGCCCGACAGTGTTCGAGATATGACGGACATCCTGACGGCAGACTAAGACACTGCGATAGACTGCCGTAAGTATATATAGTCTAAACTTATATATCGACTCCCACTCATACATAGAAAATAAGAAACAAACCAACGTAAACAGTATTGACTAGTCTGAAGCATCTTTTGGGCATCTCATGACTAGTCCGTTTTTAAGAAGTGTTTATTTTACTCAATGCTTATCGAATTTTTTCTAGCTAGAAGGACAAATAGAGAGTCTGCTGTAATCAATAGTGCATTCGAAAAGATTTAATATAGTGCGTGCATCCCTGTCTTGATATATTCTATTTTATTTTACATTAGTTAATGCTAAAAGTTTAAGAGTGTATCAAAACATAAAATAGTAGAGGTTAGTACTAACAACAAAATTCATCTCGTATCTAGGAGTGTTAATTTATATTTTTTTTTCAAAATGTGAGATGTAGTAAATTTGGAAAAAATGAGAAGCATCTAAATCTTTTTCATATAATACTATTATGTTAGTTAATTTTAAATATCAATTGTAATAATTTAAAATAAATCAAAGATAATTTAATTATTAGATGAATATACGGTGATATAAATTTAAAACTAAACTAAAAAATAATATGAAAAAAGTTAGCTTCCATTCCATACAAATATTTTTTAATTTTATATTCAAATTAATGTTTTTAAAAGGCAACTAATTCATCGCACTTGCTTATAAATCAAAATATATTTGTCGAAAAAATTATAAAACCTTCTTAATTTATTTCTGTTTAATGTTATCTAAAGTAATCGCGTTTCGATAAAAAATAATTTTATTGATACAGAAAATTAAAAATTTCGAGTAAAAATTGTATTAAATAGCATCTTAGAATGAGCATGAGTGTGTAGAATATGACTTCTCGATCATATGGCTCAATGGTTCTGGCGATGGGTAAGTGTCACATTGTATACATGTTCGAATCTAATCTTCATCCTTACATATTTCCATTCAGATTAGTCCGTACTCGTCCCAGACGCCCTTAATTTTTTTATCCATAAACCATCTTCGGACAGTACATGAGAGTAAAAAAACTGTAATATTTTCATATCGTAGCGATAGTCTGGCTTAGCTTGTCCAAAAAACGGTTTTTATTTTTTTAGCATTTTATTGTGAATTCCTCTTGCATTAAGCTTTATACTTAGTTGAGTTAAGCTGAATATAAGTGAAAAATATGACTTGTCACTAATCTACTAGTAACTGGGCACCGCGTAAAAACGTAGGATAGATAAAAGATCGAATTCATTCTTATAATTGATTGCTCTGTTTGGTCAGATGCTCGAAAGCATAAACAAAAACTATTTTACGGCTTTGCTATTCGATAGTATCGTGAGAGATCTGTTTAGTATGGTAGTTGCAGATTTTTATCATTTTTACCTGCTATCAAATTATTCAGCAATACTGTGACTTTCAACGTTTGAGAATATTATTTAATACTATTAATCAAGGCTGTAAATTTTGCGTTTATTTATAGTGTAATATCTTCATTCAAGATGGTGTCCATAGTCAAACCGCTGCTCATGCTGAATATGATACTCATCGCTATCGCTTATATAAATATAATGAATTGGATCAGTATGAAGACTTCTGAAAACGATCATGAGAAATATCTAACTGTATCCTATTACAGTACAACTTCTATGCACCCAGAAAACAGCTTTAAATGCTACCAACAGAACAGCTCAAGCATTCTGAAGGACTTCTATCAGCTAGATTGTAGTAATCCATTTCTCAAACAAATCTCTCTAGCAAAGTTGAATGCGAAAGACGATGTCTGTGAATTATTTAATAACTCAATCGATGGCACTGAATATAGAACACTTTATCATAGAATCAAAATGGATTTCCAAAACTTTACTGAAAAAATCACACATTATGATATTCTTAAGATGGGAGATGCGTGTCCAGGATGTCATCATATTCAATTAATCGATGGTCAATTGTTTATTGTACAACGGAGTACTGCATTCAATTATCAAACAAGGTCCCGAAGCATAAAAACAATGTTGAAACACGTTACTGACACATTTAAAACTATTGGAAACTTTGAAATGTTCATACATTTACGTAAGTAGTACATAATATTAAATTATCCCTAAAAACTACACGGAGAATTTACCTATTTTGAATACAAAATCAGTTATGTCTACTACTATCAGTAGTTAATGATTTCGGTAGTAAGAAAATCATACTTCATCTGTCATGTTTTGATGGCACTGTTGTTTGAGATACTAAAATGAGTGGATAGTACCACTAGCTATTTAGTTCTTTGCTGATGCACAGCATGCTAGGAGTTATCATTAAGCAAATAAGCATATGAACTTTCCAAAACTCTTAACGATTACTATTATATAGGACTATTTTCTGCTCTACCTTAGTTAGTTGATTCAACCGGTATATTTTGTTTCCCTATGAATTAGTGAGTCAATTAATACTTTTCTATGTTTGAGAGCAATAGATAGATTCCTGGAGAAAAATGTTTCCTCGATGCGAGCGAATAATCATTCTCAGCATTTTAAGCAAGACTATTAAGAAACTCGATGAGCATAGGGACTTCAGAAGGAATACATTGGCATTCATCCGTGAAATTATCGTCTCTTATGATCAATTTCATAAAGAACGGCAAGTGACACATCAATCTTGAGAATGATGAGAATTACAGTGTGACATATTCTGTTACGCAAGTGTCATTGCAAAACTAATACTTAGTGTCTAATTTTGAAAGATAGATGAGTATGAGTCGACAAGTAGCACACAGGACTAACAAAAATACGAAAAATACATGCATAGAAAAAGGTATCAGGAAAATAAACCTGAAAATAATGCACACATCTGATCAATATGAGTTTTAAATGATAGAGTTCAGATAACTTATTTTCAAGGGTTTACACTTCAGTCCAACTTTATAATATGAATTTTTTCAGAGGATGCAGTATTTTTGAAATCACCGGAGCTCGACAGAATGAAACACAAAGTACCTGTGTTTGGCTTGACAAAGACTTACTCGAAAATAAAAAGGAGTCTGCATCCAGATGGAATAGTCCTGATTCCTTGCTTTACACTATGGTTCTTTACAGCACCATATATCGGTAGATGGCGAAACATTGTTGAAAATTTACCTAAGGAGGCTGACAAAATTAAATGGGAATATCGAATTGGTAAAGTAGTGTGGCGAGGTGCCCGAAACGGAGAGCGAGCTTGGCTTACAGGAATCGGTGAACAAAGAAATAAGTCATTATTAGACATTGAATTCATGGATTGGAAGCCTGGTAATCACAGTCAAATTTATACAGATAACTTCAAAACTATATATCAATATTGTGAATATAAGTATTTACTACATCAAGAAGGTTCAACGTACTCAAATAGACTCAAATATTTACTACTTTGTGGATCTCCTGTCATTTATGCAAATTTTCAGGGTTGGCAAGAGTACTGGTATCATTTATTAAAGCATGATTATAATGTTCTGGAATTCAAGGCAAAAGGCAATGAAACTCTGTTTACAAATATTACGGAAGAGATTAGTAAAGACGATAATAAAGCAAAACGTATAGGTATAAATGGTAGAGCTCTGGTACAAAAGTATTTGAATGAACAAGCGATTTTGTGTTATTTTCGTAACGTCCTGATCGAATATAGCAAACTATTTGCATATAAACCTGTTAGACACCCCGATGCAATAGATATTGATGATTTTCTTGTCGGATATTCAAGTTGAAATAATTTTCTAGGATGTTTCTTTACTCTATAATAAAGAAATAAAAGATCATTAATTAGAGTATATAATTTATACTCAGAATCGAATATTTGCTGGAATAACAGCACGCTGTAGATTTTAACACTGATTAGAAAAAACAACAACAAGAGTAATAATAGATTAAAAATATGTTTATATTATAAGCCTTTCATGATATGATTGTATATTTAACGATGAATTTGAAGTTTTATTTGTGGTTTTGAATATAAAGTGAGCGGCTTGTCCATGTAACGCGCTACTTCGCTCCTCAAGTTTTGAAAAATGTTTTTTTTCGAGATGGAGATCTCTATGCATGTATTGTTAGATGCAAATTTTTGCGCTGGTTACGAATCTAGAACTTTTTTTTATTAAAAAAGTGAAATTTTCGCATCCTAAATCGCATTTTATAGTTCCAAAAAATCGAATTTTGAACTTTTAAACGAAAAACGTTTTTGGCAAAAGTGGTCATATGTAGAGAATAGAACATTGAGTGTGAAAATAAAATAGGCCTGACTATCTTAAGTAGTTCAGAATCGATCGGCAAAAAGTATGGGTGTGTGGGTCTGGGTCTAGTTCATTGGATAAGGCACTAGTACACACCCACACCCAATCTGTATAGTTTTTTTGAGATGGGTTTTTTTTTCTGTTTAACACTTTCCAGTGATTTCTTACACTCCTTCATTTACATGCATATATATGTTATTGAAAGTTTATTTTGAAATAATAACCATATGGAAAAATAAACTTTGCATCGCTTCAAGCTTCTTGAAAGAAAACATTTGAAAACATGCTATTAGTATGGCTATTAGTTTGAAATTTTGTCAGCCACATCCATTATCAAGTGGTATAGCTTTTTGTGAAAAACGAAAACGAGCATGAATGCAAAATGCAACAAAAACTGGTCGATTATTGAAAGTTTTTACAACTTTTCATACGGCGCGCAAGAATGGAAATAAAAACGCTCACTTTGATTAGATTAATTGTACTGCATATCATTGAGACCGATTGAATCGATTAGTTCATGGAAAGATGTCATGAAAGTCTAGATATATTTGAGATTTAATTCAGTCAGTACTTGAAAAATGCAATCTTTTTTTTTATCAAGTCTATTTCAAGATCAAGTTAGTAAAACTCGTCATTTGATTTCTTGCATACTACAATTCTTATCTTTAGTTTGAACAACTCTTTTTTTGTTACTTGCATTGCTGTAACTTAATATGAATATTTTGTCTAATTGTCTAAAAAAACTATAGTTGTAAAGCGTGATAATGTTCAAAATTAAATTTGCTCACTCAAATATAACTTTTTGTCTTTTGTACTAGAGTTATGGTTTTACATGTTGACCGACGACACTCGAATATAATTACAGCTATTCTCCCTGATTCTGTTTAATAATATTTGATACATAGACGAAGAAGAATTAATACAAGGACCAATAATTGTGAGGTGTATAAAAAAAAAGAAGTATGCACATATAGATATGCAAAAAAATCGATGGATAGTTTCGACTGATAACAACCAATTATACAGTTATGCACTGGTAGTTTTCCCCACATCTTTCGTTAAACTGATCACACTATAATTAAAGCGTAACCTATTGACTGTTACTTTTATGGCTTGCTGTCGCTTACATGATTCCGAAAACATTTCATATGTACATCACTTTCCAAGTATCTCAACGCGTTTTCTATAATTTCATAGTCATACATATGTCATCCTTTTTATTCATTTTCGATGGGAGTCATCCCTACGTCATGTGATAAAATCTTTCAACTGAATCATAGTTGCTAACATGTGTATTTGCGTCAGCGATGATTTTAATTATGTTGGGAAAAACATGAATCATTTTCAAGGAAGTATTTGCCAATATAAAACCATATAAATTTTTCAGTTATCATCACTTTAATTTATTTCTCAAACCGACAAGTGAATCGACGATCATTTCTACAATTTCCAGCGTCTTCTCAGTAACAAAAAAACAAAAAGAAATAATGTACGTATGCTGCTGCTGTTGTATTCAATATGTCCCAGGACCATATGGTCAAATGGTGCCTTGCCTTTGTTGTTATCCTGCAGTAATGCCTTAATTTGGTGATGGAACCGAAGCTAGCGTAACAAGAATGTGACTTATTTCAACATGAAAAATTCTCAATTTCTGCAGGCAGAGATCAAGAAAATCTTTCTAGTTCTATTCTATTCATTCATACAATGATCACCAACAATACTTTCCAATTCAACAATGCACTTGGTTTCCAACTTGAATAGTTTACGCTAGCCCTGGTTCCAATATTCCTTGCAAATGTTTAGAATTCAACAAACAATTCACACCCTCAAGTGCATGCAATTACTATTGTTAATCAGCCAAGATGTGTCCATAATGAAAATAATTGTTATCTAATTAAGATTACTTATTACTCACGTCATTATTCCAGAAAATAGAAACTATCTTACAGCAGCAATAGTTGCTATCGTTACTAAAATATTCTTCTATGCATGCATGAGATAAAATATCAAAAGTATAGCTGTGTGTCAGGGTTTGATATTTTCGATTTATAGGGTAAAATAAAATTGATATCTGTGACATCGTATCACAATCGAAAAAGAAAATGGTTTCAATGAAAAATATTTGTATATGTTCTAATTCAGTTGTCATTCAACGATCATTATTTCATATTACAATTTTATGTTCTCGTGAATATTTTGTGGAAACTAAAAGCAAAATTTTGAACGGCAAATCAAGGATCTTTGTATGAATAGAGTACATATCTCTTAAATTGAACACCTTCCATGGGCGTTTACGTCTGACTACAAATTGTTTTCTCATTGAAAATATTTTTTTGTTAACTTAACAAATCGAAATTATACTATAAAAAGAAATATCCTTAAGTATAAATTATCATTACAAATGTGTGGTGTTGTGTAAAATTACTTAGCATGTAAATAGTAGTCATTCGAATATAATACCACAACATTTCATCAATAATGTTTTTTGATTCTACCTACCTGAAAACTATGAAGTTAGTACCAAAGAGCAATGTAAAAATAATAATTCTATCTGAAAGTACGATATCAATCGGTTTGAATTCAAATTGCACAATCAAATGACAAATTGAGCAAACTCAAATTTTGTTTTTAAATATATTTTAATCCCATGATAGTTCGAACAAATGAATAAAGAGACGACTTCTCCTACATCTATATGCACACATTGTCCCATACTGATACCAATGTAAAAATAGATAAAACATTTTTACCTAGATGTTCTTGCAAACACGTTAGCAATTTTGTCATTTTGCGACCATATACTTCTTATCATCATAGTTAATAACATTTGTTGATGTGTTCGTTGGTAAAAAAGTTCGAGTTACTGCGTTGTTCTTTTTACTCAATACATGGTAATATACAAAAAATAACTCTTTACATCCACTTCATGCATGAATAACATCATATATGCCTTCTGCTAAAGCCGAGTACTTCTTGACTGTTGCAAGCATTAAACAAATATATTTAAAATGTTAGCGTGTACAACTTTTGCAGTAAAATAAAAGAAAATTAGTCCGAAAATACACGTTAAACATATTTTTATTGATGCCCATAAGTTCAGCCAAAATACGAACAGTTATGAGTAAGTTAGTTTTCTACGTCAACTGTTAATTCTCTTATGAAATCAGTTGTTTTTAATCATGTTTAGTTAGAATTCATTCTAATATGATATCGTTACGGTATTCTTAAAATATTGTTTGATTCATCATTAGCGCATGTTCATTATATAATATTCAGACCTTTTTTCTAACTCATAAATTCAATAATGAAAGTATCATCATCATCATCCTCCCCAACGAATTCTTGTATAATAAAACCATCAGATTATTTCTTCAAAAACTTGCTGCTCAAAAGTTATTTTTTTGCATTATGTGCAAACATATCATCATACACTTCTAGGTTCTATGAACATACACTATATTTTATCTTTTTATTTCTTGTTATAAGTATCGCAACTCACACGACTGAAACCGCCATAAAATAATCTTCACAACTATCATATTCAAAAATTGAATCATGCTTTTTATAATCGTATCATCAATGTTATTGTTTATAAATCCGCTACTCATATCAAGTTTAAATAATGGTTTAGCTTTAACTCCTCCAATGGGTTGGTCTACTTGGAATGTTTTTTATTGTGATTATACTGAAGTAGACCTCATGCAAATAGCTGATATGTTGGTTGCCACAGGTATGTTGTCTGCAGGATATAAGTATTTGAATATTGATGATTGTTGGGAAGCTTCTTCTCGTGATCCAACCAGTGGAATGTTACAGTATAATGAAACAAAATTCCCACACGGTATGGCAGCATTAGCCGATTATATTCATTCAAAAGGGTTATTATTTGGAATTTATTCGAGTTCTGGTGAATTGACATGCCAAAAATATCCTGGGTCTTGGCAACATGAATATCTTGATGCAGCATTATTCTCGAGTTGGAATGTTGACTTTTTAAAATTAGATTGTTGTTATCAAGATAATATTAAAGATCGAGCTACAGCGTTTACACGTTGGTCAGCAGCATTATCCGTACAAAATCGTTCGATTCTTTACAGTTGTGATACTGATGAATTAATATTAAATGAAAACAATTTAGAATTTCCATTTCAATGGGCTCCTGATTATTGTAATATGGCTCGAATATCTTGGGATATCTATGATAAATGGGAATCAACATTGAGTATACTAGATCGTGCAGCAAACATCTATTATGCTTCACGACCAGGCTATTGGAATGACTTAGATATTTTAACAGTTGGCTTAGGTCAACAGACACTCGAAGAATATACTTCACAATTCTCGCTATGGGCAATCATAAGTTCACCTCTGATTGCTGGAAATGATTTAAGAAAAATGACAAAAGAAATCATAAATATTTTAACGAATACCGAAGTTATTGCAATCAATCAAGATAAATTAGGTCGATCAGGTAATATGATTCGACGTGCATTCGATGGATCCTATGAAGTCTGGGCAAAGCCGCTTTATTATGAACATACACCGCAGTTTTATAATATCGATAGTGCACCACATTTTAATCCTTTGCCTTTTCATGCAGTTGTCTTATTAAATCGATTGAATACTACAGCTAATATCACATTCAACTTTGACGATTTATTCGATCATTATCTATGTCCTCATCCACCTACTCCAATCTGGACAGTTTCCATTCGAGATCTTTGGCTTCATCAAAATTTAGGAACATTTGTTGAAACTTGGACAACTACCAATGTACCAGCACATGGCGTTAGAATGATTACAGTTTTATTGACGAATACGACAATTTCTCATAATCGATATATTTCTTAATAGATACTTCTTTTTGTCTCGTGTTCTGCAGTTTGCTTTTCCACACGACTTCATTACTACGGTATGGTGGCAAATCAACGAAAAACGTTTAAGCGAAAATTTTTGAGCTAATAAAATAGCGAAAATATCCTTTGGCGAAAAATTTTTTCAGCGAAAACATATTTTGAGCGAATTGTGAAGGGTAAAACAGAGAAGTGTAAAATAGAGTAATCTTCAGTTTAACTTAACATGAAAAATAAGGGCGTTTTTAAAATTTAAACGAAATGTAATACATGAGCATCAAATGATATAAAAAACTACCGATTTAGAAATAAAATATATGAAGGGTGTGAGTGTGGGTGTGAGGTGTGAGGTGTGAGCAAATGTTGATGTTGTCCATTAGCTTTAACGAATTGATCACTTGAATTGGTATGAACATTCGCTGCACAGCTATTTGATTGACAAACCCAGTACTTAACATCTTTTGTGGACTGTTTTAGTCGATAAACATATCCTGAATAAATAAGCATTCGTTTCCCTCGATTTGAAGTGGTAAAAGAGAGTATTCTCGGGTCAAGCATCACTGGTGAGCGAAATGAACTAAATGAATGAACTATGTAACATCAATTACGGACGATTATATATATCGAATAAAAAAGAATATAATAGATTAACACGTTGAGAAGAGTGAAACCGACAAATGCGGTCATATATGCAGACACATCCGCATGATGATTCATCGTCAAACAAACAATCAAATCTTATCAAGAAAAAATTTCTCTAATTTCTACAGCCGCTCTTTTTGCTAATAAAAAACTTCGAGTTTTCGCTATTTTACTTTTCGCACTTTTTTTTCGCTATTATAATTTTCGCGCTTTTTTTTTCGCTGAAAATACCTTTCGCTATTATGATTTTCGCTCAATCGACACCATATTCATTACTACTAGTAAATTACTCTCTAATAACAATTGTTAGACGTTGAACCTTTTAAAATATGAATAAAATATAATTCTTTCTCAAAGAAAAGTTACATACTGGTAAACAAAAAAGCCAATCCAACAGATTTAATCTGCGAGTGATGTCATAATCCCGTTACACCGGGTAACGACTTTTTCTCCAGCTAAACTTACTTTATAAACATTCGGTGTATTACCCTAAAGGGTAGCAACTTAGATATCCTCGAAGAAATACAAAAAAAGAACTGAAATTTGCATAAGATGCTCAATTCGAATTTGAATATAATTGATTCATGTACTGCACAGTAACACTTCGGAGAAACTTATGGCACAGACATTGCTACAGGAAAATGCAAATAATATCATTTTATCTGAATTGTTTTTTAAATAATTTGAATTTAGACATGCATATTACTGAGGCTGAAATGTATGGCATTAATTATGATTCCTAGGAGCATTCCCTGGATTCCTGACAATGCGTAGCATTGGTAGATGGAAGGCTGTCGCTGATGGAAGCAAGCCGGACGCTATTGCATGAATATCTTAGGCTTCTAAAAGAATGCGTGAAATTGCTGAAACCATGTATCAGGTTGCTAAGATTATTCCTCGGCTTCCGATACCCTTGCCTCACGTTGCTGCCAGTACGCGTGGAGTCCTTCGTGACACACCACAGGTACCGGAACACATACCTGAGCTGCTAGATACTTCAGACAGGTTACTGCAACTGTGCCTCATCTTGTTACAGGTATCCAAACCAACTTTCACACAAATTAACCGATACATCTCGTAGCACTCAATTTCTTACAGCAAACACAGGACTGCATCTAGCAACCTCAGGAATTGTTTTAACAAACGCAGGCATCCTTGTAGCAGACTCAAAGTCATCAATGGATTCTTCGAAAATCTCGTTCTTATTTTATGTGGAATTAGGCAGCTGCTCCGAATTCCTCAACTTTAAAACAAATAGTAAAATGAAAGTGGATACCCTAGGGGTAATACCCCAAAAAGAATTTGATGGGTATTATGACATCTATGGAATTTCTGGGGTGCTTTTTCCTATTTCATTCGAAAACACACCCACTCATCTTCAATCCTTATCTACGTGTACATTAAATTAATCATACATACGTGAGTGCATAGCTTAAACGATTAATATGAAACCAATTAATATTGGACTGACTGAAATAAAATTCTGAAACTAAAAACAGTATTCCGAACTCTTATTAAATCAATTTATTCAACTTGGGCTAGTTTCTGGAAAAATCCATATATATGCACATGCAGGAGACTGCAGCACATCTTCGTAACAATATGAATGCCCGATTTGTTATTTTCGAAGTGATATTATTGGTGTGATTGCGTAGGGGAGGAACACTCGCGCTTATGCACATTTCATTTTCTTGGCTTCATGCTGCTCACTTCTTTCGCTCATTAATGTTGATCGATGTAGTAAAGAAAACAACCGCGGAGAAAAGAAAAAAAACGAATAGAAATCAACATAAAAATGGAATATGTAGAAAAACAATCATTTTTTGAAGTAAAAGTATAAAGTCAAAGAATGATAAGGTTGATTTTGTGTTAATCACTGAAAGTATACAAATAAAATTGAATATCCGCGCGCCTTTGTTCTCATAGTGATCAAATAGCACCACTTTCTGTTCAAAGTGTATTCACAATCATAACCATATCAATATGCCTATTGGTGTCTTTGATAATATTTGTCTCGTCTGATGATCGTTTTGTTTTCATCATCGATGTTTTTCTCTGTTACGTTGCCTTCAATTTCTTTTAGTGACTCTCATAATTTCATTCTCCCTGCATGATTAACGGGATGCTTATTCTTCCCTCTAAAGGTAATTATCGTCTTCCCAAAACAACTCAGTGAGTCATCAACAGTGCTGAAATTTGCTACTATTTTCGTCTACCCCTTTCTTTCGCATTCTTTTCTTCCGAGCCCTGCCGTGTGTGCGTCTGTATAAAACATCTTTGACATCTATCGAAAATAATTCTCTTTCTCTTTCTCCTTCTACTTTGTGTCATTTTGCTACAGATCTACAATCTTTATCAATTGCCACGAAAAATTATCAAGAAAATAACAATTATCTGGCAATGCAGACAATTGTATTGTCTCTTTCCCTTCTGGTTACTATTTATATAATTGTACAGCCAAGTGCATGTACATTGCCAGTGAATCTTCAAAACGTCGATCTTGTCGATATAACTTCATCATGGGAAAGATTTCCCACGATAATTCGCAAAATTAAAGACGTTGGTATGTATTATTGATCAAGCATTAAATATTCGTGATAAGAAGAGTATCAAATGTCATTTTTTCTTTGAATGCCAACACAATTTACGAAGTATTATTCACCTATTCAAAACATGAATTTTCTCTAGACACAAAAATGCGATTGCAATAATATATTGTGCACGGATATTCGATAGGAATCCGTCAGATTTTATTTTTATACAAAAACTATTATTTTGCAATCGATCGATAAAATTCAAAGAATAGTTTTTCATAGTTTATATCAACAGAGATAATCGGACGATCTATGAACCACAATGTGACTGCATCCGCTGATTTAAACTCTATGAGATTGAGGAATATCGAGTTTCGATGGTAGATCGTCAAACTGTACGACTAATGTCTATTCAACTTTTGCTATTATTATATGCTAGTGTCGGCTTGGCTCAGTAGTAATTTGACGTTTCTTTGTTTTCTTTTTGCACTGGCCTAGAACAGGAGTCATACTCTTGATAATCGATCTTATTCTTCGTATGATTACTTTTAGTCGATCGATTCCGTTGTCCAAAAGGATGGCAACGTCTAGGCGGTTCATGCTACTTCATTTCAAACATAGCATCAACATCAAATGAAGCTAATTCTACCTGTAATTTCTTGTATTTCAATCATTCAAGGTTGATGCAAATTCGTCGTCCAATCGAATTATTCTATGCAGCAGATATTCTCATTAAAAATAATTTCTCTGCATTGATGCTCAATATCCATCCACAATTACTTAACAGTTAGTCCATATCAGCAAATAAATGTCTAATTCCATGTATTTGCCTAGGAAAACATATTGACAAATTGTTGATGAATGACCAAGGTGAATGGCAGCAAATGAAAGAAAATTTTCGAGAAGTACAAATGAAAGATTATAAATCGAAAACGCAAATTCTTGATGAATTGCATGCTGCTGGTTTAAGTATATCGGGACGTTCGAAAAAAATTAAACATATTTTTCACCAAAAGAGCGGAAAAGCTCAAATTGACCATAGTGCTTCATATGAATCTGATGCTGATGAACCAATCGATGATGTACAAAATAGGACAAAGATTCCTATGCAAAACCCAATGAAGATTAACCAACAAAAATATGATGAAGATGATCTCGATTCCATTGATGCAGCCAACAATTTTGCACACATCGACGATGTTCATAGTGTTTGTGATCAAGTCATTTGGAATGATATAAAAAATGATTCTCAAGTCTATATTCTAAGAATTGTTTTGCATGCTGAGAAAGTCATCTGTTCATTTAATGCCAGTGAACCAGACATCGAATATAATCATGTCTGTGAATATGGTACGTTATTTTTGTTTGCTTTTCTCCTTCATATCACTCTGTTGGTCTTATCGAATAGTGTTCGACTTTTGCTTTGCAAAAGATATATGCGGTAAGCATGGTTCTTGTGTTAACGGTGCATCCGATTTCAAGTGTTCATGTTTATTCTTGTTCGATGGTTTGCTTTGTGAAAAAAGTAAGAGAACTGATTTTTTTCTTCTTCTTTGCAGCAAAACGAATTTAAAATCCGTTTTCTTGTGTATATATATATATGAAAGAAAAAATATTGCTTCAGTAAGAAAGTATCTTTAAGGAGCATCACAGAGTAGTGAGCGTTTGAAATTACAGAAACGACTCTCATCCAATCCTAAAAAACTCTTTCAAATGCAATCCACACTGACCCGCCGAATCTCATCATTAATAATGTACCAGCTGCTTCATTAAGGAGAGAATTATATGTATTTGTATTATTAATTAAGAAGAATATTTCAAGAATTGGAAAAGCAATGATATGCGCAAAATAGTTTTGTTGTTGACGTTGTTTCTCTCTTTAGTTTCGAGTCAAGGTCAACAAATTATAATCAGTTTGATTATTATTACTATTTTATATGGTTTATCGTCCCGACGATGTCGATGGTGTTCCTTGTTTTGTGTCAATCAATGTACTAGGTAAGCAAAAGTCTTCCTATAGTGGTTTTTTCTTTTCTCTACGTGATTGATCCATTTCTTGTAGAACAGAAGATGAGAAAAATATCACAACAGATCATGCTAATCTAGAGTCGCGCCATTTTACAAAAGCACAAGAAACCGCGGAATATATGTAAGTGAACCTCTAAGAATTCATTTTTTTTTCTAATCTTCAATGGCTTTTTTATGCGAATGGTTACAATTTTACGGATGGGAAAAGACATGAATAATAGTTAACGTATGAAATGGTGAAGACGAAATTTAAGATTTAATCATTTCTTGAAATTTTTAGAAAATTAATTCATTTTCTTTTTATTTCTGTCTCTTTTTAGTTTACCAAAAACACCGTATCGTTTTTTAAATCCAAAAAAATTTGATCTAGTTCGCCTATGTTTGATTGGCGGTTTGAATGTATTTATTCTCTCTCTACTGTTGATCCTAACGACAATACTTCATTTCATGACATTTCAAAATAAGATTTTTCATGAAAAAGATACTATTCATATAGTAACTCAATGTGATAGAATTTCGAATTATGGAGTAGAGAATTTAATATTTGCTCCAGTCGCTCTTGCATTAATCGTGATATTTTATTGGTCAATTAAACGAGAAAGGCGATGTCCTACAGCGTGCAATGGCCGACCTGGTATAATACCACCGATTCAACCATTTCACACGGTTAATCGATTCACAACAGCAGCTGTATTCAGCCTTCTTACGTTTGAAATATTGAAAATTTTCGAAGAGCTCTTCAGCTCTAGCGCACTATTACATGATGGTATAATCAGCGCCCTCTCCTTATACAGTGGCATTTTCTTTGTTCTCGGGTAAGGTCGATTTTTCTTTTTGAAGTAGATCACACAATCGCTCTCTTTTCTATTATCCAGACTACGCTACTATCCTATTTTAGTCTCCCTACATTTAAGCAATATTGCCAGTCGTTTCTTTGCTTTTTTATACATTGTTGTTCAAATTGCATATACAATTATACGTGATGGATCATGCATGCGTTTTCTCTCTCGATCACAAAATTATTCGGTTTCAGATGAATCGAAATTACGTTTGGTACGCATTATTCTCTAAGAGAAAAATTGATAATGACAATTATTCATTTTCAGGAACTCGGCAATTGGTTTATCATTTTTGGCTTACTTAAAAATATACCATATTTTGTTCTACTGTCATATATTGGTGCCGAATTAACTGTACGTTTTGCTTATGATTCAATTTATGTTCCTTACAAGAAAAAAAGAAGTATTCTGCTTTCATCAGAAACACGATGTGAAGAATGTAAATTTTCACGATATTATGTTAAAGAATTATTTCGAAGAAATAATCGATGCTATCCACCGATAACAACGGCTAACAGAGAGATTATGCATCCTACTTATCGTAGCGATCATAAAAATGCAGTTAGATTACAACGCCAAGGCGAACAATCGCGTGTGAAAAAGTTTCTGGATATAATTTATTGTTGGGATAATAGCTTTCGTTTTACGACTATGGCTATTTGTACCTATTCAGCTACTTGGGTTACTCTATATTACCTAGCATGCACATGCATTTTTTGGCATATTTCACTAACAACAGAACATGTTTCATATCTGAAAGTTTTCATTGAATCAATTTTCAAGATCGGTTAGTGTCTCTTCTTTCTTTTTCTTTTTTGTGAACATATCAAATGATTTCGGTTTTTCAAGATGGAAAAAGTTCGCTATTCGATCGTGAAATAATTTTTAGCGCAATTGTGGCCTTCATTATCTCAGCATTACAGTTATGTATCAGTACAAACAATTACAAGAGACACAAACAACAATTGTATAAAGGCATCTATGCAGAAGTTCCAATGTTAAAAAATGTCAAAGCAAATTCAATTATACTGAAATCTGTTCATTATTTTGGCTTTTTTGTTGCTTATATGGCTTTCGGTTTGGTTGTTATTTTTCATTTAATGTTTTTCATTTTCTGCTCTATTCGAATTATTGTGGAGAACACTTATGTTTTCACTTCGACATTTCGTACAGTCGTGCCTGTTCTAGTTGTTTATTTATTGATATTACTCTGCATGACATCGGTAGGCAAGGTGTCCTTGATACAAAATTCAAATGAAAACGTGAATCTGAAAAATCGGAAAATGTACGCAATTCTTTTATATGTTTATTTTTTTGTCGGTAAGTAATAACAATGGGAAATGCAAGTTTACGATGTTCATTTTAATTTATAGACTGTTTCCTTGGCGTAGTTTCCTGTGTTATTCGTTTAATAAATGCTACATTGCTCAATTTACTCTTTATCGGTCGACTAGATTACAGTTTGCTAGGACGTCCATCGGAAAAGTTCGGTAAGATATGCCAGAAATAGTTCTCATTTATTAATTCATTAGTGACTGGATTTAGATAGTGGCTTTGCTACCTACGTATCATATTTACATGTAGAAGTGACTCACACACATCCTGTGATGCTTGGTATGATGATAATCGTTTATTTCAATATATTTATTGATTTAGTTCTTTTTCTCTCATAGCCTTCTGTAATTTACTCTATGATGATATCATTAAACGTCGACCGACACATTTATATAATGGTGAGTGCTGCGTCGATTCAAGTGAACTTGATAGTGATGATAATAAGTCAGAACGAGTGCGGCCATCTAAGCGTGAGACATACACTCCGAATCGAATTTCTCGACGTGAATCCAATAGACATGCAAGCCGAAAGAATATATCTGACGATAGTTCAATAAAGATAAAATCAAGACCAAAGGGGAAGAACCAATCAGAAAGAGATTTCATTAAAAAAATGACGACCTCATCATTAACAGTGGATATAAATGACAGTGAAGATAGCGAAGTGATAAAAGAAAAACAGCCAAAACAACAATCACGAAAGATGAAAAGTAAGAATTCAGCGATACAACCCATGATGTCCGAAGTCTACTCGACAGTCAACTACTTGATCGATAGAGACAAGACAAACGACCATATGCAGTTATTACGAAGAAAGCAAGCTCGATTTCGTTGGCATCTCGCCTATACTCTTCTTAATAATTATCAAATTTTCGATCAGAGAAAAGGTCGCCCTCGTCGGCTAATACAAGCGTATGCACAAAGAAGCAATTGCCTGAGAGAAGCAGATGAATATCCTGTTGAACCAATACCATATATGGGACAACGTATCTTTAGGTCAGATCATTCATTATTTTTATGTCGATATCTATCTCGAAGTTTGTCTTTAGGAAAAATTCTTCTGCAAAATCTATATCTTCTGATCAACATTCCGCTTTCGTGCCTAGTCGTCGTCATTCAATTTCTGTTATCGAGCATTCTCCACGGAGTTCAGCCAGATCTTATATCGATATTCAGTCAAGTAATTATTACAATGCAGTTGCAAAAAAGCACATAGGAAATCAACAGTCGTTGGCTTGTCAAGCATTATCACCCAACTGCTCGGTAGCACAAGCACCACTGAATCTTGATGATGATGTTCAGAAAATTCAAAGTTGCTCTAAAAAACTCGCAAGAAAATTACACAAAAAAGGATTACACTACCATGCTAATCAATCACCACCTTCGGAGCCCACAGTGTTTACATTCCCAGCAGATACTATTATTACTGCGCAAAAGCTCACAATGACTTCAAAACAACAACAAGAGACACAGTGCAAGGCTGCTGTTAGCGACCAACGAACGAGCAAGGTTTCGTTTCAACTTCCGTACCCTTCACAACAAATATCAAGTGTTCCATCAATCATTGATACCAAGCATCAAAAAGTAAGTTTTCAGTCCAAGACCAAACGAAACCCGTTGAATGCGAGTCCGAGTACCCAGCTGCTCTATCACGAATGAAAGTGCACTCGAACCACGATCACAAGAGTGCGTCAAAGCGACTCACATAGGAATGTTTCGAGCACTACCTGCGTTTAATTATTATGCTCTACTATTTCTGTTCTCTCTTATTATCAATTTCACATGAATATTTAAACGAGAAATGATCCATTTCAAACAAAATCATCTTGAAGCATTGCTGAAAAGGTTTACGATGGTTGAGAGTAGACATTTGTTTATGAATATGAACTAGGGTGCTGTTTAGGGTTTACACATAGATGAAACATAAAAATGCAAACGCGTATACGCATGCTCACATAATTTTGAGTTGACTAAATAGGAAACCAGAACATGAAACTTTGAAAATGTTGATGTGTGCATTTTTATCTTTTGTTGACTGTTGAAACAAGCCTCACAGAAAACTATATCGTCCAATGAATCTGTAATTATTAAATGCTTTCAATAATAAGTATTGTTTCCAAAATATTTTCTTCTGAAACCCCGTACACAAACTAATCATGCAGATCGATGCATTTTCCCATGGCCATCAGTTGTACACAATAATATAATGGTTGTGTCTACCATTAGTTTCTCTCTTAGATTGTGTAAAATTGAACGATTGCAAATGACTTGGTTTGTATATGATAGTATTAAACTTGTCGGTATGATGTCTTTACATTTAAAAACTAAAATAGTAGTATATACGTATGATAGGCGCTGTCAATGCAATCCCCGTAGGATGGAAATGGGAAATACGGTGAAACTGCTTTCCGGAAGCAATCTGGGAGTGGGGATGGGTGCACATTTCCACACTGAATATTTCAGCATTCCTTTAAAATCATGTTTCATTAAAGTAGCCTCAACATATTCTCCATTAATTTATGTGTTTTAAGAGTCGTTCCATGAGGAAAAACAAACATTGTGACCGGAGATAATTTTTTTTCTTCTGATCAAATCTACTAGCTTAAAAGCTTCTATTTCTACGGTTGGTTTCATAGATGAATTCGTTTCAGATATGACACGTAGCTTTCAATGTCAGGGTTCCGTTTGTTGGGAGAGAAGCGCGGATGCATACTCTTTCCTGAAGACACTGAGTGCTAGGAATATCGGCGTATTGTTCTTCTGTGAAAAGTGGGAATGTGCTCCGATTTTCCACGAACAGTACCAGCAACTGACGCCCTTACGCAGAAAAAACAATGATTTTATATTTTACATAAATTTAATCGTTTTCATTTCTGTATGTGTCTGGTTGAACTTTTTTCAAATGAGTCTTCATGCGATTGTTTACGAAATTAGCTGTTTTTCTTACTCAGACCATCAAATCAATTCGTTTGTATTTGATCAAGTAATCATAAGATAATATTCAATGTGAATCTATAATATACTAGTTGGTTCTCCGATATTGCCATGATTTGTTCCAGATCTGGAATATTAATATAACTAGATTTCTCGCCTGACTATTAAAGTTACCTATTGAATTGATTTACAATCAATAAGCTCCCGCCCCTTCCAATAAACTCACAATCCCGCATGAGAAATCCATTTTGTAAGGCGTACTATTTTTCTGTTTGGCCCTAAATATTATCCTATGATTACGTATGTTTGCAGACAATAGAGTCTCAAGGCGAGGCTTACAACTGGCGTGAATAACATTTGATCCGTTATGTGTATAATTCATAACTACAGCGATATTTATAAATAAAAACTACTCAATTAATAAGAAGTCTTGAATAGACATTTTATAATCGTAATAATCTTTTCAAATGCAAGAAGATTTAATAAGATAAAGTGTCTGATTGAAAGCGCCACTCACCGGGCGTGTTTTAAGATGAAATAGATATTCCATCTAAAATATTCTAGTAGTATTAATTGAAATTTGACTTTTTTGGCAGTTGACATGAACTAATAATTATTGACTTCGTGAAGGAGTTACGTAGTATATCTTTTTTTAAATCCTTGTCTGCTCTTTGAACTATCGTAGTTACTATTTTTCGATTACAATACAGATAAATATATCTGTATTCAAGTTTTCGTGCTTGATTATATCGAGTTATAACCACAAGTTGGTTGTTTATAATTTTTATTTTCGGAAACAATGATGAATCCACAAAAATTAATTTTATCCCACTACACTTCACTATTTACATAAGTTGTACTCGCTTTATTTCATTGAGCTGCTATACGCCCTGTACTTCTCTCCGTTCTATTAATATTACCTTAAGGATATCGGAAAAAGTTAAATGAAATGCGTGACTCGTACAATTTGTCATAGCACATAATTGATAGATTTTCAAAAACTTGGCTGTTTTCTTTGACAATTACTTGTATATTTATATCCATAATTGTATTGCAACTATTTATTCGTGCAGTTTTGATGATGATTATTTTGATTTAAAATAAAAATTCATGAGTGAAGAGACACAACAAAAGATTGAACAATTCATCGAATTCAACTCGAGGAATAGCTTTTTTGTTTTCATTTTAGGTGTATTTTTTATAGTTTTATTATTTTATTATGCACTTGATACAACGCAAAAATGGCCACAAAAATTACAAACATAAATCACTCTTGATTTTTGTGATCATCTGTAGATTTTTCCAGATTAGTTGATATCGAACGAATAGGACGAATACGATTTGGACCATTTACACTAGCTAATTTTGTTGACTAAAACAGAAAATAAAAAAAATTACTAATGAATTGCTCTGTTATTTTTTTTGTGATCATTGAGGGAAATATGTATTGCATTCGATTTGCTGAGTGCAATAGTGAATTACAGATGTATATCTGTGAGGACAACGACAGATAACTAAAGGATGAGCACTCCTAACCGGTCTCATTGGATCGAGTCCAATCGTGGAATAAACGTACGTTTCTCGCGAAGTAATAACACCGGATCGCATCTTATCGAATAATCGATTCAGTTTTCGATTTAAATTTTCAATTTCATTTTTTCTTGGATCGACTTCGTGTTGATCCATATTTAATAAATGTTTATGTTTAATTATTCGTCGTTCAATTAATTGTACTATATCAAAACGACGAATTTGTCCAAGTCCATGAATAAGATCATCAACTTTAGCGCGTGTGTGAAAACGTCGCCATTTATTTAATGCTTCCATGGCTTGATCCTAGACAAACTACAGATAAGAAATAAGTATCAATTGATATTTACTTGAAAAACATCTCCACGTTGATATTTTTCATCAACATGTTGTATATCTTTGGACAATTCTTCTTGACCACGTGTTGGATAAAATGGCAATTGCCAATAGAGTCGATTCCAATCACGGCCAATATACTTTGATATGAGACGGAATGCTTTGGAAAGTTCGTCTGAAAAAAATATATATATATAGATGGAAGAACACTTTTTTATCATGGAAAGTCTGATACAGTTTCAATATTGTAAATAAAATATTGAAGAAGGCAGTCGCCCTGTTTTTTGTCAAATGTTTTAAAGTAGAGATAAGTTTTATTTGGAAAGAAATCAGATCAATTCGAAACTATGTAAGTTTTATCTGGTTGATACATTGAACTGCTATTGGGGCTTGAATTCAAGAAAGATAAAATGACTGGAAATGTTTACTAGTTATCGCCAAAAAAAGGAGCTACCGTAGATTCAAAGTCATCATATTCTTCAGGTTTCTAGAAGTCAAGAATATCATCATTGAATGTAAATGATGTTCCTCATGTACGCCACTGAGTACAATATCCGATCTAAAATACTGTCTACTGATTTCATCTGAACAAATTATTCTTGACTATTATTTTGGATAATTCAACTAGAACATCTACGTAGAGTTTATAGTAGCTTCGATCTAAATACAATTCTGCTATGCATGATATCGTTTTTAAATTTATCAAAAAAAAACCTTAGATATTTCACTAGAATTGTCGTACCAACCCAGATCATTACATATTGACAATGTGTGGGCGAAAAAGTAGGTCACCACTTTCTAGCTGTAGAAGCCACTCTGTTCTACTATGTCAATTGAAAATGCTAATGCTAGCTGATTGTATATATTTTTTCAAACATGTAAATAGATCTTCCAGCTAAACGACTCCCGACAATCGAAAAGCTTCTGAAATTGTTTTACTTTGCATCTTACCTTCTTCATTTTCTCCACTATGTTTACTATGAACTGGTAAATCGTAGAAGATTTTTTGTGGTAAATCATTTGTTTTTCGGCATTTATAAATATCGCGCATAATATCACGGCAACGTTGTATGCGATTAAAATAATTTTCTTTCAGAATTTTATCTTCTAATACGACTTGTATTTCTTTATCGAGTTTCTTACTTTCAATGCGCATTTCAATTAATTCATCTTTACGCTTTTGAAAAAGATTTATACGTGCTTGAAAAGCTTCAACTTGAGATTTTAATTTCGGTAATTCTCTTGAAAGTTGTTTTATGTCTTGTTGAAAACGTCCAACTGTTAAATTATGTCCAATGCTATCTTGTTCGTCGTGAGATTGTTTCAATAATTTCTGAACTTGTTCTTCATATACTTCGTGCGTTAAACGTTTTGAAATATATTCACGTTCTTTTATATTGAGACGCGTTTCAAATTCGTCATATTTTTTTTCATTGATCTCATTTTCATTTTCCAGCTTCTTTAATTGAGAACGATATGATTCAGCCTTAGAATCAAAAAAGAATGTATAAACTTCTTTTCATAGATTCAGTTTTCTACAATAAATTCAATACCCGATGTTCAACTTGACTCAATTGAGATTTATTTATTTCGAAAGCTTTTTTTGCTTCAACATATTTTTCTTCAAGTAATTTAAGTGATCTAAACGAAATTTTCTTTTGCTTTTAACTTCTTTACAAATTGAAAACATACGTTTGAATAAAATCATTGTATTTTGCATCTTCATCTAACCATGTGCGAAGAGAATCTAAAGTTCGTCGTGCTTCATAGTAACATTCAGGTAACGCAAATAAATATGGCAGTAATGTGCAATCAGTGCGACTTGCTAATTCTTGAGATTCTTTTGACAATGTTGAAAGTGCAATGCCTTTCGTATCTTCGACGCGTTGTGGCATTTCACGTAAAATTTTCAAAGATTTATTCACATCAAAGATATGTAACCAACGAGATTTTTCATAGGTGTATGCTGTTTCAAGATAGTCATCCTATGCAGCAATTATCGAACAAATACTAGTTTTATTTTTACTTATCTATTACTTTCTAGAACAAGTTCAATGAGTCGAAACTATTGTTTTTTTCTCCATAGTCAAACGAATAAGAGATATCAAATCTTATGATTTACGTTTTAATTGATCACACTGTCTCGTTCATAGGAAATCCTAAGAATTTACTATTGGACACTGAGGCATATTTTAGTTGGATATCTTTTTGAATACCTACACCATATCCTCTTAGTCTTGGACTCTGTATATTGACAAATATCTATCTAGTTTCTATAACATTTTTGTGAAATTTTAGTAGATTGAACATTAGATATTATTTTACACTGAAATGCTCATAACCATTCAGATTGAAAAAATTAGATATAGCAGATTTCACTAATAAGGATTTATCTATTAAAATTTCCATGTGAGAAAAGAATCTGAAATTCTTGCTCTATATTTCAGCATTTTTTGAAAATTGAAAATATTCAATACAATCAAAGAAAAATCAATATATACATATTTTGTTAGCTATCAGATAGTAAATGATTTTGAATTTATTTTCTTATATTTCTACTACTACTAATAATAATAATAATAAACATTAGACTAGCCACGAAATCAAAAATATAGACTTACAGGTAGTTTTTCTTTTCTCTTATTTTGAATAATATCTTGAATATGATCAATTTCATAAAACGAAAGAAAATATTGTTCCATTAAATTCATTGAATCAGCTATTTTATTTATTAACGTTGGGATGGTTGCATAAAGTTGTTCTGTTGTTTTATCCAAAACTCTTTTCATTAAAGCTAAACCTTCATCGGTTACAGGTCCATATAATCCACCAATACTGGCTTCGCTAAGTAATTCTCGGATTGCTTTGCCGTTACGAATATCATGCAGTAAGCGCGCTTCACGCAATTGATTTAATGGCTGTGACCATGCCTGAAGTGCAATGACAGATAATGGCCGCTTTGTAGACTGAATTATTGATGTTACTGATCCTTGATAATAATCAGCTTCGGCATGATCGATAAACGTGGAGCACTCATCAAGAGCTTGTTCAACAAATCTATAAATTTGCTCATATGATGTTGGCTCAATGGTTTTTGACCATGGTTTTGGTGGATGCATAGTATCAGTAATGTTTGTACCTCAATCGAAATTTAAGAAAAAAACAGTCACATGAAAAGCCTTTTTTGTTTCAGTTAGTTTTATATAGCAATGTTGCTATAGCTGTAAAAAGAAATGCTTCTCCAATGTATTTTTTTTATAAATAGGATTAAGTTTAGAATCGTGTTTGACAACGCATCAGTTAGAAAAAAATTCAAATAATTGTTATTGGTGTTTCGAACAAAACTGCTCTTTCTTCCTGCGTCAATTATAATGAAGAGTCATCCAACGTAACAATAGAAAAGTGGTCGCCATTTTAATTGTGACTTTTTCCTTCTACTTCTTTTCTTCACTATAGAACACTCAAGGCTTTTCAGTCAATAAAAAAAATGAGAATATACATTGATACATATTGTCTACGAATAAATACGATCATTCAAGTTATTATTGAGAAAAAATGATTTTCCTAATATATAGAAGTCAGGAAACTCGTGAGAAAATTGAATTATGAGAGGAAAAAATGATTGTAGGAGTTCAAAACTTTAATTTAACTGTACACGATCTTTCACGTGACAAAGTCAACAATAGGTTTAAGTTAGATTTGTACTTCGATAAATACTTTCATTTAAGGAAAACTCATTTAAAGCAATTCCCACAGTGAGCTTACAGTATGTTTCTTTGACAAAGAAAAATGTTGTTTTCTTAAAGTTCAGTATCATGAATCGATCAAACTTTTTACCTGCAATTGACTATTCGTTGTGTATATTTACAGCAAAATTAAAACACATAGGAAAGCTTTTTATTTTTTTCAAAAATGTACGACAGACTATTTTTGTTTTCATGAATAGTATGTAAACTGGAAATATGGCTTGCTTAAAAAGCTAGTACTAGAATGATTTGACATAGCAAATTTGTCAAGAAGAAATTTTTTATTTTAAAATTTACATATTTTCTTACAGTTTAACTATACTTTTAAATATTTCTCTAATTTATATAGTACACTGAGCTTCACGCTCACTCACATATTGTAGCTTTCGATAACTACGTTTTGATGAATAAAAACATTCATTGTTTCCGAATTTTTCAAATCACATACAGGATATGATCGATTTGCAAACCATAGCGAAGAGCTTGGAGTCATTTTCAAACATAAATAAAAAATGAATTCTTTTGTGGTTGAATTTCCTATTGAAATTACAATAAATAGTACTAATGCATTAATGAATTTAGTTCTTGTTCGTATTTCAGAAAAGTAATGTTTCATTTATTTTTCGTTATACGTAAGACAAGAAGAAAAAAAGGAAAGATCATTTATCCAGAACTAATATAAAACAAAAGAAATTGTTAATTACAAATGCGAATGTTCATTTGAAAAAGAAAACAAGAACCTATATTTAATGTCTATAGAATACGTGCTCTGCTATACGCTGGTGTTGTATGTTTAAAAAATCCCATTTCGTTGAGAACAATTTTAAGTAAAAATAAATGAAAAACAAGAATCAAGAATCCTAAAACGATCCAAAATATAATTGGTAAACCACCAAGTTTATGACCATGTCGATGTAAAGCCAGAACATCGTGTGCATGAGGAGGAGCTATATAAAAATAAATAGAAGCCGTGAAACTGTGACATTAGAAGAAGAAAAAACTTCACATACCTATTTCAATTTCTTTTACATGTAAGGTATCTTTTAGTTGTGTCATATAATCAAAATCTTCAGTAACATAAAGGATTGCAGTCGAGGGACTAGTCATTTTAACGGGAAATCGAATAGGTTTTTTACTAAAGAGAACAAATAAATATTTCATCGCTAAAATTTCTTCTCAAACAAACCTAAGTTTAGTTGGCGTATCTAAACAACCAGCATCACATGCATATGCTTGGCCATTTTCATTATCAATTGAAACATCCATAATAGCTCGATTGTCATGTCCAACTGTAATACTTATATTTAACAAAAACTGTTTACCAAAATGTATGGAACGAAAAAACATATCACGATGAAGTTCTTTAGGATCTAAATTCATTTCAAGATGATGATTATGAAAGCGTGCACCACCAATGGAAAGTAGCATCGATTGAAGAACACCATTAACACCTATGATAGAATAATGTTGAATTAATTGCTAAAAATATTTGCTAACAACATACCACTACGCATTAAAGAAGAGCAACCTTTTTTCAACAGAGTTGTACGCCAGAGGTAAGTTAGTTGATAAACAGCTAAATCATCTCCTGGTGATCGCCATAATCGATCGCCGACCCTACAAAATAAATAAATAATATTTTGGCATTTTTCGTTTTCTTATAAGAATATTTAAATGTTTGCTAGTTGCATGTCATTCTACGATCATTCGCATATATATGACGTCAATCATAACTCTAATGATTGTCCAAAAATTAATTTTAGATATCACATCTTATTGAAAAACGATTATCAAATTTGATACCACGGTGGCGATTAAACTGCTCGAGAATAGTTATATTGTATCTCTTTTGACAATACGAAAGTTTATCAGTCTTTTTTTATCTTCGACTAATTGGTAGTCGCAATACAAGATCATATAAAACTCTAAAGATTACTATGCTGAAATTACTGATTCTATAAACATGATAATCTTTGTCATTGATTCATTGAACTGCTTAAAATCATACAAAATCGTAAATGTCTCTCAAGATTTGAAGCCTTAAAAAAATTCGATGCATTTCTTTATATCAAATTGTAATTCAAATGACTTATATACACGTACTAAGTATATACTATGTTCACTTCTGACGAAAGTTCTTGTCCTGAAATTCTATCAGATAGAAATGTTTCCTTGTCGAGATTTAAAATCAACTTACAACGTTGAATGACTTTCATAACATCGATCAATTTGAAATAGTGTTTGATTGAGTTCCATGCGCTGCGTATCCGATACTTGTAAATCATAAAGTGGTGAAGGCGTCGAACATAAAACATAATAAATAGTTCGATTTATAACATCACCATTCATAACTGATGGTGCTAATGAACGACTTATTGAAAAGCCACTTTGCCATATTGATGACCACGTGTCTATGTGTTCTTTTAATAGATTCTCAAATGATATTGCTAGAGCTTCGGATAGATCATCTTTTGCCTGTTTTTGTAATTTACTTTCCCAATCTTTTACATAGGTACCATTGAGTAATGAATCAACATGAATCAATGAAGAATATTTAATCACAGTTAGGATTGTTTCCTTACTTTGACTAAAAATAAAAACACATAAAATGAGGCAAGAATTAAAAATTAATTAATTTCCAACCTACCCATTAGGTTTAATATGAATATTGGAAGTTATTTTATTAGTTATGATAACAACAATAATAGATTTTCGTTCTTGAGTAAACAATTGATATGTTGTCATGAGAAATTTATCTTTTGACGAATCAAATTCAATTTCTTTTCTATCCAGCTGTTTTACATCTTGTCTTGATAATTGTGTTTTTTGTAGCAAATCAAAATCTAGCGTTTCATCACTTGGATTTGTAATATTTATCTCCTGAACAATTAATGATGAACGATGTCGATGCGCATATAACATATGTGTTACATAAGCCGAACGATCGTTATTTATTCTAAAACATTGAATACGCTTTACGAGACCGTGCCTCATTTGAATTATATTTGCATTGGAGTCTTCCCATATTTTTGATGAAGTTCGAATAACTGGAGAGTAGCCACTCGAAATAAAAGGAACACTAGGATCAGGTATTAGATGAATTTGAGATTGAGTTGAAAGAGATAAACCAATATAGCCATTGCCTAAAATAGAATAAATCTTTTTGTTACGTTGCCAAGTTCACTAATAGTGATGAATTAAAAAAGCAGTGACTTTGAAAACCTGACAATATTCATTAATTGTAAAATAGAACGAAATTCGCAGATTTTAATTCAAACTGCATCAATAAAATATCATCCTAGTATGAAAAATAGTAGTAACACACCGGTCGTTTCATACTCAAGCTGCAAGAACATATTCTAACGTGTAGTTAGTAATGATTCTTTTTTTCAAAAATATATAGAAGTCCTATCATGAGACGAATACTTTGAATAAGAACGTATTTACATTTTCAACAATGTTTACGATCGATAATAATAATCATAGTACTCACCAACAAATGGTAGACTCACGATTTCTCCGTACTGAATCGGTTCATGATTAATAATAGCATTCATGTCTGCTACATCACTGGCATATTGTTCTAATCTGGCTTGAAGACACAGATCATAGTGAGCTATAATAAATAAAGAGAAATTACTTTCAATCGTTTATTATTAAGATATTTACTGTTTGTATAGTTTAGTCGATGAGGCATCCATTTCGATATACCATATAGAATAGTTGTAGCTCCAATAATGAATAGAACAAAGCTTCGCCGAGATCTAAAATACAAAATAATAAGTAAATAATGATATTTATTTTCATGGTAAAGAAATTTATATAATCAATCGACTTACTTATATTTTGCAAATCGATCAGTTAGTTGTTGTGCAATCAAACGTAAATTTAATAGTATCAAATCTGCCATTGACTGTGATACCAAAGCACATGTTCTTTTTTTTAGAATGAGAACGATTGAAATCTATCAAGGTAAACATTAGTGAAAGAAGGTTATGAAATATATACAGTTGACTCATCTACCTTATCAAACACCGATATGAAACGTCATGATGATGATCAAAAACTTTTCATACATCCTAAATTACTTGAAATAAATAAATAAATAAAAATTGATTTGCGTAATTATAATTCACTTTAAATATCGAAATTCATAACGAATCAAATAATCCGCTCCTAAAAAAATCGATGTTTTTTCAATTGGTTATGAATGTAACCACTATGCATTGCCAATGAGTGACATCTGATTATTTATTGTTGTAAATTTATTTTCTTGAATTGAATGATTTTCTGCAATGTTTAATTAATTACTTGGCTCTGATATTCAATTTTCCAATAAATATTGAGGTATTAACAAGAACGTAGTGAGGTCTAAAATATACTACAACATAGCCATACAGCTTAGATTCATTGTCATTCTCGTATCGGTTATTCGTTTCATTCACTTCGATCGTTACTTTTCAGTGTAGAAATCTATCGTAGGTCGCAGAATGGACTTTAATAAACTTAACATCAGTAGTTATCTACCTACAATGCCATATGTAGTACGAGAATTATTTGATAAAGCGACAAATATTGTGATGAATTATACAGAAACTGAAACAAAAGTGGTCGAGGCAACAAATGATGAATCTTGGGGACCAGCAGGAAAATTATTACAAGAACTTTCTCAATTAACGTTTTCGAATGAACATTATAATGAAGTAAAGTATTTATTTTTGAAAAATTTTATATGCTATTTTCTTTTGTTTATTTTAGTTAATCGGTATGCTCTGGAAACGATGTTTCACTCAAGATAAACGATGTTGGAGACGAACATATAAGGTTTGTTTTGTATACACGCTTTTAGTCGCTTATCACTGATGCTGTGTGAACTTGAATATTAATCATGCACTGTTAAAATTTGGTCCAATCATATTGCTGCATGGGTGGATAGTAGTCTATTAAGGACCCCCCCCCCTCTACTAGTTGGTGTCGATGGACGTCTGCTTCATGTCCGCTATAGGCCGTGCATGGTTGCAAATGAGAGTGAGTTCAATGGCCTTGAAATTTTTGAATTTAGAGTTTATTATGAAATGAGAATATTTCGCCATTTTTCTTGATAATTTGCGTATAAGTAAATCAAGCGTGAATAATAAAATCTTCTGAGCGCTCGTGCCTATGACTGATTGATTGAATGGTACTGATTCTCGGTCTCAAACACGATGTAAAGGGAAGCCTAGATATCTGAATTTTGCTTTATCGATGAGTTCTTCTATTCTTCATATGCCAAAACTTAAGAAAATAAATATTCTCTAGGAAACGAAGTGCAATCATAGAGTTGCCAGTAAGGTTCTAATACTTCGATACATAGTGTAAATTATTCGACTTTATTGAAGCTCGAATGATTCTCATCCAAGTTTTATCAACCATAAAATCAAATGAGAGGTTTCAGTATTTTAATTAATAAATCCGCTTCTATGAAAATCGAGAGCTCAGTAGTCTGTTTTAAATTCGCGGCTATTCAACCATGCCTTGCTCGGGTACCACAGCGTCAAAGTCCAAAGCTATATATGTTTATATCGGTAGACTGTGAAGCTAACATGAGACAAAAACATCGAAACGAAATGTAATTTAATATTACAGTCAAATATGATAAAAACAAATAGTTCTTATCAAAAGTTTCGTTTTTACGAGGTGATCGTATAGATAAGCTCTTTCGAGCTTTGCAACTGATTTTATTCAGTAGCATTTGACTGAACCTGGCATTTATTTCTGTTGATTTGATAGAATACTAATTGAGAATATTCATGTTCTACAATCGAGTAATTTATTTTTTCTTCTTCTTTTTTCAGTCTCTTCTCGTATTATCATATTTGATAAAAAATGGTAGTGAAAGAGTGATTCGATCAGCTCGTGAACATCTATATGATCTGAAAAGTCTAGATGATTTCTCTTATCATGATGAAAATGGCAAAGATCAAGGAATAAACAGTAAAGAATTGAAATTTTAATTTGAACTTATAAAAAACTGAATATATATTTTTGTTTCAGTACGACATAAAGCTAAAGAATTAGTTGAATTTATTCAAGATGACGATCGAGTACGAGATGAACGTAAAAAAGCCAAAGCTAATCGGGAAAAATATGTTGGCGTGAGTCATGAAGCATCGTCCTTTCGACATGGTAAAAATAGTTTTTTGTTTCTCAAGTTTTTTATTTTATTATTAATCGTTTAACAAATTCAGATGATCGGTGGGATGATAAGGATGAATCGAAAACAAAAGAATTCGATGGACGCTGGAAATCAAAAACTGTTGACGATTTTTCGAAAGTGAAAGACTTCGCATCTGAAGATTATTCACTAGAAAAAAGGTAAATTTATTAAAATTTGCGATGATGATTATTTTCATGCGCGTCATCTGAATGTTAACTGATGATTGCATTTCTATCCATTCATTCTAATCTGAGCAAATTTTAACAAGTTTTCAGAATGTTTTCAGTTAATTTTTCTCTCTTTAGTAGTGGCATCGATCAAAATATGAAATCAACGAAGAAAAAAGATCAAAATAAAATGCAGGTATATTCAAGAAACTAATAGATAGGTTTTTCCTTGTTATGGCACATCTTGAAAACATTAAAGATTATTCAATGTTCTTGGTGTTATGAATTTGCCTAAAGAAACTGTTTTGCTCTTCAACCCTACGTAGACGTAACAAAATGCGTTTGACGTTTCTTTATTTGATCATACAAACTAATTATTTTCTTTTCATGTTTAGAGTAGCAAAACAAGTTCATCAATAGAAACTCTAGTAAGTGATTTTGTTTCATTCATTCATTCATTCATCCATCACGATGGAGATTAAAGTGATAATCTTATTCAAAATATGATTGTATACTTAAATCAAACTATCGAAAAATGAAACCTAAATCAGATGTAGACAGCAGTTTAACAGCAATAATATTGTTCTAATTGTTTGCACAAGCTGATACAAACTTTCTGATTCTATCAGTAGTTGAACTAGGAATATATAGCTTCTTGATCTTCCAGAAATGTAGTCATAGTTTATTGTTAAGAAAGCGCGGCAATGTACAAGTTAATGATGTAGAACTCGTTAGGAAAATAAATTTCTGTCTCGAAAGAAAGAAATGACTGACTCTAGTATCATTAGGAGTCGTTTTTGTAAAAATTTAAAAAATCTAGATAAAATGTTAATGAAGCTAAAATTCGTTTCTCTGGTTAAATTTAGTCTTCGACTCAAAATAAAAAGCCATCATCAACAATTAAAGTACCAGAAGTTGATCTATTAGGTGAAGATATCGATTTCACACCCTATGTCCAAGCTTCACAAGACGAAGAATTTGGTCAATTTCAAGAAGCAAAATCTCCAAGTCCTTCGTATGTGTTCTCTTTTATTTCATACTAAAACTAAAATTCGCTTTAATTATCTAGCGTTCAATCGACACTTTGGCCAATTTCAACAGAATCCTCCTCTTCATCAACAGCATTCGATCCGTTTGCATCATTTGAATCATCACCGAATCTCTTTCAGCCAACTTTATTTCCATCTAATCAACAATTATCTACAAATGCATCCATGTTTTCACAACAATCTGCTACACAGCCAACAACACAAACAAAGTCAAATGTAAGACAAATAAAAATTTCTATAGGCTACATTCACCCCCAATCGAACGTCTCTGAAAATTCTTCCCTTTTGGTACATGACTTAGGAACTGATCTATTTGAATTAATTGTGTTTGTACTCGTTCGAATAGCATCGAACCGTTTACGATAACAAAGTTAACGTTTAACTGAATAATTGATTTTATTTTTTTAGACGACTTGGTCATTAGTCGAAGGAAAATTAGATATATCATTAAATAATTTAATTCCACATACTCGTGGTGATCAACAGAAAAAAAATTTAACACTCAATCAATTAACTAGTCCGACAAAATCAACTAACCTTGATTTTACCTCATTCAATACGAATACTCAATCAATATTTTCTAGTAAAAAATAACAAAATTTGATCATTTTATTTTATTAATTTTTTTGCTTTTGTTCTTTCAATCAATGATTCGAGAATTCATGATTGAATAATATGAGAATATATGTTGTACATAGTTTAGATATTTATTTTCAATATTTCACATTGATTGACTTATTTTACATTTCGATCTGCAATTTTATTTTTCGTCTTCTGATGTGCATAAGTTCAAAATACAGTGCAATTTGTTGTATTCATTTATTTGTATGCGTGGATTTTAATGTAATATTTATTAATTATTAAATAGAAATTTTTTGTTTTGTATTGAAAAAATATATGAATGGAATAGAAAGTAATGATGCTTTATAAAATCAATAAAGACGAAAATAGCGATCGGTTAAAATCATATCATCGACAAATCTAAAACAAAAACGAGATAGAATTCATCATAGATGATGACAATGAAAAGTGCTATACTTGGTCATTTCAGACTGCGCGTGAACGTGACGTTTTTCATGAGTCCATGGTTCGTTGACCTTTAACGGGCTGTCTTTTGTCCACCAACCAACTGAAAACAAAATAATGAAACTATTTAAATTCTAATTATTACTGTTTTGAGCTGTTGTCAATGGTTGTCGTGTAATATGGTTGTGATCTTGATCTCCACGAACATGCATTGTACGTAATGTATGGTAATTTCTGAATATCGGGAGAAAAAAAAACATAATAGATTTTTTTTCTAACTACCGAAAAAAAGTTTTTTTTTACATATTCGATATAGCTGGCGATGACCATTCACGTGATTGTATGTTACCAGTGAGTTCACGAGCTAATTGTTTTTCAACTGGACTTCTTGGTTCACGTCCTGTTGGAACTTCGCGTAATCGAGTTGAATTACCATTTTTGTTAATTGGCTCCATATGTTTCATAGCTTGAAATTGGTTTTCATGACCCATCAATGTCAAATGAAAAAATGACATTTTTCTATCTGAAATATAGAATTCAATGATGAAAATAAAGCAAGCAAATGTATCATTAGTAACTTGGAAACAAATTTTCGACACATGGATGAACGAATATGAAATATGTATTTTACAAAAGCAAAGTTAAGTTGAATTACAATTGAAAATTTCGAAAAAACAAATACTAACTTGAAATCGGTACATCAAGACGAGTGTTTTTGGTACTAGAAAGTTTCATTTCAACGTCATGTTTTAATATCTATATACTGTTAACTATATAAGGAAACCCTGTTCGATCTATCGTAATTGTCATGTAAGAAAAGACATGAATTCAATTGATGGAATCGTCTATTTCATACAGATTCTATTGTTGGTTTAAAATTACACATATACTTACTTTGATCAATATGTAGAATCACCTGTAACTAAATAATGAATACCATTGCGAAAGGTTTCATTTGTAATTGTGCTTGTTAATTATTCAAACAGAGTCGACAAAGCAATAGCAAGTTTCAATCGACATGTAAAAAAACAAGTAAAATAAACATATAAAAATTACGTTGCTACGAGTTTCTTTTATTTTACATGAATTTCTCTCGTTTTGTTCTCTTTGTTGGCTACTACATATTGAGAAATGAAATGAAATGAAAGAACAAATGTCGATTATGTCTCTATCATTCCCCGGTCAAGGGCAAGATCTCAAATAATGAAAGTGAAATATTAGGTGACCTACAACCAGTACTTGAATTTTCTCTTCTTTCCATGTGATAGTTGAAATTCAGTGTTCAGTTCATTGAATAGAGAATTGATTGCTTTACAAAACATGTTTTTCTTATTTGGTAAAATATTACCAAAGGAGAACAAACATCTAATCAATCATCTATATACGTTCTTGATTTCAAAACGTGTTTATTCAAAAATATTTTTTCGAAGTTCCTGAAGAGAAAATCTTTTATAGACTATTAAAATATAATTTAATCTTGCAGGCAAACGTTTAAATGTTGATATTCTGCTTTTGACTTGAAACCAAAGAGAGAAAATAATTTTATTGTAAAAAGAAATCTCAACAGACTTTATCTTCTTTCAAGCAATAAAACAGCAGTCATTTCTATTTATGATGATCTATTCGATAATGCGTAAAAATTAAATCTATTTTCCATAGTTAAATTAATGATTAAATATATATATATACATTTATTTTAAAATAGATTGTATACATACAAAAAAAACTATAGACTAACATCTATGCAAATGCGTAGATAATTAAAATGTATTACAATAGAAAACAACAATGAAAAAAACAATATTTCGTATATAAATGTTATTACATGCAACGAATTGTATCTGAACGATATAAATAATTATATAATGACATGACTAGATATATGAGATTTAAGACACCGATTATTCATCCCTAAATGACTTGTATTATCTGGTGAAAATTAAGGTATTGAAAGTGGGCTGACCGCAACATCAGTTTCTTCCCTGTCGCCGTGGACTAACAGGAACAAAGAGAAAACAATATTTAAAAACAAATGGAAACTATATTAATGAATCATTTCATACGTGATTTCCGTTCTTTACTCGTCGTACCAAGATTATTGTCTGTAATTCCACAGCAAAAATAGCAAATTAAAATTGACGATACAGTAAGTGTAATGATTGTTAGTAGAACAAATGAAAGAATCAGTTTTGCGCGAAATGATAATGGTTCATGATGATGACCTTAAGGATAGTTAATCGAATATTTCATTAAAATAATTCATCTACATACTATATTCACAATAGGCTTCATCAACATTGTTCGGACAATTTTTATATCGATCACAAACAAGACTTCGATCAATACAATACTTATCCGAAAAGCAATCAAAACCGCATTTTGAATACATTCCTAGAAAAATAAATTTTGTTTTTGTACAAAAACAGAAGTCAAGTAAAAGAATTCTCTCGGATAATTATACTTGTTTTAATTTTTAACGGTGTAACAACCATTGAAAATTTTGATAACGGTAATTTTTTTGATCGATGATATTCTATTGTTAACAATTCCGTATCAAAAAAATATTCGGTTCCATTTTTTGTATGACAATCGATAAGTGTCTAAATAAGATTTGATTGAAAGAGACGTATGATTTCAAACTATTTACCGTTTCACCGGATTCACTGGTCACTGTTACATTTTCTGTTGAACATAATGGTTGAGCGAGTAGATGAACATAAAATCTTGTTGACAAAGGAAGATCAGGCATTAATGATCCATTTGGAAAAGTTGGTAGACAACAACTTTGTATATTTAAAACACATTTACCAATCCATGGTGTTCTAGAGAGAGAGAAGAATAGCCGACAAGAATGAAATTAAAAATTAAAGTCTTAGAAACAAACCCAGCATAACGAACTATTCCTGCGTCGGGTGTAAATTTACTTTTTGGATTACAATATGGCCCATACGTATTTTCAAGATTGACTGAAATAAAAAGAATATTTTTAGAATGCAATCTTTCAGTCAAAAATATTATCTTACAGTATGTTACTTTAGCTAATGAAGATGAACAAAACAATAGAAGTAAAAGTTTTTTTAGTAACAGCATCTGAAAAAAATAAGTTAAAGCAACCCCCATTTTCTACGTAACGACATTAATTTTATTGAAAACACAAACAATTATTCTTGAATTAATCACAACATTTAACATATAATAAATGCTTTTAGCAATTTAACTTAACGATAGCGGTGCCCAAAATCATGGATATTCGTTGGAGAAACAAAAAGATAAAATTTCAGAGGTAATATCCCCGATTTGGATAGCCTATGAATTTTACCAATAATTAACAGAAAACCATCATAAGTCTTACGAAAAATTAAAAATTCTATCGGTTACATCTTGATGTTTACTGTTAGTATCACATATTTCCCAAAGATATCCGATGGGTTCTAGGCACTCAAATCATCAAGGTGGATTTTCAAGGATGAGAAAAAAGCGCTGCAACACAATCTGACACTATAAACAAGCAAAGATCTTTTCTTTTTATAACTGACTAGATTTATGCCAAACTGGGATACATTGGTTTGGTTGAATCGATTATTAATGGTCCAGCTTCAGTGCGGTTTTTAGATGAAATTTCCACAGTAGTCGTTGGTGTTGTAAGTTCCTTCATTAAGACAGCATCCTCACCAGTTGTAGCAATGTTATTTTCTAAAAATTTGTCTATTTAATAAATAACATAAATCCTGCGTGATCAACATACTTTCAGTAGATTTATTTCCTTTTCTTGCACGAACACGTCGAACTATGCCATTGAATACCGATCGAAAACAACAGCAAATACAAGCTTTAATGAATGAAATAATTTTAAAAAAGATTTTTTTTTCTTGAGAAACTTACCAATTGATAAAATACAAAGAAGAAATAAAAATACCAAAAGCATAAGAACTAATATAAATATCGGTACACCACTTGGAGGTGCAGCTTAATAAACAAAAATCTTATTATTGTAAATATAAAAATCAATACATACGATGGCAATCACGTTCATCATCTCCGCTGTCACATTCAGATCGTCCATTGCATTTTAATTTTTTATCAATACATGAATTAGGATAATCATCTGGACATTGAAACAGTATGTCATCATCAATACATGGTTCTAACAGCAAGATAAAATTTTCTATTTTACAAATCAACTCTTTAGAAAAAAAACCATTCTCACCTTTAGCCAATGCAACCACTTGTACAAATGTTGTCTTTTTTATTTCAGGTATTTGTATATTTCTTCTAAACGTTAAGCTGAGTGCACTACATGCCATTTCAATTTTATTTTGACTTGTATGGCATGTAAATTGTATTGGTGATGGCTTCGTCTATATATAGATATAGAATAGAATCAACCAAAAGAAAACTATTCGTGCGTTATTCAAACATAAAGTATAATATAGTTATTTATATTTACTACACTGATATCTTCTGTTTTTTTTATAGCGTAACACTACTAATCTCTATATGATAGATGACAAGAGTGATTTATCTGCACTGTATGGTTGCCATCTGTAGTCTGTCAAAATTTGATGATTTCACCAAGACGCCACTTATCATCTGCATAGATTCCGATCAGTGATTCTTTTTAGATCGTATCTTACGGGACAATAAATAAAAAATATGTTTACTTGATCAGTTAAAGTAGCATTAGGTAGACAATCTACAGTAAGTGTCGATGAGCAATCCATTTCTTGCGAAAGAAACAAACCAAATCCATTTTGCATATCTGATAACCATGGATTGTATATATGTACTGAACAATCATCTTTTCCATAAGCGACTTTGGATGAAAATTTTACTAGAATAGCATGACGTCTATGAATGGTAGTATTCTTTTCATGTGACCAGCAATCATCATCTTCTTCAATTCGAACTAAAAAGTTTACAAACAAAAAAACAATGAACCTATTGAATTTTGTACCAAATAAGATTTTACTGTCGTGAAGTGGCGTAGATAAAATAGCCGGTATAAAAACGATAAAAAAAATAAATTTCATATTTTTATCTAAAAAATACAAAAAGAAAAGTTATTTTTTATTTTCACGAACGCACATACGCACACACAGAGCGAGAGAGAGAAAACAATCCATTTGAAAAATAATACATGAACTCAATAACCAAGAGCAGAAAAGCTAAGTAAAATTATCAATGTATAGGAATCTATACTCACTAGATATATATCAAGATGAAACATAAAAATGAAATAATATTTTTGATTTTAATCGCTTACAGAAAATAAAGAATAATGAGAACAATGAAATATTTTATATAAATACAATAATAGCATAGCAATACACGAAAACGTTTTGAAAAGAAAAAGGACATAACTGTAAGAAAATGTATTTTTCTTTTTATAAATAAAATTTACAGCAAAACAGAAAAAAAAAATATAACCGGTTTATACACGTCTTCTTTTCTCTCCGATATCCTTGTTCAGTAATCTTTTGTTCGGAAATTAACTCGACTTTGTATACATACTGTATTGAAATCAAACTTCATGTTTCAATAATGAAGACTAATGTGTATTTCTAGTATAAAAATTTCTTTGCAGAATACTTCCATCAGTCGATTCGACATTAAGATCGACTCCATTGGTTGAAATAACATTAACAAAATTAACCATTGAATCATTTGATGAAAGATCTGATACTGTATGAAATCTTTTTGTTTCAGTTAAAATAGCACGTAATTGTGTATTTTCGCGTTCAGCGAGAGATAATTTTTCATTCAATTGCTTTATTTCTGATTTACATTGTTCTAGATTACCTTCAAGTTGTTCAATATAATTTCGACGACGTTCACGGCAGCGTCTTGCTGCTTCACGATTACTATCACGTATGTGTTTTCGACGGTCATCATCGGATCCAATATTATTGTTATCATTGATTGGTGGCGAAAATGATGGTGACGAACTTTTATTATTTGTTGAAATTGTTTTTTGTCGTTTGCCACTAACTAATTGATTACTTGAGCTAACTTCGTTTACAACCGGCTGTTGAGAAATAACAATTGAGGTAGCTTTTGGTGTCGGTCCACCTAAATACATAGAAATTATAGGATGAGTCGAAGCTTAGAGCTGACTTTATGTTCATTTAATAAAAGTTTTAACATGGTGGGCTCTGACAAAATTCTATTGTACCGTACATAATTTAATTAAATGAACTGACTTGTTTATTAATGATAACGAAATATTTTTAGTGCATCTCCATAGAAAAAGCAAAACTGTTTAGAAATTATTTCTATTGGTTTCAATAAAAGAAAACTCTATCTTTGTGAAGACAATATTGAAAAAGCGCGAGTGCATACCTTGTCTATAATAAACTTAGAAATTAGTTGAGAGATTGAATAGGAAGATGTTGGATGAGAAACATGTAAAATATCCCCCAAGAAAGAAGAATATTAAATAAGTCGACATAGAAATGTAGATGCACAGCAAAGAAAAGGATTTATATCCTGGAGATCATTGACATGAACAAGGGAAATAAAAGGAAGCAAGTATATCTGAACAATAGTGTAACAATATATGATAGCTAAAAAAAGTAAATTCAATTATTAATGTTTTGTCCTCATAATATTAAAGATCAATAGTAATACTTTAGAACATTGTTTCCTATAAAAAGCTCTTTTCTTCTGAATAAAATGCTCAAATTAGGAAAAAAAAAGGTAAATTCTATTACCAATAATAGCTTGTTGAAATGTTCGTTTATTGTTTGATACAATTGGTTGTTGTTTGATAATTGTTGAATGTACTCCGTTTTGATCCAAGGGTAATTGTATTGTATAAGATAATTTTATATTGTTATCTAATTGTGAACTTGAATCCATAGCACGTACTACTATAGGAACATCATTAGTACGTTGAAAATCACTATTATTAAATGATCGATGTTCATCATCCAGCGAACCTGTATCATCAAAATTATTTCTTTGCGATTGAGAAAATTGATTTGTTGAAACTGATGATGGTGATGACGGTTCTGTATGAGATTGACTTCTTATAAGAAGTTTCTTTTTCGGCGAAACAATCATACCCATATTATGTGATGCCGATGTTTCCAAATGATTATTATCACTAGTTAGCGTTGTTGTAGCTTCGCGGTCTATAGTATCTTGAGTCGGATATTTTGTAAATGATTCAAGAACATTCATTACCTTAAAGAGAAAAAAAAAAGAAAAGAAAACGCAACTCAAAACAAAAATGAATCAGAAATGATGATTCATACTTACATCTGCTGTTGATGGTATTTCTATGGGTGTGCTATCATCTTGAGTGGGAGACACAACCATACTTTCGACACGTAGTCTTCCAGCCTTTGCCATTTGTTGAAAAAACGATTCAGTAGGCTTACGCGGTTGTGTAAAGCTCTGTTTAAGGTCATCTTTTATTTTTGATAATTTTATTTCATTCGATGTTGCAGATGATGATTCATCATTTATTATCGTGGCTGTTGTTGTTGTTATAGAAGGTGGGTTCGCACTTGCATCATTATTATCATTATTGCTGATTTCAGCAGAAGATGCGTCATGTGAAATTTTATACATCATAGGATTCATAGGATTAAGAATAATATTCGGTGTCATTAAAGATGGTGTATCTAACATACTTGACGAAAATTCTGCATCCATACTATGAGTTTGTATTGATGATAAATATATTACACTAGAGAATACATAAGTTTGTCTCAAATTATTAATATGATAAATACGAAATTTAAAAAAAAAAGTCAAAATATCCAACAAAAATTTTTTATGTGATTTGATTCAATGCGCATCCCTTCCTTTTTCTGTTTGAAGGATGAAAAACTTTGTTAGTATCTTTTTTTTCTCTTCTGGTATCTTATGAAAAAATAAACAAACATACTTGTGTATGCATGAAAAAAAACAACAACATAATTAAAATGAAAGTATAAGAACTGAATAAACTATTCCGAATGGTTATCGTTTTAAATCACAAAAAATGATCGTAAATTATCCTAAAAATATCTAACACAATTAAGTATGCGAATAATAATTTAAAAAGTCATCATGAATAAAAAAAAAGGAAATTCTTTCCGATAGATGTCGTGGTTTTGTTTTACATTATACAATAGTTCTTTTTATTTATCAGAGATAAATTTGATTCTTATCTTTTATTTTATGTTCTCAAGTATACTTTTAATATGCGATGAGATCAAATGATAACAATCATAATCGAAATTAAATATTTTTGTAAAGGAAAGCTATCTCTGTTTCTATCATACCTTGATAAACATCTAAAGAACATTGCATATATTAAACATTGATTATTTCTTTACATCGATGACTAATTTCTATTTGTTATATATATATATATATATATAAGTATGATTTACGGTATGTTTCGATATAAACCATCTATTGTTTATTCGCTACGACAGTGCAAATTAATAATTTCCATAAACATAAAAGCTTAGTTTACCAAACAATATTTTCCTTTTGGTGAATCATTCTCAATTTTGTCTTAATTATTTTTTCATAGGACATCCACTAAAAGTAAAAGTAGGGCGAACTGTCATGCACATCCACACCCCAAATATCAGCTATGCATGACAAAGCTGACACGCATCAATATCGAATAGGCGGGGGAATGTTTTAATTCAGAATCGAACTTGACGAAAGCTCACAAGTCTTCTTATCTGATCATGTTCATTTCATTGAATATCATACGTTATGGCTAAATAACACTATTCAAGTAGAATTCCTTTGTTTTAGTATTTTGTAAAAAAAAACATGAATGGATTAATAACAATATAGACAGATTTAATAAGCCACTTACTAGCAATAGTGAAGGATTGTTGTTGTAGAATCTTTTAATTACTGTCTTGCTATATGGTAATATCATCATATCTCACGAAGTAAAAATTCAAATTGTGTAAAAAAGATTTTATTATCTAGTTCAAATGGTGATTGTAGTTTTTACGGAAAAATGCCTTCAAACCAACAAACTTCTATTTGCAAATTTTTTAAGCACATCTGATTTCAAAAAATAGACCCAAGCAAATATATATGATGAAAAATTAAATGACAATTATGCAGTTTTTCTTGAGTGCTTCAAATTAAAAATTCTCTGTGAGCGATGTTTACTCTTCTATAGTTGAATAGAGAAATATGATATAGATTTAGTGATATGCCAGACAAGATCAATGAAAAATCGAAATTTTATATTTAACTCAAGTGGAGTATTCGGTTTCAACCGGTTTGTCTCGTTGTTAAGTGTAGATTTTAGCGATTTATTTCTATTCTATAAATTGTTGCCAAAAGAGAGTTAAAGAAAGTAAGTTTAAAAGATGTTTTATCTATTGATTGGCAGCAAGAATTATCCGAACACGTTTTCTTATGTTATTAAAATTATTTAAAATGAAATGAAGCGAAATAATGTGATACATTCTTCAATTAATTTAATAAGTATTAAAAATAATAAATAGTCGTAGGAATTCATCTTGCGATCAAACTAAATAAAATAGGATTCGAATTGTTTTTATTGATGGATCTTCATAGTTTTATTTGTTTCTATCAACTATTTGATGAAGTGAATAGATTTTTTCGGTCTCATTTATTTTCAAAATTTTGCATGTTCTTTCTCCAAGAACATGATTTACAGAATTCGAACACTTCTAATCGATGACGAATTTAGGCAGATGGAAGAGCTGAAGATGATCATTCCGTTTTCTTGCATTGATAAAATAAGTTTCTCGATAGAAAATCTCGCCTGAATAAAACAGCTGATATTTTACTTGTTATTAGCAAAGAACAATGGTGGCTTATTAGAACTATTGTCATCATTATCATCAATGGCTCATATATCGTTGATTTTACTTGAAGGATTTACAGAGCGACGAAATTCAGTATATATTGTGGTACACTGATGGTGTTTTTAAGTATATCAATTGTTGCTAATCTTTATTGAAGCTACATAGGGGATATTCCCTATGCTAGAAGGCAATTTTTATTTTTATACTGTAGCCATATTTCAAGGGTAGCATTTCAATTAAACTCATTTTGAAACAATGCAAAATTGAAATCAATGTATATGAAAAATTTTCGGATTTATTCTTCTATCTTGATGAAGAATAGAAATCGGCAAAAATATACGCTACCTATTGAAATCGTTGCTACCAAATGAATGTGATCATTAAAAAACGCATTTCTTTTAAGTTTAATTTCTTTATTAGAGAGTAAAATAGTACCTCGTAGTATGTTTCGGGATGAATTGTTGTAAACATAGTTGTAAAACACAAAATACAGTATTCATATTGACATAATTCATATTTCAATGATCCGTAACATTTACAAAGTTTATGATCGAAGGATTGCCATTCGAAATCATTGCAAAAAGAATCTTCTTACTAAGACGTTGCTTAAAAGCTTTTATCGATACGCAAAACGAATCTATGTCTAAGCTAAAACGGGATCGTGCTCGTTCACTTGTTGAACTACTTCAACGAATGCAATATCAACAGCCGACGGTTGTACCGCCAACCAGCACAATCGATCAATTATTAAACGATGCTGGTTCATTTGGTCTTTATCAAAAAATTCAATTTCTTCTTGTCGGCATTCTTGCTGTATTACCAGCTATGACAGCATTTAATTATGTATTTATAGCTGCAACACCTGATCATCGTTGTCAATTACCATTAACAAATTTCACTGATACATTTCAAATACAATCAAGTGAACATCAAAATTATATCAATCAATATATTCCATCATCAGCAAGACTTAGGAAATGTTACTTGAATGACATCAATTCGCAGGATAAAAAAATAATCCCATGTTCAAAATGGGTATTTGACAGTACATTTTATAATACAACAATATCTACAGATTGGAATCTTATTTGTGATCGTCTTCATTTGAAAGGTATAACACAAAATGCTTATATTATGGGTACAAGTGGATCATTTTTAACTGGTATTATGTCGGATAGATTAGGACGTCGAACAACAATGTATTTACTTATATTAGTTTTAGTTCTTGTACTTAATGCAACACAATTGATGATGCATTCCAATCTTTCTCACGATACAAAATTAGTTATTTTTACCATAAGTCGATTTTTAACTGGCTTTGCGCAAACCACTTATTCCATCACGCTAGTTTTACTTTTAGAAATGACATCAGCAACAAAACGTGTCTTAGCTAGTAATATTCTTTCCTATTTTTATACATTAGGTATGATAAAAATTCTTGAATATAAAGTAAAAATCACTAAGAAATTTTATATTCATATCAGGTGAATTGTTTATTATGGTTATCTATTATGTTACTCGCGATTGGTCATTAACAATGTGGATCTTGACTATGTATGTAATGCCATTTTTATGTTACTATTGGTGTGTACCTGAATCAGCTCGTTGGTTGGTATCGACAGGACAATTATTAGAAGCTCGAAAAGTTCTCCATCGTATTGCGTATGTAAATCGACGAACATTAGAAAATTCTGAAAAAAAACTTTACGATGATTTACAACGCGATGCTCATATTCGCCCGAAACGTTACTCTTATATACATGTTTTAATTAGTGTTATAAAATCTCCTGTTATGCGTCAACGTTGTTTAATTATATTCTATATCATGATGACAAATTTAATGGTCTACCTTGGTATTGGCATGGGAATAACATCGCTAACAAATGAACATCCATACGAAATATTTCTTTTTTCGATATTTGCCGAATTTTTTGGCCTTTGTCTATGTCATTTTTGTGCAACGAAATTTGGTAGAAAAATTCCTCTAATTAGTTTTTTCACTCTATGTTCTCTATCAATATTAGCAATACCAATAACACATAAACATTATCCGCTAATTAGTTTATCATCAGCTTTATGTGCAAAATTATTTATATCAGCATCACAAGCATTATCATGGCTGTACACAACGGAAACCTATCCAACTGTAATACGTTCAACTGGTGTTGGTCTTTCAGTTAGTATTGCAAGACTTGGTGGTGTATGGGCACCGCAAATATCTTTATTAGCACAATCTGTTTGGTTTCCATTACCATATATTATATTTAGTGTATGCTCATTTATTGCAGCAGTTTTTGCAATATTTCTACCTGAAACACGAACAAAAACAGCTCTACCAGAAACGATCAAACAAGCAGAAAAATCTGATAACGATGATCCATCCAATCACGATGCATCCCATGAAGTGCAAGAAGACTTTAGCGTTCAAATAGAAAAATTGCCTATATGTTATGACGATACAGGAAGTAATACAGGTTTAGATGAAGTACCATCTTCAGAACAAATGAAATCAGAAGAAGAATCGACAGTAACAGATATCGGGCAGCAAGATAAGATCGAATTTTTAAAAAACTATGAATAGAACTGTTTCGTTTTAATTTGCTTAATTTTTATGAGAATCGAATCATGTTGAAATAGACGAAATTTATTATCGACGATTGATGTGCTATTTTTTGCAGGTCTGTACAGGCAAGTATGTTGAATTTTCAATGAATCAATATAATATATGATGTGCATATGTTTGATTAATTTGACGGGAGAACGAATCACACTATTGTCATAGTAGGGCTATGAATAAGATTTGCAGCTTTTTAAGGACGACAAAAAAATATTTTGTACTTCAGTTAAAACAATATAATTCTATTCAATGGGAATTATTATCCTCAATGTTAAGCAAATAGCTCTGAAAAAATCAGTTCCTGATGACTAGTGTTACGATCGTTTTACTACACTGTAGCCGTCTATCAACGATGATACAATCAAAATTAGATTAAAAAACTTTGCTTTGAACTTTGATCTGCCAATAGGCTGTATAACAATTAAAGTGTTCTTAAAATTTCAGTACAAAAAAAAACACTTTTGTTTTCCTTAATATATCAGATGTCAAAAACAAGATCATATGCCACTAAATCAACTTTGCTGGTGTCGCATGGAAATTGATATATTGACGTCTATGTAATTAGGTTTTTTAGGTACTAAGGTGATCATGTTTGTATTTATTGAAACTTTTAAGACTAAAAACATCTAGCGATGAACTCTATATATCAAGTTTTTTTCAAGTAAAAAATTGGCTGAAACGATCATCGGTTCCAGTCGTTACATGATGTCAATTCTTATTTTTACCAGTACTCATTCATAACTATAATATGAAGTTTCAAAAATAGACATCAAGGACAGATGCGTTATATTCTTTGATGTGGCAATTAATTCAAATTTTCTTGTGATTACGGCTAATTATGTAATTATTTATTATTTATGTCTTCATTCACCGATATTCATTCAACAAAAATACAGGTTCGAAAAAATTCAAATACCTGAAATTATATCAATTAATGAAATAAAACCAAATAAACAACAAATGTACTTTATGTGCGTTGTTGAATTTATAGCTTTATATTTCATATTTCATATTAATAGAACAGAAAAAGAAAGATAGAGGGAAAGAGAAGAAACAAGCGCACACATGTATAGAAAAAGAAAAAACAAACGAACAACAAATTTTTTGTTTTTTTTATATGACTATATGCATATGGGAGACAACACCAAGAAAAGCAAACACACTGTTGAGTTATCGCCTGCGATAGTGAAATAAAGCTGATAAATACTATATATCGTTTTCTTTTTCTTCTCGTTTTATGTTGTCTTTTTAGTTGATTGAAATATCCGACCATTTTGTATTTGATAAACAACATTTTGTTGTTGTTGCTGCTGCTGCTGCTGTGATTGCTGTTGTTGTTGTTGTTGTTGTTGTTGTTGTGATGGACGAATTTCATAAACAGTACCAGCTGTTGATGATGAACGAGGTTGTTGTTGAGCGAGAATATTTGTTACTGGTGAAGGAGTCACATTGGATTTATTACTTAGAAGTATTGACCCTGTTGAACGAGAACTAGTTGCTGTATTAGGATTAATATAGTTAATTAATGATAGAACTGATTGTTGATCTAATGAATTAACAATCCATATTTGTTGTTGTCCATTTGTAGTCGTACTGGATGGCGATGACGATGCAGATGTTACTGAATTTTGTGTTGTACGTGATATATTTGAAATAGGTCTTCTAGTTATTGTTGATAATGTTGTTTTCGATTTCGATGAATATATTCTATTATCATTATCGAAATCATCGTCATCGTCATCAAAATCATCAGCAACAAGAAGTGTTGTTGAATCACCACAATCATCATTATTATAATTATTACTATGTCGATTATTGGTTGTGTGCAATGTTGTTTGTGGTTTTATTATTCGAGATGGTTTTTGAATTAATGCTGGTGGTGGTGGTGGTTGTAAAGGAGTTGACAATGATGATGGCGGTGGCGGCGGCGGCGGTAACTGCAGCGATTTGTGATGTTGTGGAGGCGAAGGAGTAGGTGGTGGAAGTTGTATACGACGTCTGCGAAGGTTTTCAGTCGGAGTATGTGATGAACGTTTTATGAGAATAGGACGTGGAGTAGAAGAAGGGAGAGTTGGTGGTGGTGGTGGTGGAGGAGGAGGAGTAGGTGGAAGAATAACCGTTGGTGGCGGTGGCGGTTGATTAGCAGCAATTGCAGCTGAACTCTTTTCATGACGTGCCAGTTCACTAGCTATTAAACTATTTTGAGCAGCTGAATATGTATAACTATATTTAGTTTGTCGTTCTTTATCCACAGCATAGGTATACATCATTTCATCATCCTCTTGTTCTAATTGTCGTTCTTCTTCTTCTTTTAAAGATTTTAGACGAGATAATTGCCAATCTTTTCGAATTTGTTCAGTATCTAGTTGAGTATTGGGAGCAACTTGTGTTAATTGATGTTCTTGACGATAAACTTCAACACAACGTAATGCATAACGTTCAATAGGACGCAACTTAAAAAAACAAATAACAAAGGCGAGGTTAGATTCTGTAGAAAAAGAGAATTTAGAAAAAAAAAGATAATACTTGTTCATCAAGTGTTTTTAGTTCTTCTTCAACTTTGTTCATTTGTCGTTTTTGTTTTTCTATTAATTGATCTTCATTTAAATCATTTGTTTCTTCTTCGTTAAATTCATTTAATTCATTTCGAACTTCTTTATTTAATTCGTCAGCTGCACGTCGATCAGTTTCATCTTCAACAGCTGCAAGTGCTTCTTCATATTGTGTTAATGTTAAATTACTATCAGGATTAGAACTATTTGTTGTTGTTGTTGTTGTTGTTGTTGCTGCTGCTGATGCTGTTGTAGTTCGACTAGTATCTAATTTTTGTTGATATTCATTACGTTCACGGACAATATCTTCCAATGTTGATGATTGATCGAATAGATCACGAATATTATTCTTTTTAAAATAGTTTACATCAAAACTGCCACCATCAATAGTTAAATCACCGAGTAAACGTTTTTGATTCGCTTTTTTCAAAATATTCTCTTCTACTGTATTTTTACTTATAAGTCTAAGGGAAGCAAAAAGAAAGAATTGCATAGTTTAGTTAGAGCTCAGGACCTTATTTAAATATCATACCGATAAATATGTACATCTTTGGTTTGTCCAATTCTATGACATCGATCTTGTGCTTGTGCGTCCATAGTAGGATTCCAATCGGAATCATAAAAAATAACTGTATCAGCTCCTGTTAAATTCACACCAATACCACCAGCACGTGTCGATAAAATAAAAACAAATATTTTCTCATCACTATTAAAACGTTCCATTAACATTTGTCTTTGTACAATTTGTGTTGTACCATCTAATCGAACATATGTGTAACCATGATAATTTAAAAATAGCTCAAGTATATCAAGCATTTTGGTCATTTGTGTAAAGATTAAACAACGATGTTTGTCACGTTTTAATTGTGATAGAAGCACATCAAGTGTTTGTAATTTACCACAATCATATTGAATTAAACGTCGTTCAGGAAATTGTAAAAACATATTTTGTTTAATCTGATTTATGCAAGAAAGTACTTGAAAATCAGTTGATGATATTACTTCTATCATGGGTTTTTGTTGAGCAGTTTTATCTCGTCGACTAATACCATTGAATTGACATAATTCAATCGGAGATGCTACTACTTTTGTAGTACACATTACAAATCTATTTAGGAAAATAAATTTTTATATAAATTGCTGCTTTTTGCTCGTCTTACCGATGTAATAAATTTTGAGCATCAATTAAAATATCTTTATTTGATTTGATTGATTTTTGAAGTGTATCTGTTGTGGAAAAAAAATCTTTGACTGTATTTAATTGTTTATGTACATCTTGACATGCTGCAAATCCACTAAAGGTTGTTCTTCTTAGATTATTACATGGGCGCATAGCTAATTCAACTTGCGTTAAAACATCTGAACCATACAATGGTCGAGATTGACACCGATCCGTATTTAAACGACAAAGAAGTTCAAAACGAGATAAACGTTCACGTTGACGTTGTTTACAGATTTCATACTAGAATGAGTTTTTAAAATAAAAATAAAATATTTCTAATCTAAGTTATGCAAGTACGGCGTTTAAAAAGAGTTCGATTCAGTTATAGAAATGATTTATTTTCATGACAATAATTTCATGGAAAAATTTCTATTCTCATGGACATGAGATGATCTCGTGTGATGCATTTCCGCATATTTAATTGTTTGAATATATACGAACGAGTTCGTAATTTTGCGAGATATTTTCAATCGACATTAGAGAGTAAACGTATTATCATATCAAAAACGAATCTTGAAGATTAAATTCATTCGAATTCTTGTTGCGTAGTGTATAGTCTATGCATAATCGATCGATGCTGTTGTGATCATTTTTAAAATGAAAGAGAATTATGCGTGAACTTTCAGCACTAACCAAAAGCTATGTTATCAGCTGACCTTTTAGAACATCGTTAAACGCTAAGCGAGAAACTCCTATCATTTTTTCAAACAAACATCCGATTTATTTGAAAATTCAATGGTCCCCCAATGAAACATTCTTTTCGGTAAAAACTTTCAGAGTAGCCTAAAGATTATTTAAACTAGCAATAGAATAGAAACAAAGCGTCTTCGTAAGCGCAACATACGCTGAATCAATGAATTTAATAAGAAAATATTCAACTTACATAAATATTTTCTGGTTGAAATTCATCATCAATAAAATCCGCCGGGGAAATTAATTTTACTAATGGACGATTACGAATTACTAAAAATTTTAACAAACGTTAAAAAGAAACTATTATAATCAAATAAAATATTTTTTCTTTTACTTCTCGTTGGCGCATTTGCTTGATACCATAATGAACTATTTCTATATCGTTCAATAATATCCGAAGTTAATGAAATAGTTGGTCGATTATTTTCATCAATAGAATTAATTGAATCAAATATCATATCTCTTGTTGCTTGTAAAGTGAATTTAATACGAAAACAAAGAAACGTATCATTAGGTGGTAAATCAAAATTTAGATACGGATTTTTTAAATTTATCTTTTCAATCATTTTTGGTATTTCACAAGTAATTGTTTTCTTTTGTATAGTAAATGGTGAGATAATAGGTCTTGACTCAAATAAATCTGGATGATTGCATACTTTTCGTAATTGCATCAGTATATTAATAACAGACATATAATGTCCTTGTTGTATAACATCACGTGTGGATCTACATTGAATAAAATCATCATACAACTGTCGTTGTCGTTTGGATAGATGACACATAATAACATGCTCGTGCTTTTTTGGCATCTGTTTTTCCACGTCAATTTTTAAACGACGTAATATAAATGGGCGTAAAACTTTATGTAGACGCTTAATTAATAGATCGTTGGTATTCATTTGTCCTTGTTCGATCATTTCTGTTAATGGATTTGAAAACCATTCACGAAATTCTTGATGAGATGCAAATAAATTTGGCATTAAAAAATGCATTAACGACCATAATTCCATCAAGGAATTTTGCAATGGTGTACCGGTCAATAATAAACGACGTTGTGAATGAAAATTTAATAATGTTTGCCAACGTTGAGACTTGAAATTTTTTATATTTTGAGCTTCATCTAAGATTAGATATTTCCATTTTTTACGACGAAACGCTTTTGCATCTTGTAGAACGAGTTTATATGAAGTTATACAGACATGAAATGCATTGACTTTTGTCCAGCCTTGACGTTTCAGTTGACGTTCTTTGACAGAGCCGTAATAAGTTAAAATTTTAAATGCTGGACACCATTTTTTAAATTCTAATTCCCAATTTAACATAACACTTGTTGGAACAACAATTAAATGTGGACCCCATACACCTGAATACAGAGAGATTGAATTCAATTTAAGATAAAATAATCAATCAAATACCTTTTTCGCATGCTAAATGAGCAAGTAACGCGATAGTTTGAATTGTTTTACCTAAAATACAATAATATTCATTTGTTTGTAGCTAAAGAGTGAATCATTTCAAGTGACAAAATCGGTTTTGAGTTCTATCCCCAAAACGAAAGATGAATGTCTTTGAACTGTTCTTTCAGAGCTATGCTATACGAGTTTTTTTATTCGCATCTACAGAATACTTATATGTAAATGTCAGGTTTCTGTTATGATAAATATATCTTACACTTTTTTTGCCTCATCATACGTTTTTATTATTGAAATGAATAGATCTTTTTCCATTATACGAAATAGATTTGATTTAAAGAGAAACGTCGTACATCTGCCCATAAACTTTTCGAACTCACGATTCTATTTTGTTCAATAAGAAACTAGTTCCAATGCAACTGATGCATATTGACTATTTTTGATGAAGATCGCCATAACATTTAAAATCTTTTTTTTTTTTATCTCCAAATGATTTTGCCTGATCAATGTGAGAATATAATAGAAATATCAATTCGCCAAAGCAAAGTAAATGGCAACTTATTATTTTTTTTTATAACTTTCATGTTTCTCATTAAATATTTCTATTTCATTTTCTGATTTTATCTGAAGAAATTGAAAACTATTATCTTTTTACCTAAACCCATTTCATCAGCTAATATACAATTAAGTTTGTTTTCATATAAAGTAACAAGCCAATCTAATCCAACATGTTGATATTCTCTTAGCGAATGTTTAATTAAAAATGGCACCGGTGTTTTAACTTCTGTCGTATTGAGCGTAAATCCAGTTGGCTGTAATGCCTGAGCAGTTGTTGCTAAATCATTCATTTCTTTATTTTTTGTTAAGTCATCTTTTGATTCATCTTCCGATGGTTGACTTTTGTCATCTTCGTCATCGTCTTCATCATCGACATTATCATTATTTTCATCTTGTTTTGTTTCGATTGGTACATTGTTTTCTTTTTCACTTGATGAATTCGATATATCAATACCATAATAACGTTTTAATAATGCATCAATAGATTCTTCTTTATCAGCTTCTAATTCTTTTATTTCATTCATAGCATAATCGTCTTGTTCTTCTTGTTCTTCACGTTCGATTGTTTCTTCATTATCATCATCGTTCATATCTTCAGTTACATTAAAATCTGCATCATCATCATTTGTTTCTGTTTTTAATGATTTAACAAGCCAATCGGAATACTTCTCGGTTTGATCCACAATAAAATTTAAATGTAAATCTAATTGATGCTTTTTTAATTCTTGTATTCGTGTTGTTTCTTTATATTCAGCTATTTTATGCATATTCTTCCAAAAATTCATTACTTCTTTACATACAAATAGAGCCTGTTTGCGCAGACGTTTGATTTCATCACGTTGCTGTTGACTTTCAGCTTGATTCTTTTCTCGAAAATATTTTAATATAGCTAATGAAAGTTTTTTTGCCATCATTTGTTTCCAACGTTTTTCATGTGCAAAATCTTCAGCTAGCCAACGCATTTCATCAAGTAAATAATCCCAATGTGTTTTACGTTTTTTAGGTTCGATAGATTTTACTAAACGTTGATTTGACCATTTGCCACGGGTTTTTAATTCATCAATACGTTTTAAAATATCACTTTCGTGTTGAACACGATCAACAGATAGTTTACTTGGAATATGTTTTATGGTTAAAGATTGATTTATATCTTGTAGATTTTTTTCAACTTTTTCAATAAGATCTTGTTCAGATTTTATAAAACGTTGCGCATCAATCGACAAATCAGTTCGATCACGCATTTGCAAATCAACATACTCACGAACAAGATTACGATGAGATTGAACAATATCATTTAAACATGAAAACATTGTCTGAAGATTAGTTGGCGATGATGAACGTGTACGTTTTGACGGCGATTGTTCGATTGATATTTCATTTGAAGGTATTATCGATGAGCGACGTCGTTTATTAGGAGTGTTAGATGTTATATCATCACCGATGGTTGCGGTGCTATTCACCGCTGAAATCATCTATAAGAAAAAACAAAGATATTTTATGTAAAAAAAATTTGAACAGATGTATGTTTTTGCATACGCTTCTGTTTTTACCATCACAGAATGACATCAAGAACCTCTATACAATGCTTGCAATTGGGTTGGTTGATTTCAAATGAATCAAATCTAACGCGATAACTAGGGACATCTATTCAATCGAACCATGCGCTTTTAATTCGAGAAGATTATAGTTATGTATACGAAATGATTTAGCATTAAGGGGAAACAAACTGATTTCCATGATTTCTTATGATTTCCAGTGATTTCCATGACTGGAAATCAGTTTTTATATGATCATTGAAAACCAGCAGAAATCATTGGAAACCTTCAGAAATGTTGAAAAATTATGAGAAATCAATAGATTCTTTCACTATATAGTTCGAGAATTTCTGTGAGTTACATTTATTTACATTTGTTTTGCTGTAATTTCTAACAACTGAGTCGTTATTCACATCTTTAATGTATGATGATTTCTATGCCTGGAAATCAGTTTGTTCCCCCTTGTTTAGCATCGAAAAAACATACGTCGATATATTGGACAAGTTTCAACGTGAAAAATAATGTTTTGGTACGCAATACATATGAGATCTTTTTCTTTATTGAATTATGTGTTTCTCTATGAACTTCGCTCGTATTCAGTGTCATTATTCGCAATGTTGAATCTAAATGAGTCGAACACAATTGGATTATGATATGAAAATGCAGTGTATACAAATGCTATCTTTTAATTAAAAAGATCTGTTCAGTTTAACTCAAAAGGTCATAATATTTAAAAAAGACCTTGTATTCATAGCGCAGTATTAGACAATTTTTTTTTATATCCAGGAAAAGCTCACAGTATAGTAATAAAGAAAATGATTGTAGTAATAGAAACTACAACTAAAATTTTCACTAGTTCATAAATTAGTATCAATCCAATACTCAGCGAGTAGAATATTAATATCAAGTGTTCTCAGTTGACATATTTTCAGCTATGCTGATGGTTTTTTTCTCTCTATTGATTCATGATTTCATATGAGCGTGTTTCATTGGGCGGCATATGTGAATAGAATCCATGATGCCAACCATTCGATATATTCTTCTGTTCTAGTGACATTGAATCTTTGTATAAATCGAAACACATTGCAAATATATCAAAAAACGTTTTTTTTTATGTTAGAAAGAAGCCAGTATAATTTAGCTTCATTTTCTTGAACTTAATGTTGCACAACCTTTGCTCAGTCATAGCATAATGTTTTTTGTTAAACACAGCTGGTTAAATATAAATTAACTGTAGTGAGACTTTTTATCTTTTATAAGTTTTTTTTTATGTCGAAAAAAATATTTGCTCAATATAATTTTTAAATTCTTTAGGAATGAAATGTATCACCATAATAGATTGATTCAGAATGTTTTCATGAAATATAAGAAGAGATCATAAAAATAAACGTGCTTTGAATTCTAATAGGAGAATCCGTTCATTAACAACTCTTATGTTTTCAGTAATCATTTGAAATATGTAAAAAAAAGTATAAAAAAAAGACAGATTTATGGGTGTGAGTGTGAGTGTGGGGGTTAATTTCGACAAACGGGAATCCACGCGGTCAGTTCGTTGTTTTGTGACAAATTGCTGAATAGAACCTGATATATGGAATACAATGAAAGTCATTGTATGTCATTCATTACTGTTTATTGGACGTCGTGAGTTCATCGCCGTTTATTTGCCGTATTTATTGTTCGATGAATTTACTGCAATGACTGAGATTTGTATCATTTCAATGCCACAACTGATAATAACAGTCAATGCCGAGAAATAGTTGAAAGAAACAATGAAAACTTCAAAAAAAAGTCGAGTCTCTCAAATCAAACTCGAGTCGAGTCGGTTTGCCGAGTGCTCGACTCGGTTTCGGTCTACGATGTACAAATCTTTTAACAGGTGCTTGCAGTGTATTAATCAAAATAAATAATTTAAAGTAAATAGAAGCACTAAAAATCCCAGCGATACAAATTGAATTAAAACATTAGTTTTTTTGTTTGGATCGACAAAACACAAATTTATTATGTTGAAATTATTCTATATTGATGATTCCACAATGATGATGGAGGTTTCTAGAAACTCCTGACAAATGAGATTGAACCTAAATAAGTAAAATCTAGCATTTGAACTACTTTGGTTTGAAAGAAAAACATGATATGAAGTAGAATATGCGTTAAATACAATTAAATGCAACCTATCAAAAACAAAAATAATTTTCTTCTGAATATGCCATTTCATCATTGGCTTTAGTTGGTATTCATGTTAAATTCATGTTTGATATTTCCATTACAAATTTTCTTTATGTTATAAAATTTTTTGAACTATCAAGGACGAAGTCAAAATGAATCATTTACTTGACGGGCTCAACCTTGACAAAAATAGAAGATAAAATAAGCCTATAATAGAATGTTGTATATCTGCAAAGTATACGTGTGAGGTATTTCTATCAACATAATATATAAAATACCATGTGGAACGCAATAAATTATGAATGAAATTATAAGCTCCGCCCAAAACAAGTCAACAGAGAATTTTAAATTTTCCACAAAATAATGAATAGCAGAAGTATGTAAGCGATAACCTGAAAACCATTTTTGCTTATTTTAGAAACACAGAAATACTTGAAGCATCAATAGCATTAATCATTTTCTATTCATTGAAGTTATTATGACGTTTCGGGTAGTCCTTCGTCAAATTATTTCTTCTACACAAATACAATTCGAACTCTACCAGGACATCTCAATTGTGTCGATAAAAAACTGCGCTAAAAATTGAGGTCATGAAACATATATGACCAACAGAATTGTTTTTAATAATTTGCTTGTTTCACTCTCTTCGTTTCATAATTATGTTTTTCTGTTATTCAATTGTTTTTCTCAACGAACGAGAAAACAGTCTTTGGTGCTTTGAAGATTTTTACTAATTTATTCCGTCAGAAACAAAATTCATTATGAAGAATGTGCGCTTCTAGCATCAGATTTTTATTTTGTCCTTGTAGTCATGACAGATATGTAACTTAAGTCATTCTCGACTTACCCTTCAATGACTGAGGTATAAAAAAGAGGAGAAAAGAACAAAGCTGAAGGAGAAGAATGAAACGAAGAAAACAACCTAACAGTTACAAAGTACACGTGTGCGTGTGTGCTCCGTCATTGCAAGCATACGAGTGTGGAGGATGAGAGAATAAAGATTAACAAAAAAAAAAAATTTGCTAAATTGCGTTGATCCTGTTTAGATTTATTTTGTCGACAACTATGCCCTGCGAACTTCGGAAAGATTCCCGAAGGAAGAACTTTTCTTCTGTTTGTCAAGTTTGTGGCTGGAATGAAGCTTCGATTCATTATGACGTCATTTGTTGTTTTCCTTGTAAAATGTTCTTTCGTCGCAATGCACATTTAGATTTGGTAAGTTATAATTTAATTTTCTACCAAATAAATTGTTTTGGTTTTTGTTTATAGATTACGTCACAATGTGAGTTCAATGGACGATGCGATGTAAATACGCACAGTCGAAAAAGTTGCCGGTTTTGTCGAATGAAAAAGTGTTTAAATGTCGGAATGAAAAAGGATCTTTTTCGACCAGCACGTACCAAACGTCATGCAAAACGGCAAGACTTCAATGATGTTGTAGAGTGTCGAAATAAGGTCTACGAGCACACAAATGAATTGTCTCCCTCACTTGAATAATCTTTTTTCTCTTTTTTTAAATGCAGGTTCTTGTTTCGTTGACAGTTCAGCCATTGGATCTTCTTTGCAATGATCGATCATTGTTGAGTACCGATCAATGGTCTCTTTTGTCCAATGTTGTTCATTGCTATGACACCCTTAGTCCTATTCCAGAGATTCAACTAACTATGGCCACCTTTGCGACGGCTCCACCTAAGCATCGTCTGAAGATAGCCGCCAATAATCTAATGGCGACCATGAATGCGTTCTTTTCATCGGTCTGGTCGTTTGTAGCAGCGGTGCCACATTTCGCTGCGTTACCATTGATTATTCGCCAGAATCTCATTCAGCGGAACGTTCATCAAATGGGCGCATTGAGCGGTGCGCATATATGTCAAGAAGGCAGTTTTCACGATGATCCTTTCAATCGAAGCGTAGCATTTTCAGAATACGGTGAACCACAGATGGTTCTCATGTTAAAAGCTATTGAACTAGGAATTTTGGATCGAACAATATCAAAATTATTTCTACTTGTTATGAGCCTTTCAACTGCTTCCGATATGGTTCAACCATCTAGTAATTATAAAAATCTATGGAAAGGTATTCTTCTCAGCTCTAGTGAATAGGATTCACTTTCTCAGAAAACTAAAAATATAGGTTGTGAACGGAAAATAAGAAACATTTCTATGCTGAGCTTCTTTGTATTATCTCATGAATTCTTGTTATCGGATCAGAAAATTATCAAAATCAACTTTAATACATCACTGGGCTTGTTGAATCAATCTCTCCTTTTTTTAGGTGACAGTATCTGCTTTAGTACCAAGCAAATATTAGCCATGCAAAATATCTTTGTTGAAGTTATGTTCAAATATATGATTCATCGATTTGGCTACATTCAAGCGTCCGTTTATTTTGCTGAACTTATTAAAAATACTATAATTCAAGGAACATATCTACAACAGGCAGAACAAAACTCAAATCATAATGATATGATACAAAATATCGTTCAAAGATTCGAGCAATCTCTAATTCTGTGTCAACAACCTAGAAATGTTTTGTCTTCGGTTATACTTTAATTTATTGTTGATGTTCATTTTGATGAGTACTGTTCTATCAAATAAAATCCAGTTATTATATATCAGAGTACACTTATACATAACGGCGCGTGTAAAGGGACTAGCCGTGCAGTATCTCATATTCACATTCCTCCTTATGTTTAAAATTGGTTTCAAATGAACCACTCTTCCTGTAAATGTTAATTTTCACTGAAAGTGTTGGCCAATTCGTTTGTGTTTTATAATTGATTAATATCATTAATATCATTAATTTTCCCCCTCATTTAGAATCATGTGTTCGTGCGTTGGATAAAAATAACTTATGCTCGAATAGTTTTATAAATAGAAAATGAATACGTTGAAACTGATCGAATCATAATCGTTTTCATATGGATGTTGAATGTGGTCTTCAATTTTATCTACGTCTAATGTGAAATCTTTATGAATGATGATTTGTCGGTGTGATGCTATTGATGAGAGAAAAGATGAAATCATTTTGTTCCTTAATGATTGACAAAACTTCTACAATAACTTCATTATTTACAACTGAGGTACTTTTATTGAATTTAAATTTTCAAGTGCTTTTTTCATCAACGGTATGTTTCGATGACACAAGAAAAACAAATAAAATACTCATGTTTACGGTTCTTCTTTGAATGTAATGAATCTTAAAAGCAAGTATTTCTTTAATTTGTCATGCATATAGCATCTTGGTAATACTTAAAAGATCTTAAACTATAGTAAGCACTCGAAATATTATTAAATTTGAGTCTTTCATTTACTTATGAATGCGTGTCTTTGTTCATTCCAAAGCGCTTTCATTAAGAGTAGTAAACAAGCACAAATCTGAAGTCGTATTCAGAATCTTCCTAATGTTTTTAGATCTTGTTTCACTCTTAGCTCCTTCTCACGCAGTTCCGAACGATTGCTAACTCTCTAAAGTTTGGAATGTTAAAACGACTGGGGTTTTCTTCATTCTATGTGAATTTTATCTATCGATAAGTTTTCATTTTCTTCATCAGTTAATTATTTATAATACTTGCTTTGTTTAAATCTCACTTATATCTACGTATACATAGACGACGTGGTCGAATGTTCGTAATCATTTTTGATACTTTCCTTATCAGTAGCCTATTTCATCATAGAATAAACTGAATAGGATCACACCATTATTTTTTCACCTGTTCGATTCAAAGTAATAGTACTTATTGTCTGCTTTTAAAACTCAATAATATTCAACGAAAACTTTGAAATAATAAGAGAATCGCTTCGGAAAACCGCGAAGATTGATGCCGCATAATTATCCATGGCTACACTCAAACTTCCTGTTTAATAATTTCACACTATTTTTTAAACGTCATGAATCAATGATAATCTTGACGGTTGGCCGTCATAATGTCGAAAGGAAAAATATCTAAAGGAAAAATGGCGAAAAAATTATATTGACATGAAACATTGTCAGATAATATTTTAGAGAATTGTAAATAATATAGTGTATGTTTTTTGTATGAAATTAAGCTGAAATGTAAAGGTGAGAAAAATTCTTTTTAAATATGTCATTTTTTCGCGAGCTTCACGAAGCTCAAGTTTTTCTTTTCCTGGAAGATGACTATGATTGCAAACAGTTTTCATCAATCGATTATTTGAATCAGTATGCACTTTTGCTGCACAATAATTAGTAGTGCATATCCAATACCTATTAGTTGTTGTTACTTTATTCAACTCTTCTATTTTACTTGTATCAATAGTTAGTCATTCCTATCAATACTGACTAAAATTCTACACTAGTAAAATTATAAGAAAAAAGCAATGAAGTATATGTGATTACAATCGCCATATACTTGAGGCATCATTGTTTTCTATTTTTCACTTTAGGCATTTTTCCAGCACACCGTCTTCACATTAGATCATAAAATAATATTTTATTAAAATTTATTTTCATAGGCAGAAAATCGATTTATTTTCTTGAAATGATAAGCATTCCTTAACTAGATAGAAACACAGAGGCTCAAAGAGTATAATGAAACTTGTTTCCATTGCTTTTGCTTTTGAAACTGTTTTAGATAAACGATATTGATTAAATTAGATTTAATTATTAAAATATATGAATCACACGCATACTGCTTGCATGGTGATCAACGATAGAAAGCACTGCATACAGGTTGAACAGCTGTTTTTGTTGTCGTTTTGATCAGAGAACAAAATACTGAAGCCAAACAATTTTTGCTAAAACAACATCTCGCTCTCTCCCACAAGAACCTGTAGGAAAGAAGTTCCGTCCCTTTTATTTATTCCAAACAAACATTAAAAAAGCCTTATTTTTTGTGGAAATTTTTCATATAGTCACCATGTTTTTCATAGTGTTTTATGAATGTGTAAGTTATTTACTTCATTCGTTTCTATCAAAAGGCAATGACCTCAAAACAAGGATACAATTAGTATTATTGATATAAATAATCTTTCCTAACATGCTTCAATTTAACGATTATGCTTTATGATCATTTAAACTTTTAGCGTGTTAGGTAGTACCGAAGAAAAAAGTACGTTCTTTGACAAAATATCTATGACGTCTCGTCCATTGTTTTTTTATTGTTCCACTAGCTTTGTCGACGTTTCCGTTCCTTCCTTCGCATTTCATGGTGAAGTAACATGTAGGAGAAGAAAAAAAAAGAAGATATTACATTGGCTCTGAAGTTGATTAAAAAAATGTTCTGGCTAAATTGAAATGTTTCTAATTATAAGCTGAAAATAAAATTTCTATCTGGTGCGCATTCATAGTTGAAGAAAAAGAAAAAAACACCAAGCATTAACGATTCACCGGTGCAATTTAATACGCTATTGGATTTTTTTGCCTTGTTCTAGTAGAGCTCCATAAGTCAAACAAAAACAGAAATGTACTCTATTTGACAGCATGCAGATTTATTTATTCGTTCCTTCTTTTCTCATAATCAAGTAGCTAAACAAGTACGCTCTGAATTTAATATTTGCATAAAATAATGAAAAATAGTAACAGATAAGGCTCTTTAAAATAGAATAAGAGCCTCTTACATTAATGAGAAAGTTTTCTAGTGATATCATTGATTGTAATGTGGGATTCGAAGCTTGTTCCGTATAGTTATTTCAGGAAGATATTTCATCTTGTCTTCGCTGTGAAGTAATAAGCAAGTATGTAAGCTTAATCAAATAGAAATTCTATCGATAGTGAAATTGGCAATCGAGGACATTTTTGTTTCTTTATACAACTTCAAGCAATCTATCGCCTGACTGCACCATCATTAATACCACCAGTACTCATTTTATTTTATGCGCAATTTGAATTGCAATGCAAAGCAAAATATTTCAAGACAAGTCACGTCTCTCATGTTTGCTTTGTCGGTTATTTCATTCTAGGTTCTCAGAAGAAATAACAAACTAGCAATATTCCTTCACGTATAAAGGAACGAGAAAAAAAATCAAATTCATTTCACCCAACTTGTGCGCTATAATTATGTAAACGAATGTAAGCGGGACAAAAATCATCGACCAACCAAACAACGCTAGTGCACATAAATTAAAGACAAAAATCTTGTTGCTATAGAAAATGGCTATTTCCAGAGACGACACAGTGGAGACTGAAGTAGAAGATGATACATTTGAATATGCTCATGGTACTGTAATGATATTTGCGTGGATGGTATTTGCTTCGACAGCTATTCTCTTTGCACGTTATGGCCGTGCAATTCGTTTCGGTTCGAAAGATAAATTCTTAGGTGAAAAGAATTGGTTTCAAATTCATCGTTTGTTGGCTTGTTTGACTTCAGTTACAACGTTGCTTGGATTTTTTCTTATTCTTGTTCAAACGAATGCTGAATGGGTAAGAGTCGATGAAGGTCAAACGTTTGTCCATTCTGTTTTAGGTGGCATTATTGTTTGCTGTGCACTTTGGCAAGCATGGATGGCACTGTTTCGTTGTCATCCAGACGGTTCATATCGCTTCATTTTCAACTGGCTCCATCGATTGACTGGATCATTGGCATTTTTTCTTTCCATACCAGCTATTTTTATAATTGTCGAACAACTGGGTAAAAATCGAACTGGCATGATCATCATTCTCTCACTTTGGTCGATTTGGGTCGTTTGCATTGTGATCATTTTAGAAGTTATTCAATTTTTTTTCCGAAAAATATCGAAAAAAGCAGTTAGCCAGCGATATGAAACCGAACCATCGAGAATTCGTGCCGAAAATGATGATGGTAGTGCAACAAGATCTTGGAATAATCTATTGTTGGTTTTGTTTTCGCTGCATTTTGTTATATCGATTGCACTGGCAATTCCACTCATTGTTCTCATTTGGAATTAGAGTTAAGCTATGTTTGTCGTCAATTCAACGGAGCCAAGCAGAGCTAGAATAGTGAACTTCATCTAAAATCTAATTCATATCTTATGTAAACGGCATTGTAGTAAACATGTAATCTTTATCAATAACACTTTTAATATTTGTATTTTATTTTCATCTAACAAAATATACAAAAGATTCGTATCACAAGAAGTTTTAATCAGTATTTTTCCTTTGTGAAAAGCTGTCTTGTTGTGAGAATCAATCAAAATAAGATTTCATTTCTTTTAATTAATTTGCATTTCAAATGTGAGAACAAGGGTCTTAAAAAAACGGGTAAATATTTGTAATAAAGTTGCTTTTTTTTGCTTGAAATCATCAGTAATAGGATTTTTCATTTGAAAATTATAATTCTGATAGATTAAAAGATCAGACGTTCATTTAATTTAAAATCAAGTTTTACATCAAATTCCTGCAGGTCATTGTCAAGTAATGATTAGTGTTGTCTTTAATGAGATTGGAAAATAGTCAGCTCAACTCATCGCTTCACCAATCCAAGGTGTGAGTTTCTGTTCAGTGTCGGTAAGAAGATGACACAAAAGAGAAGACGCCCCAGGCTTATGTTTCATTTGATAATTAAGAGCTGTTTGCTAAGATCTTATAAACTGATTCAATTACAGGAATTGATCAAAACATTAATTAGATTTTTCATGAATACAACTGAACTGGCTATGAAAAAGAATCAGTCGTAGACTACATCAATTATTCTACGGCCAAAGAGAAACACAGTTGATTACTAATGTTGCGACACAGTCGTTTCAACCCTGTCAAAAATGAGACCTTACCAGCCAATATTAAAAACTTTATTTTAAAATAGAACAAATGCGCAATGATACAAAACAATATCTTAACTTTCTGTGCATTAATATATCACAGTAATGGGAAGGAAGTAGTTTAGTAGAGTGTCTTATATGTTACACATCTCTAACGTTCTTGTGTTTTGAAAATAAAACGATGGACTAGATGTCGCCTCTTCTATCATTTGATATGTGTTGATTGGTATGTTGTGTGCCAACCTTCAGATTTGTGAGTCAGCATGCATGAAATCGTTTTTATAGGTNTATCACAGTAATGAGAAGGAAGTAGTTTAGTAGAGTCTCTTACGTGTTACACATCTCTAACGTTCTTGTGTTTTGAAAGTAAAACGATCGACCAGATGTCGCCTCTTCTATCATTTAATATGTGGTGATTGGTTTGTGTGCCATTCTTCAGATTTGTGAGTCAGCATGCATGAAATCGTTTTTATAGGTTTCATGCCATTTGGTTTGACGGATTGTGAAGATATAATGTTGAGCAGCAATCTGGTTTGAAGAGGGATTGAAATGATGTGCTGGGAAAATGTTGGTTGATAAATATCAAAATGGTAGAATATTGAAACCGAAACATATGAAAAAAATAATGTCTCCAATAGATTCGAACTCTAATGACGCTTTAGTGATTGTTGCTTTTCCTAAATATGCTACTTTGTAGTATACAAGTTTAACGAATAGTAACTCTGATACCTAATACGTAGTATAAATCAATAACAGAATTGAACGAAAAACTATTGTATAAATAAAAGTTGAGTGTCATTTCTGAAGCTGCCTCATCCTATACCTTTATCGAATCATCCTGGCCAAGTTTCTACAAACAAATGCTTCCCCCACCCCCTTGCATCCACCTATCACATACACTCCCTATCCATTCTCCTACCCCTGTATTCGTATTGCCTGTAAGCATGCGGTGGATCCATGCTCCTCATATCTTCCACATCGATTTAACTTTCCTGCTGTATAAGCGGATTTCCGGAAAAGCCGTACAACGCATTATATGAAGCTATGTGCTAATAAAAACCTGTTTGTTACTTTTTCCTTTTGCCAAAGAATTTAATAAGGGATTTATAGATTGCATATCTATGCAGGATAAGGGGAAAAGTATTTACTTTAAGAAAGATTTCGACAATGTAAATACCATGCAAGAAACCAAAATTCGAATAAACATCTCGTCATCCGTATAAAAGAGAACTGAACGATGTCTCGCAAAATCGAGAGACCTTTCTCATTTCGGAAGTAATCTTTTGTTACATGCAAAACCAAAGAGAAATCAAAAACTTTCGGGGAGAAACCTTGGAAGAATTTTATTCATTTCGTGCAGAAATAAACATTTCATTCGAAGTAATAGAATATATAAGAAAGAATTAGTTTGTCAAAGGTACATGCATACTTGTGGGGTGACATGACAGTTGAGCTCCCGACCGACACTTGAGCCTTCATGGATTATTTAAGAAGAAAACAAAATTGATATTCATTCACTTTGTTCAACATTAGATACCTATACAAAAACTTTTCTGCACATTCCAACGAGATCGATGGCCCGCCATTAAATTTCTTCATATCTATGTTCGTCATCTTCACGAAAATGTGCAGACTCTTAAGATCATATCTGTTATTATATGTAGCATCCACTAGAATTCGATTTCATTCTATTTTTATGATACAATGTAAACTGAAAAATCTTCAAAAATCTAGGACCAACTTCAACTCGATTGCCTACGACTGTATCCAGCTCAGGTCTAATGGGGCTCTCAAAAAGTGCCATGTATTGCTATTGAGTTACGGTGCGTTTTGAACATTTGGTTGACACACATCAAAATCTATATCTACTCTTTTAATTGAAGAATGAATTTTTTTAATAAAAAGAATTATGTAGTTGGCGAAAAATTACACTCAAGCTATTGGTACCATGACAACATGAGCCGTACGTGTATTCGCCAAAGGCGGACGTAGGATAGAATAAAGCTATATTTTATACGATATCTGCAGTTTGCCAAGGTGAAAAGGTGTTTCTGTGCCCATTTCTAGTCGATACTATTGTTAAAATGAACAAGGTGAATGAATATCAATTTTGTTTTTTTCTCAAATAATTCATGAAGGCTCAACTGTCGGTGTACCGTTTTACTATTATTATCACAATCAACAATAATTTATACAACATATGGTGATATTCATCTTCGATTATTTCCTGAATATGCTCCAAAAGCATGTGAAAATTTTATTCAACATCCAAAACAATCATATTATAATGGTTGTATATTTCATCGTGTAATGTTAGACTAAATACAAATGGAAGCCAATTTTTTTATAGGTGTTGTACCATGTTCGTGGTTGGATAATAAACATACTATTTTTGGAAGAGTTTCAAAAGGAATGAGTTTTGTTGAAAAAATTTCTTAAGCTAAAACAGATAGATTTGATAAATCTTTAGATGATATTAAAATTATTTCAATATCGATTAAATAAATTCTCGTTCTTTACTCATTTATTTCAGATGTCACTTCAAATTAAATTTATTACAAAATTACAAAAGTAATCTTTTTTTCAAAAAAAATTTAAATAATTTTTGTATTTAATTGAAGATTTTCTGTACCTGATACAACATTAGTGATACCTTGTTCAACAACAAATAGTCAATTAGACGCTATTTTAAAAGGATTATTACAAAGAACAGGTTATTATTTATTAATTATTGTTAAAATAATAATTTAATAATATAAATATTTTTTAGTATCTTCCAATGTTTTATCAAAACTTTTATTTGATTTTTTATGTTTTAATAAATTAATTCGTTCATCATTAGAAGAACATATAAAAGAAAAAGATGAATCATTACTTGAAACAATTATTGAAATAGAATATATTGAAAAATTTCAAGGTCCGCAACCTGAAGATGCATTAATACATGATATTTGGATATTAGATTGTCAAGCTTTAAGTGATTCAATATTAGTTGCTTCTTATGATACTAAAGTTCATTTATGGAATAATCAAAGAGAACATATTGCAAGTCTTCCAGGACATGCAGCTCCTGTTCGATCACTTGCTTTTATTTATTCAGGTTGGATTTTTATAATTAAAATACTATTTTTATTTAGGTTTTAATTTAGATGAAGGTGAACATGAATTTATAAGTGGACCACATGATCAAACAATTTTAATATGGAAATATGATCAAAATTAAAATAATGTTGAATCATTAATAACTTGTAAAGGAGGACATCATGGAACTATTGAAACATTAGCTTTACAGAAAAATATTTTTTGTTCGGGTTCTTTTGATAAAACAATTAAATTATGGGGATTAGGCTTGATTAAGAAATATTTTGACTTTTTTTAAAATAATTTTCTTTTAGAAGAGTTGAATGAAAATGAAAAAGAAGAAAAATCTCAAATAAAAGAACGTCGATTAACAATGTAAATGCTCATAATTAAAATGTATCATCAATTAGTCGGTTATCTTCAAATGAATTAAATATCAGGTTCATGAGATCAAACGATTAAATTAAGGAATGTTGATACAATACAATCAATACAAACTTTTGTTTGTTCTTTTCAATTTTATTTTTTACTTAAATTTATGTATTTTTATTTTTAAGGAATGTGGAAAAGCTATTTTTTATCAGTTGATATGTCACCAATTAATAATTTATTAATTTGTGGTTTTACAGATCGATTTATTCGTCTTTATGATACACGTCTTCAAGGTTTATAAATTTTACTTTTATTTTGAGTTGGTGGGGAATTTGATTTTGCGGCAAAATCAAAATGCTTATACCGCAATAACAATTGCGGTATTGCGGTATACTGGCATTGCGGTATAGCGGCAGTGCGGTATAGCGGTAGCTAGATGTTACATGTCCCTTACAGAGACAAAGCGGCAAGGGGGAGAAGGTACCACCCCCGCACCCTCACTAGGTACCCCATCCCCACACCCTCACTGGGTACCCCTCCCCACACCCACAGTAGGTACCCCTCCCC
>CAJNYU010000009.1:9126-30553 GCA_905331475.1 Rotaria socialis
TACATAAACACGTTTAGAATTCACTTTATCGAAAAATGACATAGATTGATCGCCAGAAATACCTAATGACACGAAAAATAAGATAAAACACAACAAAAATTATTTTACCTTTAGAAACAAACTCTGTCAATCGTGATTGTAGTTGTTTATTTGCTGCTGGATAAGGTGTAGGTATATTTCCATGAATATACGCATCTTTTACCATAGAATAAAGATCGTCTAGAATAAGTTTTTACAAATGAAGTCCAAAAGGAAAATTTCTTACCTATGTTTTTCACCGGCTCTGCAAACTTGACTTTATACATGATGGGTTGATATGAAATATCTAAAATCAAATGTATGCGATTATCATACAATAAAGGAGTTATCTATATATTTAAATCTAGTGGTAGTCTTTAAATCAAATGGTATAGTTAAAGAAATCACATGAAGACAAGAAAAAAAACAAGAAGTATACAATTGTGTTATATATCAAAATCAATATAGAATAAAAAGAAATCATTCAAATCTAGGATATCATAAGTTAAGTTTAGAATCATGAAAAAAAAACTAATAAACAGTTTAATTGCACTGTGTCTAGTTCAGCCATTCAAAGAAAAACATTTGACTGTAGTTGTATAAAAATATCACTGATTGAGAATCGAAAAGATCTGGTGTATGGTACACTACATGCTGTTATAGTAAATCACTAAATGCTACAAAGAAAACTATATTAGAATTTACAAAGATTAATTCGAAAACAATTATATTACCTAGTTTGGATTACTGATTACAGTTTGATTCAATTGTTGTATTGGAAGTCTAATATTTATCGGCGTAAGAAAACGAATACTTTGAATGCGGCTAGGTGTTACAACATTTGATGTCGACGATGAAGGTAAATTCGTGATGTTCGTAAGACCACGACTGATTGCTGGTGAATTAATTGGTTCATCTCTTTGAGAATGACTAACGTTTCCTTGACGTGTCTGATTAACATTTGTTGTGTTACCTTGTGTTCCTTGAAAATATGGTGAAGTGTATTTCTTTGTTGGTTCTTTATCACATCGTCGAGGACGTTTACCACCTGGTTTAGTAATCTTATCGTCGATTCTTTTTCTTTTTCTTTCATGACCAAGATTAATATTATTATCACGTTTATCAGTCGGCATACCTTAAAAAAACAAAGAGATAATTATTCTTTAATATATATATATTTAATACTTACCAAGGAACAGTTTAACAGCCAATATATGTGAACAAGTTTGTAAAGTGCTCGGACATGAACACCGAAATAACCGTTTGGGATCGTTCATGTGAACAGCATGAACCAAATGATGATCCAGAGATCGAACAGTAAAGACTTTTGAATCCATATGAAATTGCACCAGGTTTTGTTCAAGTAGAATAGCTGCTCGTGCAATATTTGTCAATGTTTCTTGTTGAACAGAATTGGCATTATTTGGTGATGAATTAGTGGTAGAAGTGTGATCATTTCGACCTTGTTCAACAGTACTTTCTTCTCCATGTTCATCATAGTTATCATTTAAATTACAAGATGCCATCTCCTTTTCAAGAGCAACGCGTTGAGAATTATCATTGGTTGTAGATGCTTGTCTTTTCAATAAAAAAGATTTCATTCGTGCCACAGCATCATCTGGTGAAAATCCAGCAATAAGGCTTAACAATGATGTATCAGTTTGAGCATCTTTATATTTCAATTCCAAATGATAACCACCTATAATAGATAAACAAAAATAGAGTAAATTCTTCTAAAAGAGTAGTAAAAATGCATCGAAAAATGCTTTACATACCATGGGCACAAAAACCACGTCTAGTTTCATTGACATAGAAACCCATAACCAAATAGAACATTTGAACTAATGCATCTAATGATAATTCTTTCCAAGAAACCCATTGCTTAAAAACAGCATTTAAACTTTCAATTGGATTCGTGGTTACACCGGAAACTTCATCAAATAGATTAAATGGTCTACTTGACCATCCACCTAAAGAACAAAATAAATCTATTCAATGACAACAGTCAACGATGATATATTGATCAAAAAAAATAGCTAGAGGATAAGTCGAGTTGTCTCTTCAGGGCAACTCGAGTCGTCCAAAGGCACGAATTTAAAAGATGATATATTGATTCATACTTTATTCTTATTAATTTTCTTAATTTTAACAACAAATTAACTTAGAACTAAAAAAATACGGCGACTCGTCAGAAAGATGTCAAAAGAATCTTTGTACTTACCAAGTTCATCAATAATTGGTAAAATATATGTTTCCATATACTTGCGGAATTTTATTGGCCATGATTGTAAAATATTTTGAAATTCCGCTAGCGGTTCGGCACGAGTTGATACACGTAAAAGATTTGTTATTGAATCCATAACATCAGCAATGATTTCTTTTTTAGTTTTTGGAACAGAATCATCATCATTAGCATGGTTTTCTTGGTCATTATAATAATACCTTTTAGCAGTCAGTTTTATATCTTTAATAGCGTGATTCCAGCATCTTAGTTGTAACATTGTTGGATAATGAGTTTGGAAAGCATTTTTTAAAGCATTTTCACCATCAGTAACAAGTATCGACTTTTTATGAAGATCAGGTAGTTCATGATTAATAATTTGAACAAAACGCTCATGTACTAATTCACGTTTTGAATCATGTATCAAAATTGCAAATGGAAGTATTGGCTTTTCGGAAAACATCACGTGTCGGAAACCAAGTATCTGAAAATTAAAAAAACAGATTAAGATGTTATCTACTGTTAGAAATCTAAACTCTTTACTGAAACATATATTTCCCCTAGGGAAAAGGTTGTGTCATAATATAGAGGAATTATTTCTTTAGTTTTGGTAAGAAGATTTGCAAATTGTTGTTTCATTTGATCGTGCATTAAAACAATTGATGTTTCTGGTTGTAGTTGAAGTAATTTGTAAAATCCATTCAATTCATATGATAATAGTATAAGATTTTTTATTTCATCACACGTTATTTTCTGATTTTTCAGATATTTCTGTCGTCGATATTGGCATTGTGCAGCATTACGTGGAGCTTCAACATCACCATTTGTTGCAACTAATGTTTTATAAGCTGTAGCGCCAGGCATTTTCGAGACAAGTTCATCTATTTGTGCAATTGTCGAAGCAGGTGTATGATGAAAAACGTGAGAGTTTTCTAATCTGCAATTACCATGCGGACGCTTCTCTGCAATGTAGAAATTTCCTTAAAAAAATGATGAAATAGAAATCAAGTATAGATTTTTCAATATTTTAAGAATGTTTTCCATGATATGCTGTTCATAAAATAATAATATTTTCTAAGCTCATTACTAGATCCTATTCGTTTGTACGCAATGTATCTCTCAGAATGAAGGAAAATATTTTACCAAAATAGCAGACAAGAACATCAAGATCATTCACTTTCGATATAAAAACGTGTTTGACGCATCGTCCATCTTTTTTCTTGTCAGCATTAACACAAGAATAATAAATCTTGATAAATTCAGGATTATTTTTTGGATAAGGTGTTCTTCGTGTATTTTTCCATGCATATTTATCAAATTTATAAGCATCTAAATTTTTTAAAAATTCTTTAAAAGAATATTGATAAGACTGAAACTTGCCTTTTGTATTTGATGCAAGCGCTACTCGATATATTCGGTTAGTTTCGATGGTATCTGGTATTTTATCTAATTTTTCATTATGTTGTAATGCTTCATAAAGGTCAGAAACAGGAATCTTCTTTTCTTGAAATGGTGATTTTTCATCCATACTTAACGTTCAACAACTAAGATGTGGCAAAAACATCACTTGTAGCTCACACTACTAAGTGGCTGTTACATCTGAAATAGTCAAAGTCATTTAAAAAAGTAGTAAAAAAATTTCCCATCGTTGTATTCAAATCGAAATAAAATTTTAGTAGTTGCCTAATTTTTGATAAGATATATTACGATTGTTTGACTGAATTATTTTTTAAAATCTAAGCGATACACAGCTGACAAACATGTAATGTCATATGTATTACATTAGGTTCATACTATTCAGACTCTGGTAAAATATGGACTTTCAGAGATTGGTTTACTGAATTTTTTGTAAAGACCAATCGTATGCTGAGGCTGCTTCGGTTTTCGGCTTTTACTTCGGCCAATTATTATTACCCATGTATATGTTATGTTCTTAGTATTCGTCTTTGTTTAAAAAAGATTATGAACAACAAGATGTTGTCGAAAGAAGAACTTGAAACATTAATAACAGATAATGATTTATCAATAAGATTCGTTCAAAAAAAGAAAACGCTGAAATCGAGCGAATGCTGGAATTCTTTTCATTTTATTTTTGTGCATAGCGTTTAACAACAATTTGTTTCATGCGATACTTGCAAAGAAATATTTATGTACTCATCATTAAATGGTACTAATACTTTACGATCACATGTTAACGCATGTTTGAAAAACATACATCAAATTTTGAGTCTCAGAAAACTGTTCACGATTTTTTTCGATCTCAAAACCATTAAATTTATCAAAGAAAACAAAGACCAATATTATAGAAGCCTGCACAGAGTTTGTGTACTTGATGGACGTGCATTCGATGTTATGTGAAGTGTCGGATTTCAAAATTTAGTCAAGATCTTGGTTGAAGTAGGTCAGTTAACAAGTAAATCAAAATTTGAAGTAACTGATATTCTTCCACATCCTCCAACTGTAAGAGCAGATAAACATTCAACCGATCAATTCTAGTACTGGACTGTTTTTAGATTAGTAAAAATACAAGTCGACTGTACGATAAATATAAATTACAGTTGATCAATATTTGCGAAAAATTAACTAGCTATTGTATTATAGTGGATTAATGGACAGAAACTCATACTGGTAAGAGTATTAAATATAGTATTTTCTGATTTCAGACAGTTAGAATCTAAATATAATTTTCTATTTTTATCTTGGTATTAGTTACTGTGGTGTAGCTCTAAGATATGTTACAGATGATTTTCAATTATTCACTTTTATTCTTGGATGCTTTCCTTATAATGCTACCAGTCATTCGGCACAACATCTTCGTGAATTTGTGAACAAAGTATTAGCGGAATACAAACTAGTACTTGGTACAACAAAATTTGCTGTAACGGACAATGAAGCAAAAATGTTATCAGCATTTAGAGAATAATGTTGTCGTATCGGTTGTGCTGATCATTACCTTAACAAGCAGTTACAACATCCATTTCATTCAGAAAAAATACATTCGAATAGAAGTACATTTGAAGCTGTTGGTTGCGAATTAGCTCAAACTGTTTTTGATCATGTAAAAAAATTGTGTTTTTTGTAAGACACTCACATAAACAACAAAAATTGCCTCGCAAATTACAAAATTATAGTGAAACACATTTTTCTGGAGCAATAATTATGTTGGATATTTTTCGCGGAAATGTATCAAAATTTACCAGAAGTATTAATCAATAGTAATGCGATGGAAAATTACAACGCCATTGACTAGGATTTACTTGATAATATTTGTAATTTTCTCGAGCCTTTTCAAGACGTAATTAATGCTCCAAGTAGAGGTGTCAGCCGAGGGGTTCAACGGCGGCGGCGTCAGTTTTTTTTTTAATACTCAGCGGCGGCTGTTTCAAATGTTTAGGCTGCACAGCGGCGGCGGCTTAAAAAAACTTTTTTTTTGTCATTGCCGGCGGCGGCGGCGGCTGGAAAACTAAAAAAGCAGTACAGTTTCATAAACAAGAAAAGTCTGTCCATTTCAATATCTTATCATTTATATTTTCGAACAAACATGTGAAATAACTTTATTTTACATCTTGATATAATAAATAAAGTACATAAATAATATTGAGATAGACAATAAATACAAAAAATAGAAATTCATCAAAAAGGTAAATTACTAGAAAAAATGTACAAAAAACAAAAATCTTAGGTCGGTTTAAGTCAGCTATAGTTACCATGGATCATTTGTATTTTGCCCACACTCTCTGGCAGTAACATAGTTCGTTTAGCGTTGAGTATCAATCCAGTTGTCGAAAAAACTCGTTCGCTAGGTGTCGATGTAGCAGGTATTGCAAGAATAATTTGCGCAAGACGTTTTAAATGTGGAAATGTGTCGCCTGATAGTCGCCAGAACTCCAGTAAATCATCACAGCTGACGTCTAGCTTCAAATATTTTTCAATCTCATTAGCAATAGGATCAACGACAGGCAGTGAACTTGGTGTATGTTTTTGAATCAAATTCTTACGAAGTTTCTTCAAACTGTGTACAGGCTCGTTCAAATTCTCGATCGACAAATTACGTTTCATATTCGACGATGATGTTGCTGTACGTGCACTTGAATGTGAAGATATTGATGTATTTTCTGTTGTCGTTGTAGATACTTGTGGATCATAATGGATTCGAAACTTTTTCATCATATCTAATAATGTTAATTCTTTTGTTGTTTGATTTTGTGCTAGATATCGAGTAATATCGATTTTCAATTGCGCTGGATCAAGTAGAAAAGCGCAAATATGTAATGAAACCACCGGAAATCTCTTGTTCAGGTTGTCCAATAGAAGAATTTTCAATTCACGAATAACAGGTGATTCCATTTCAGTAATATTCAACGTGGATTCGATTTCCTATAATAAACATCAATTAACTAATAATATATTTCCAACTAAATGTTGCAATACGCTTATACCATAACAGATATAGTTTATTTCGAAAAAAAGCGTTTCATGACACTAAATATCTTTCTTGAGGGTGTGCACTTATTTCTAGCTAGCTTTCATTCATGATAGGTAAGATTTCATTTTTTTTAATACTTACCATTCGTAATAACAAGTATAAATCCATCGTTGTATAAGATTTTGATGCAGATAGAATTGTTGTTGCTGCTTCTAGTAAACCAAGAAACTCCACTAAATCATAAATAATTTGATTTTCAGTAGCTGATAAAATTAAATCAAAATACTTTAATCGTTGTAATAAAACTTCAATGCCAGATATGTTATCAATATAAGAACGCAGCATAATTAAAATCGTATTCCAACGAGTTAAAACACGTTTTTTTAATGTATGAAATGTCTCTGGATCTGTTTGATTCGTTGACATTAAAGAATTCGACTTTGTTGAACATTGAATTTGTTTAGAATTGAATTGTAAATTATTGGATAACGGTGATTTTCTAAAATCATTATTTATCATATTCTCATCCAAGGTTTCAAAATTAATATATGGTGAAGCTGCATCAGCATCTAAAAGTTCACCAGCTTTATTTATTGTTGATAATAAATCATTGTTTATCATTTCATTCGATCGAAGGAATTCATGTTCAAGTTCATGTTGACGATAACGAAGTTTATTAATGATCATTTGAACATTATCTAATAAATTTGGTACCAAATTCATTTCAGGAATACAATCTGTCATCAGCCAATTATGAATGCCATGTCCAATACAAAATGTATGAATCACCTTCAATAATTTCCATGCTTTGCGCATATTCGAACCTTGATCAGAGACCTAGACAAAGAAAAACCAAAACATAGCACAAATATTTCGTAAAAAGATGTTCCTTACTACAATTATATTATTCGAGGTTAAACCAAATTCATGTAAAACAGTTAGAAAAAGATCTTTTATAGCTTCACCAGTATGTGATTCGTCAAATGGTTGTGTTTTCATGCTATAATGGTGATATTGGAAATTTGAATCAAGAAAATGTATTGTGAAACAAATATATGAACGATGCTTGTATTTGTCGCACCATATATCACATGTTATTGTAGGAAATTTTATTGCTGGTTTTAATAATTCTTTTGTTTTTTGATAGCAAACATCATATATTTTATTGAGATTAGCAGGTGATAACGTGGTGCGTGATGGAATTTCAGATTTTAAATTAACAACTTTATTAGAAAGCAAAAAATCTTGAAAACCTAAGCACGAACAAAATTATTCGATACATCGGACGGTCACAGAAAAGTTCTTACCTTCATTTTCAACGATGGGAAATGGTAGAAGATCTCTACAACACATTAATGTCAATTGATGTCCTAATTGTTGTTTTAATTGCGATGACTTTGTGGTGCAACGATCTCGAGAAAACATGGAAAGAATATGTTGGTTTGTCGTTTTTGTTTGTTGTGAATCTGTTACTTGGTGAGTTGCTAACAAATGACTTTTCATATTTCCTGTACTACTGGTATTCTTATAAATGCTAATAAGCTTCGTAGTTGAAGCAAAACTAGCATCAGGCTGCTCGTTTTTTATTTTTTCAAAACAAATATTGCAATAAACTCGTTCCATATCTAATGGCTCATTTGGTTTTTTGTACAAATGACCAAAATAATTCCAAACAAATGATGGTTTTGGTACATTGGGTGGTTTGATGTTAATAAAACATCTTTGTTTAAACTATTCATAATCGACATATCGACTGAAAGACAAACCTAAAAACAAAGACCAAAATTATTAAAAAATAAGAAGCATCGACAAATTTACTAATATGACAAAAAACACCAGCAAGATTATTGACGAATGAAAAAATTATATCAAAACCATAAATAAATCGAAAATCATTAAGCTCTTTTACAAATAAAACCAAGATTATTATTAACTGAAATATCGATACAACCACTAAGAATATTAATAAACCAAAAATCACTATAATCACCAAGAATATTAATAAGTAAAAATCAATACAATCACGATTACCAAGTAAAAATTAAAATCGCATAATGTATAAAAGTTAGTGTGTTGTTTTATTATCTGAAAATGGCAATACTTGTCTCTTTATATATACAATATAAGAAAAGGATATTAACAGCTGAAATCATTAGTTAGAATTTCTAACCAATGCAGAATTCAGGAAAATATGAATAAAAGATTATCGATTTCTATGATAGGTGTCAGCGGCGGCGGCTAACAAATTTTAAAATTTCGGATTTCATCGGCGGCGCGGCGGCTTAAAAATTCTTAAAATTTTTCCTGCTACAGCGGCGGCGGCTTTTAATTTTTTGAGTTAATCAGCGGCGGCGGCGGCGGTTCAGCCGCACGGTTGACACCTCTAGCTCCAAGTAAAGATCGACAACCTTGCCTTCATCGAGTAATGCCGCATAGGCAATGTTTGATTAAACACTGCTATCAAAAAGAAACGGATTCAATTGTAATTATGCAACTGAAGTTCTTTTTAGGTGCAAACATGAACTCAAACTTTTCGAGTTTAGTTTCTGATGTGTATTTTCATAATTTTAGCACAACAAATAAAAAATGATTGGCACATTAATGACTATCATCGTCGAGCCACTATTTTACATTCGAAATTAAAGAATTTCGAGCTTTGTCAAGATGCAAAGGAAAGATCAATATATGTATTAAAGCAAGAATATGACAAATTTGAATTAAATAATTCTTTAACACAAAAGATTGCATCAAATGTGTTACAAAACAACGACTGCAACTACGCCAAAACGAAACAGCTTATTGACACAATGTTTTGACTCGAAACGTACTAATCGACCCCAATCATCAAATTCGTATCAAGAAATTGAAAACTATTAAAATGCTGACTACAGCGATATTTCTCACAATGATGATGATTTAGATGATATTGATATACTATCATTTTGGCAGAAAAATCGCCATACTTTTTCTCAATTAGCAAAAATAGCAAAAATAATTTGTGCAATACCTGCCTCAAACACCATCGTAGAACGCCTTTTTTCAGCAGCAAAAAATGTTATCACAGAAAAAAGAACGCGTTTGCGATCTGAGAAGATAAATCAAATATTGTTTTTACAAAAGAATCTGAAAACACTATAACAATTATCAATCTACGATGTTCAAAGAAATAGAACTGTATCAATGTCGTCTACAGCTACAGTATCTTCTGAAGAATCTACGTGTACAGCACCAAAACTAATTTCCATTGATGTCGAGGAAGAGGAAGATATGGATGACTTTTATGATAGAGAATATTATTTTGACTAGTTAATTTTTTATCTATTGTAAATGTTAATATTATTTCTTTTTTTTTGTTGTAACGTTTCATAAACTATGAAAGTGAAAACAGTGTTTTTTTTGAATACGGTAGCACAAATCATCAATAAAGTTACTGGTGAATGAATATCAAACTATACTACTCTCTTTAAAACAATAAACAGTATTTTTTCTTCGAAAAATAGATTTGATCATTAAAAATAAAATCGGAAACCAAAAAAATAGGAATTCATCATATTTTTTCATTCCGACTCCGACTCCGAAAATTTTATAATTTCGATTCCGAATCTGTTCACTACTATAAGAATATATTGCATGTATTTGATACCAATTCTATCAAATACTAGTGATTGTTTTCCTATTGATTATGCAAGCACCTGTGATGGGTCGAGTGAAAGTACCACTTAACAAGAAAATCGAAATTAAAACATTATTGGAATTTGGGATAGCTCAACGTCGTATTGCTACTGATCTTGATGTTTTAAAAAAAATGTGCTTACAACGTCTCAAAGAAGCTCAAGGAAAATTTATCTGTGTCAAATGCACCTGGTCAAGGTCGTAAAAGGGTATCAATACCAATTGATGATCGAAATTTACTACGATTATGCAAGAAATATCGAACCAAATCGAGCCAAATATTATCATCTGAACTGATACTGTCAAATGGTAAACATTTCAGTGCTCGAACCGTTCGTCGTCGGTTGCTAGGCATGGGCTACAAAAGTTATTAAGGGGAAAAGAAACCGCTAAGAACACCTGCTCACAAGAAACAACGATTTTTGTTTGCACGTGAACATCAATATTGGTCTCAGGAATGGAATAACATTATTTGGAGTGACGAGGCACACTTTGAAGTGCTAAACAGAAAGAATCGTACATTCGTTCGTCGTCTACGATCAGAAGCTGATCAACCCTTCAATTTTGTTCCAAAGGTGCAAGATGGCGGAGGTAGCATTAGCGTCTGGGAGTGTATGGCAAGTGGTGCTAGAGGTCCATTAGTCACATATTCTGGTAAAGTTGATGGACGCGCATATGTTAAGATCATCGAAGAAGCCTTACCATCGTTTATTGAAAACGCATTCGACTCATCCAACAAAAATTGGATGTTCATGCGTGACAATGCACCGCCGCATCGATCTAAATATACCATGAAATGGCTTCAAGATAAAGGTATTAAAGTTATGGAATGGCCAGTGACATCGCCCCGATCGTAATCCCATAGAAAATCTATGGGATCATATTGATAAAAAAAATTGACACAAATGAAACCAACCAATGCTACACAATCGGAACAAATGATTCAGACAATATGGAGTGGTATAGCCTGCTTACAGTGTAAAACTTTGGTCGATTCGATGCCTCGTCGTATTAATCAATTTAAAAAAACGTTTGGGTGGAACATTTAATAAATACTGGCAGTATTAACTGTAAAATTTTTGTAAAATACTCTAGGAGGTTCTATATTTTTAGCCAATGAAAATCGTTTGATTTTTTTAAAATTTCACTGTCATATACTTTTATGAAATAATGAAGTTTTAATATCGTATTCTGAAAGAGCATATAAGAATCTATATAATCTGGTATAGGGGTGGTACTTTATATTTACTTTACTAGTAAATAGGTAAATAGACTATTTACTAGTTACTTTTGTAAAGTAAATAAATAATTTAGTATTTACTTTTGTAAAGGTGAATAAAATACTTATTATTTATTTTTGTAAAGCAAATAAACTATTTTTATATGAGAATAATCATGAAGCACCATCACAGAAGTAATGTTCACATCTAAAATCATCTGATTATTCCATAACGCAGTGTTTTTTTGAGCTATCAAGAACAACTTTTCTTTTTGTTTCTTTTTTTCAATCACCACTTCAGAGTCACAGTAGATAGTAGATAGTATATTGATCTATTCTTCTGGTTCGTGTTAATTTTTTACTAGTCTAGTTCTTTATAGTTTTCGGACTTCATTTGGAGTTAACTCTTATAATGGATCAATATGTCCTAGTTGTTCGTTTGAGCTGATGATCAATATGAGCTAAGATTTTCCCTAAATATTCTGGTATTAGTTTCAATTTCAATCTTTATTTTATCACAAGCAAAATCAGCATTAAGGGTAGGAAAAACTACGCAAAACCGACAGTAAAATATCAGATATAGGAAAAATATATCATAGTAAAATTTTTCAACAAAAAATACATAATTTCATACAGTATCAAACGATAGAATAGAACATATGTATAACAATCAACAAGAAAAACGAGAAATACTTATAATACATAATAAGTTTAGCAAAACGACACGAAAAACATAGTTATTGCCAAGACATATATTTCGATGGATTAGTTTCCTCTGTATGGTTATAGCGTTTACTTTTTCACTTTGAACCTCAGATAGTAATACCGCTCTTGTTCAGAGGAAAATGTGCACATGGAATATTAAATTTGCTTTTATACATGTACACATATTTGACTTTTTTATTTCTTTGTTTTCATTTAATAGTACTGCAGATGATGAAGAACTTTACCTTTAACTAACTAGACTGCCACTATCTATCTTATCCACAGCAAAATTAAATAAAAACAACGACATGAAAAAGTCAACTATGTGCATATGTATAAAAGAAAGGAACTTTAATATTTCATTTATATATTTTCTTCTGCACAAGCTCAGTATTACTATTTGAAATTTTAAGTAGAAAACTAGGCGAAAATCAACCAAGAAGAACAAGTGAATTCATCTAAGTACAAAAAAACTTTCATTTAATAAAATAACATGAAAAACAAGTTAGTATTTTGAGCAGTTATATATGACACAAGAGTAAAAGTTCATAACAACAACACAATAGAGACTATAAGTAGAGAAAAAAGAAAAAACTTATGAAAGTTTCTACTCGAATTTTTCAAGAACATGTCGATTTTTCAACACAAGTAAATAGCGAAGTGTTCGAGAGGAGAGTGATGCACGTTGCTTTCGATGACGAAAACTTGCCATACTAAATAGAGCTTCACTAGTAACGGACGTGGCTGAAATAACATTTATACGTCGTATTAGGTTCTATAAACGTGGTAGTTTTGTACAATAAGAAGTACAAAATTCTTGAAAATCATCTGCAGATCGTACTGCTTTAATGTAACCACTTATCTTTTCATCCAAAATCATAAAATTTTCGGTTACTGTTGTGGAGGATATTGTATAACCACGCACAGCTGCCAAATTTTCAAGTGGACTTAGTTTTGAAGCTCTGATTGTCGTCGTTGTTGTTGTTGTTGTTGTTGATGATGATGTTGATGTTGTTGTAGGTGGAAGTGTTGGTATTGATGATGATGATGATGATGAAGTAAGATGATTAATATTAGGGGTGGCACTTTAACTTTAAAAAACTTTAAAAAAGTATTAAAGGTTAAAGTAAAAACGCTTTAAACTTTAAATGCTAAAGTTAAAGTAAAACACTTTGACACTAACTTTAAAAAAAGTCTAAATTAAAGTCGATATATTGATAGAGTATTCGATGATCATTCTTGATTTTGTCATAATCTCATCTTTGCATCTTTAAAAAATTATTTTTACCAAATACAATGAAATCGAATTGAATAAAGATGTAATTACACATTTTACAATATAGAATGTAAATATAACAGGATTTACTTGTAGTTACGTGGTAAGACACTTGAGCTTTATATGAATCACAAATTATCAAATAAAAATAAAACTTTGTGATTTTGATTCAACTATCGGAAAATCATATTATGAAAGAAGAAGGTTGTAATTAAGCGATCGGTTCCCTGCTGAAGAAATTGAAATAATAATCAGATTTTTGAGACTATCGAGTCGAGATTTGTTTCACATGAGACCAAGGGGAACAAACTGATTTCCAGCCATAGAAATCATCGGAAATCACTAGAAATCATCATACATTAAATATGTGAATAACGACTCAGTTGTTAGAAATTACAAGAAACAAATGGAAATCACAGAAATGGTCGAACTATATAGTACAAGAAAATATTTATTTCTATTGATTACTGGTGATTTTTACTAATTTTCAAGGGGGAACAAACAGATTTCTTGATTTCCAGTGATTTCTATGACTGGAAATCAGTTTGTTTCCCTTTGGCCTAGATACAAGTTTCAATTAGTTTCATTTCTCTTCCTTATCAGTATACACAATTTTGTCGCTGTTAACGCTCTATAGGTAGTCGTGATAGAGGGATTTCATAATCCTGTTACACCGGGTACCTACTTTTTCTCGAGCTAAACATTTTATAAACATTCGGTGTATTACCCCTAGGGTATCCACTTCGATATTCTAGAAGAAATACACCAAAACAACTCAAATTCGCATAAGATGATTAATTCGAATTTGAATATAATTGATGCATATATTGCACTACAGGAAAAAGGAAATAATATAATTTTATCTGACTTGTAATTTATATAATTTGAATTTAGACATACATATTACTAAGGCTGAAATGCATAGCATAAATTATGATTCCTAGGAGCATGCCGTGGATTCATGACAATGCGTAACATTGGTAGAGGGAAGCCTGTCGCTGCTAGAAGCAAACCGGACACTACTACACGAATGCCTGAGACTTCTAAAAGAATGCGTGGAATTGCTGAAGCCATGTATCAGATTGTTAAGATTATTCCTCGACTTCCGAGAACCTTATCTGACATTGCTGATAGTGCCGCTGGTGCCCTTCAAGACACACCACAGGTACCGCAACACATACATGAACTGTTAGATACTTTATAGAGGCTACTGCAGCTGTGCCTCATCTTGTTAAAGGTATTCCAACCAACTTTCCGACAAGTAACGCATACATCTGGGAGGCACTTAAATTCTAGCAACCTCAGGAATTGTTATAGTAAACGCAGGTATGCTTGTAGCAGGCTCAAGGTCAACAATCGATTCTTCAGAAATCTCGTTTTTGTGTACTCAAAAAAAAAAAGAGTACACGATAGAATCGGTCAGTGTATCCGGCCGTCCTTTTATTCGATAACTCTTCACAATTATATTCGATTGAGCTGAAATTTTGTGCACAGAATTGTCTTATCAATATCAAGGTCGAGTTCGAAGAGGAAAAGGATCCGTGAAGAAATGGCTGAGTTGTCAAAAAAATTGTCATTTTTGATCAGACCATCCCTGAGGGGGAGTACAGGGATTTTTCAAGAAAACATTTTCTCAGAATTATTCACAACATATATAAATCGGCTCAGTTTTTAACGCTGATTCCGAATTTGATATTGGTTTTGAACTAAATCGTAGCTTTCTAACGAAACATTGACTGAGAAAAGTCTCAAAATACACAAAAATTGCATCTAGACACCAAATTACCTAGATATGTCTCAGATGACCAGCAGTTTGGGGGTTTCTCAAATGTCTGATTTTGTAGCTAGTCAAAAGGACTATCGAAAGGTAAAAAACCGAACTCGATTGCTATTACTATTCAGGATTTATTATTAAAAAAATTGCATATCCCTTTTCACTTTTTATTATTTACATGTGCAGCTAAAAAAACAGAAACTTTCAAAGAAAAAAAATATATTCATATAATTTACAATTTACATTTGTAACTGTAATTAAGAAACATGAATTCTGTGCTTATGATTCGCATAAAATTTCTCGACGAAATACATCATGTGAACATGTTCGTGGTAAATATTCTAAATCATCTTTTAAATATGAATATGAACATGGAAAATAATGGGCAATATAATATAGATCACCAGAAATGTGCAAATTCCTAAAAGAAGTTGCATTCGTATAGATTAAACAATTGCATAACATACTAATTCAAAATCTAATTCAAAATAATTGGCATCTTGATCAAGTATTAAATAAAAAGAACGTGATTTATATTCTAAATGACTTATATGATGACCAATACGTTCAAACCACATGATTCTTTTCGAGCCTCAATACCTGAATAAAGAAGAATTTTCATACATAAGTCATATTTTATTTTTACGTCGTTTAATGAGAAAAAAATACATTAATTTTTTTTAATGCACTGTTTAATTTATAACTGAAAATATCTTGATAAAGGTCCTTGTCTGTGTCTTATTCTTCGTTCTTATTTACTCGAAAACAGAATGAACTTTCTGTTTAAAATAATTTGAAATTGATGATTGGAGTATTTAATATTTTATCATCTTAATCCTCATTGTATTTAAATAACCAAAGAAAATAAAAGAAGCAAAACGTATTAAAATGTTTTTTTGAATATCATTTAGTCAACATTTTGGATTAAAATAAAATTATACATCTCATTAAAACTAATAAAAGAAACATACGGAATCAATGGTTGGTGAACCCGTTCGTCGTCGTGCAACTCGATTATTTTATCGAAGAAAACTGAACCAACTGGTCGTGTAACTCGATCAGTTCGTCATAATGATACTAAACAACAAGGTGCTCGTGTAACTCGATCAGTTCGTCATAATAATGCTAAACAACAAGATACTCGTGGTGATACATTTGAACAAGGTGGTCGTGATGATACATCTGAATAAGGTGGTCGTGATGATACATCTCACCAAGGTGGTCGTCATGATGTACCTCAACAAGGTGGTCGCCGTGATACAACTCAACATGGTGGTCGTGGTGATACATCTCTACAACCTCGTAAAGATGTACCTCAATCATCTAATTGTAATAATAATCGAGCTGCTATTATTGGTAATATTGTTTTTTTGATATACATATAAATAAAAACAAATAAAAAATTTTTTTCTATTGTAGAAAGAGATGTAAAAGATAGTGTTGTAACAATTAATCGGTTGAAGCATTAAAGTTTTATAAAACGGTATGAATCAACTAGTTTTATGTTTTTTTTTAATTATTAATTACTTTTATGTATTCTTTAGTAGAGATTATGTTGACTCGAAAGATATTTTTGCGAGAGATGCGTCGATCGTGAATGAAACACGTCAACAGAAATTATTTATATCAGACTTGGTTAAGTTTGATATTATACAAAGTAAATCACTATATTTTAATTATATCATGTATAATACGCCATTTTTTATAGCTTCACGAGGCCAAGAAACAGTAAATATTAAAATCATTGAACGAAATATTAATTCAATATCCAAATTACCGAAGATTCCAAAACGGGCTCCAAATCATGAACAGCAACAACAGCATATATCTGTGGAAGTTTTTAAATCTACTATGTATGTCTACATCACTTTTTATCTAAAATTTGAAATAAATTTTATGTAATTTTAGTGCTGAACTTTTTAAAGAAGCATTAAAAAGATAAAGATAAATCAATAATATTTATCATATCATTTACAACAACAAAACATCAAGAATATATTTGTCTTTTCACTTACCACATATATTCGTCGAAAACAAAAAAAAATCATAAAATAACGTTGCATGAGAGAATTTTTTGTATAGTTGTTGTTGTTGTATTAAATAAAAAAATAAACTAAAGATTTTTTTATAGAAAGATCTATTTTTCAGTGCTTTTAATTTACTTAAAGCCACTAAATGATTTCTTAAGTATTCGTTTATCGAATTCATATATTGAACTAAGTGATCTTGCGCATAAGCTTCTCTCACATAACATCTGACTGATCTTAAATTAATTTGTTGTACTTTGTAGATTTGAATTATCTAAATTAATCTTTTAATACAATTAAACAAAAAATTACTACATTTACTGTTTAAAAAAATTACTTTTGTAAAACAATTAAACAAAACAAAAAAATACTTCATTTATTTTTTACTGTTTAAAAAAGACTATCAAAGTTTCAAGTTTTGAAAGTTTCTTACTTAGAATCGAGTGAATCTTCACTAAGTTTAACGAAGATTTTTCTCGAAAGAAACTTTCTTGTTTATTAGTTTATCTCAAAAAGTTAAGAGATACATACGTTTCTCATTAAGTACAAGTTATACTTAGTATATATACGTGCTTAATCTGATTGAAGAGTCTATATCATTTAAAATTTTTAAAGCTAATCTAATCACATCTTATGGCGCTATCTACATTTCTAAAAGATCAGTCATACCAAAAGTGCAACATTTTAAATTGTGCGAGAAAAAGCCGAAATTAAAAAGAAGATCTATCTCTCAGAAAAATGTTGGAATGATAAAGAACATGAGAGAAAAGAGAAATGATGATGAATTCCGCTTGTCAGATAATAGAAGACGAGCAGAATCACTTCAAATAGCACGACAAAATGATGAATTCAAAACCGAAGGAAATAAAAGAAGAGCAGAAGCTCATAAAATTGAACGGCAAAATGATGAATTCAAAACCGAAGAAAATAAGAGAAGAGCTGAAGCTCTTATGATTGAACGGCAAAATATTGAATTCAGAACACAGGAAAATGACAGAAGACTGAATTTACTGAAAATTAAACGTGAAGAGGAAGAATACAAAGAGGAAGAGAGAAGAAGAAATGCATCAAGAATGCGTATGAGTCGAGATAAATACGAAAATAATTTGCATCTCATGAAATTAAATTATGAATAAAAAATAAAAGAAGGACCTACTCACATTTGCAGTTGTTGTGGTGGTTTATGGTTCGAATATTCAATCAAAGAATTCACAGTTGAGATGTTGAGAAATAAAGGATTACCAAAAGAATTTATTGATAAAGTTTGTTATCTCAAAAATACAATCATTAAATTATGTGGCACTTGTAGAAAGGACATCATGTTGAATAAAGTACCCAATCTTTGTCTATCTAATGGTTTAGTATTCTATGAAGTACCGGATTGCTTGAAAATCTTGACTGAATTAGAAGAAAGATTGATATCACCAAGAGTTCCTTTTATGGTGATTCGAACTTTAGGGTTTTGTAAACAATTTGGTCTCAAAGGTAATTTAGTAAATGTTCCCATGAACGTTGACATAAATGTTTCAATATTACCAAGAAGTTTTAGCGATACTCATACAATTCAACTAAAACTCATGAGACAAATGAAAAATAAGAATGCTTTTATGTATGAAACAATCCGACCGAAAGTTGTACATACAGCTATAAAATACCTTATTGGACAGGAACTATATAAAGATGAAGGTATTGTTATATCGAATGATTGGATTAAGGAATATTCAAATGAAAGAGAAAATTTCATTGTCAATGATGAAGATAAAAAACTTAATGTGAATGAAAATAGGGAAGAAGTTTTTGATGATGATGACGATGACGATTGGAATGAACTTGACGACAAACCAATAAGTCCAGGAGCTACTGAAACATTGTTAAATGATGAGACTAACAATCAAAATGATATCGGTATTAAGTTTGCTCCAGGAGAGAATAACAGACCGATATCTATTTTAATGGATTTGAAAGTTGACGAGTTGAGATTTCCAAAAATTTATTGTGGAAAACAACGAAAAATTAAAGATAATGTTAGATTGACTTATGCTAAAATTGCTAAGTCAGAATTAAGAATGTTTGATAGAAGATGTGGTAGAGTGTCGAAACTATTTTTCACATATAAGAAACTACAAACAAGAAAATTCTCTGATGCTATTTCGATAAATTTGAGAAAAAAAAATACGAAAAACGTAACTGTTGCACAAATGCTTAATCGAGATTATGTAAATGGGCTAATACATACTGATGATGCTTTTACATTCTTGAGATGTGATCGATCTTCACCAGCATTTTGGGAAATGAAAAAGAAGGAACTTCTAGCAATGTTCAGACAATTAGGATGTCCAACAATATTTATGACATTGTCAGCGGCAGAAACAAAATGGTCAGAACTTATTGTAATATTGACTCAAGTGTTAGAAAATAAAGTAATCACATTGAAAGAAGCAGAAAACTTGAGCTACGAAAAAAATGTGATTTAATAAGAAAAGATCCTGTGACATGTGTTCATTGTTTTGAGCATAGATTAAAATGTTTATGGGAAATATTATTAGCTCCTTGTGGTCCATTTGAAGGCAATGGATTAAAAGATAAATACATCATAGTTGAATTCCAATTTCGTGGCTCACCACATATTCATCTTTTTATATGGCTAAAAAATGCTCCAAAATATGACAAGAGTAATCCTAAGTCCATTGAGCAATGTATAGAGTTTATTGATAAACTGATTTCAGTTAATGCTAAACCAACTGAATTTTCTGAAGAACTTATAAATGTGCAACGTCATAAACACTCACATACTTGTAAAAAAAACATGTAAAAAATGGGATTAAATGTCGTTTTGGTATTCCATATTTTCTGATGAGAAAAACGATGATTCTAGAACCATTTAGTGATGATGAAAAGTTTACTAAAAAAGACCATGAAGAAATAAGTAAAAATAGACAGAACGTAATTGAAGAACTTGGAAAAATATCAAAAGATACAGATAATTCATTAACTTTTGAAGAATTCTTGGAACATGTTAATATAAATGAAGAAGAATATATTAAAATGATTCGAAGTGAATTTAAAAAAGCGAAGGCATTCTTGAAACGTGCTCCAAATGAAATCAGAATCAATGCATACAACTCAATGATAATGTTATTGCACCGAGCAAATATGGACATTCAGTTCATTCTTGATCCTTATTCATGCTTAATGTACTGTGTTGATTACATCAACAAATCTGAAAACGGAATGTCTAAACTTTTAAGAGAAGCATTGAATAAGTTAAAAAGAAGGCAACAGCACAGTCAAAGAGTGTCTTAGGGTTATTGCAAATAAATTTTTGAATTCAAGCGAAATTTCAGCACAAGAAGCTGTTTATCATATTTTAAGTATTCCACTGTCAATTAGTAGCAGAAGCACTGTATTCATTAATACAAATAGACCCGAAAATAGAATTTCTATGCTCAGATCAGATGAAATTCTTCAGAAACTGGAACCTGATTCAAGCGATACTTTTGTTGAAGGCTTGATTGATATGTACACTAATAGACCTGACGAAATGAAAAATGTCTGTTTGGCTGATTTTGCTTCATTGTATAATGTGTCAAAGAAAAAAGCAGACAATGCTCAAATTACGGAAAATTCTGATGGTGAAGATGTCATTGACAATGCAATTGATGAAAAAACTATTGCTTTAAAGATGAAAAATGGAAAAGGTTGGATTAAAAACAGGAAAAAGAAAAAAACAATAAGATGCAGAAATTTTAAGCTACATCAAGATCCTGAAAATTATTATAGAGAGCAGCTGGTGCTATTTCTATTATGGAGTAATGAGGAAGAAAATCTTATTAATATAAATCATGAAGAGACATTTGAATTATATAAAAATTTGATTCAACAAAAAAAATCTGAATATGTTCATCGTGAAGCCAATCAATTCGAGCAAGCTTTTGAAGACCACACAAAAAGAGAAAATGAAAATGATATTGATGATAAAAATATTGAATATGATGAAGATAAAAATGAATTTCTCATTTATGAAATAGGAAATAATGAAGGTGATATCTTTGTTGTTGAAATGGGAATAAATACTCGAACTGAAAAAAT